>SZWC01000273.1:222853-236666 GCA_023375785.1 Penium margaritaceum | reverse complement strand
CTCTCTCTCTCTCTCTCTCCTCCCCCCCTCTCCCTCCCTCCCTCCTTCCCTTCGTCGTTGCACAAGGCAAAGGCCTCCGCCATCTACTTACACCACCCTCGTCGCCATCTACTAATTCCACATGCGCCATTATATCTTGACATCGCTTGCATCGCAATCTGCTCACACCATATGTGCCACCATTTGTTGACATCACATACACCACCATCTGTCAACACCACCTGCGCCATTATCTGCTGACACCACCTGCGCCATTATTTGCTTACATCACCCTCGTTGCCATGTGTTGACACCACCTACGCCATCATTTATAGACACTACTTCGAGTCTAATGGTACCGCCTTTGTTGTCATCTGTTCACACCAAATTTCACGCAATTTGTTGGTGCCACGTGCGCCGTGATCCATGAGCATAACCTCCACCAGCATGCTGAAGTGCTCGTAGCACCGGCTAGAATACGTGTTGGAACAAAAACTATCTAGTGTGATGGACTCAATTGAAGGATTGTGGTTTTTGGTGGTGGAAAATGTACGTGTGAATGTTCGTTCATATTTGAAATTTCCAACTTATACCCAGAAGTTCATTCATGTGTGTATCTTTCATTTTTTTAAGCGTTGAAGAGTTTTGATCCTTAAAAACAATGAGTTGTAGACAAGTGTGAACTATAAACGTGGGTGATGGAAAAACAGAAAATGATGAGAAAGTATCCCCGTACATGTAGTTTTAAGCAAAATGAGATGATGAAAGGAAATTGTTTGCTCGAGGTGCATAATGTGCGGCATAATTCCGCTTTACCCACTGTTTGGGCCTCCGAATTTTCTGCTGGCCAGTTATCGCACATTTAAGACGCGGTACCCACTTTACAAAAAAAAACGCGCAATACCCACTTTTTTTCGAACCGTCGGAGATCATGCATGGCGCACCCACTATTGCGAAAACATGCATGCTACACCGGTTTACGGTGAATTACTTCAACGACTGTGGGTATCCGAGGTATGATTTTTCAAGTTTCATTGGTTTCATGTCATATTTTATTTTGTCCTATGTTCATTGTTGTTTAACGTGACCAAATTTCTAACATTTCTATTTCGAACGACAAGTAGTCACGTTTCTGGTACGTGAAACAGTGGGGGTGTCATTAATATCCACTCAACAATCTTTTTTTTTCCATCGCCGGACATCGGCCGCCGGTCTATCGTGTACATCACAATTACGCGACCGTGGATGTCCACGGTCGCGTTATATGCACGTTCCCAACGCGAACGAGCAAAAAGCCCCTCGAATGGGCCTTTTGGCGCTGGGTTTTAAGACCGGTTCGAGGACTATTTCGCTCGTTCGGTACGTTAACGAGCGAAATAGTTCTGTTCACTTTAAAGCGTTCACTTCCGTTTGCTACAATGTGAAAAAAAATTGAGCGACGTACTTGTTTTCGTAAGCTCTCTCCCGTGCACAGAAAATATTTTTCGACGTCGACTCGACGTCTATACTTGCATAGCAAATATGGACGCCAATTCGACATCGACGTCAATTTGTTTTTGGCGTATTTCTCATGTCGACGTCGTCGACATGAGAAGAGCGCAAAAAAAAAAATGACGAGCTGTCGATCGGACCTCGTCCGGTTTTCAGCCCGATAGTCAAACGGGGTGGCTATCTGCCGCCAGCCAGCCCGTCGGAGCCCTCGTGCCGGTATCGCGGGTATCGGCGTCGGTATCGAGCAGCCGTCCAGCTCGATGCCGATACCGGTACCGATACTTTTTTTTTNTTTTTTTTTCTAGTTCGAGGAATATTAGACAGAGCGAAAGTCGTAAAAACACAAAGACAGTGAGAGAGAGAGAGAGAGAGAGAGAGAGAGAGAGAGAGAGAGAGACATGGTGGGAGAGTGTGAAAGAGAGACCCGCACAGGTAGACAAACACTTAAAATATACAAAGAAATATCATGAGCATGTAAGTCGTTTTCAACTATCGCTAAATATTTTTTCTTAAATAGAAAAAGTATTAGCATACGGGACCTAATATCTGTTTGCGTCAATGACTAAGGTTTTCTTTCCATGTCGTCGGGCGTATGTCGGTGGAGTGTGAAAGTGGGTATGCGGAGAATAATATTGTTCCCCATACAATTTTTAGCTCGGTGGACATCCGAAGTATTTGTTTTAAACAGTGGCCATCGGAAGTCTTATGTACATATTGTGGACGTTATATGCATGTTTCTGCAAAAGTGGCCCTCACATGCTTCATATGCGAAAACTGGGTGTGACGTTCTTTTGTTGCGAAGTCAGTGGGTATACGGCAAGTTTACCCGCATAATGTGAGTGAGGATTCCACTTCTTACATTTTTTGGGCCAACTTTTTTAGGATTTCCAAATCTTGAGCTCGCTTTCTAGCTATTAATTGAATATTATGTGTGCATTGGGGGTTAACATTACCCTGGCCCAACAATGTGAGAAGATTCACCATAGCTTCCTAGCAATGCTGCTGCTGACGTGGCGGCACAGACCAGTCAGCTTAACGCACTAGCATGCAAGCGGGTGCGAGAACAGCAAGGATCAGACTAGGAGAGACAAGACAAGTCTCAGAAGCTGCATTGCAATGAATGTGCAGAGAGGGTTGACAAATGACAGGTCCACAGCATAAATAGCCGCCGCGGCTCACAGCGGGTGGCGCACGCGGCGGCACCTGTCTGTCCTGAACCGGCCCAAAACCACTGTTTTGGCCATAACTTTGCGCACAGGCGTCCAAACGGAGCGCCGTCTGATCCTACGGATGCAAGACGAAAAGACGGACACAACGACTGGTCACACACCTATGTCCGGCAGCAGCCGGAGAGTGTAAGAAAACAAACATGCAGATCAGCCTGGAAGGGCTGTCCACCGAGAAAATCCTGAATGTTTCCAAACGCAGTCCGTAGGTCGTGGCAACCCTCCGGTACACCAGGTAGGCTACCAGGCTGCCTCCAGCGGGTGGAGCACCACCTCAGGGGACTCCGTCTCCAGCTGGGTCCGCCTCAGGGATCTGCACGAGCATGGACACGGCCGAGTGGTCACAACCAACTGTACAACTGTGTATGTCTGACANCATCACAACACTCCCCCATGACCCGATGGTACGCATGTCCATACACGTGCAGAACGCGTGCCGGTGCAACACAGAGTGCTCAACAGAGACCCGGACAGTCACCCACTCTCAGACAGGGGTCGCAAACCGACGGAACGAACAACCCCGAGAAATTTCCCACGAGCCAGTGCCTTGGTCAGAAAGTCAGCGCGCTGCAAGTCTGTGCCCACCCAGACGATGGAGATCAACTGCCGCTCCACCAGATCGCGCACGAAATGATACTCGACAGCGATGTGCTTCGTGCGTGCGTGGAACACACCAGAGTTCTCAGCGATCGCGAAAGCACTCTGGTTGTCGCAGCGGAGGATGATGGTAGGCACCGACTGGCCCAAACACTAAAACAGCCGCTGCAGCCACACTGCCTCAGCGGCGCCAGCGCCCAGAGCGACATACTCAGCCTCTGAGGAGCTGCGAGCAATGCACCCCTGCTTGCTGCTGCGCCAAGACACAGCGGTGCCACCATCATCCGTGCGACTGCGTCCATCAGGACTCCACGCCCAGTCGCTGTCGGTGTAGCCATCTACCACAACTGAGCACTGTCTTCGAAAGCAGAGACCGTGATACGGTGTGGAGACCACGTACCGGACGACTCGCAAAGTTGCGTGCAGAGCGCGAGCCCGAGGGGACTGACTGAACTGTGCGAGTAGGTTGACAGCAATCGCAATGTCGGGACGCGTGGTCGTGGCCAAGTACATCAGTGAGCCAATGATGCGCAAGTACAGGGTCACGTCCACAGCCTCGTCCAGATCGGCTGGGTCTGTCACCTTCAGAGCGTCCTGCCCGTCGTGAGTGATGGGTGACAAGGCGGTGGGGACAGCGGCAAGGAGGTCAGCAAACCGCTCCCCCACCACCTGTGCGTATCGTGCCTGATGGAGGAGGAGTGTCTGTCGACGACGGTCACACACAATCTCCATCCCGAGGGAAACAGCCGCTGGACCGAGGTCCTTCATCCTGTAGGCGGCCTGCAGGACCGCCTTGGCCTCCTTCACGGCCTCCAGTGAAGGAGACGCAATTAGGAGGTCGTCTACGTACACCAGAATGGCAGTGAGGTGCTCGGCTGTCCGTCGGATGGGGAGTGAGGCGTCGCTCTGGACATATCCAGCCTGCGTGAGGGTGCGAGTGATCTCTTGGTTCCAGTACCGGGGCGACTGCTTCAGACCATACAAGGCCTTGCGTAAGCGCCAGACCTTGTTGCCTTCGACCTCAAACCCAGGTGGCTGGACCATGTAGATTTCCTCCTCCAAGGTGCCATGGAGGAACGCATTGTTCACATCCATCTGGTGCAGTTCCCAATCATGATGGGTGACCACACCAAGCAGCACGCGAGCTGTGGTCATGCGACCAACAGGGGCAAAGGTGTCAGTGAAGTCCACCCCCTCAACCTGAGAGAACCCCTTGGCAGTCAAGCGGGCTTTATAGCGGTCCAGTGAGCCGTCAGGCTTCACCTTCTTGCGGAAGACTCACTTGGCCTGCACGACCTTCCGTCCCTCAGGACGGTCGACCAGCTCAAAGACTCCGTGCTCCCGGATGGCCCTGAGCTCGTCCTCACAGGCGGCTCGCCACTGCTCAGCATCATCTCCTGAGAGCGTCTCCTTTAACGTGTCTGGATCGGGGACTGCCAAAGGAGAGCTCCGGGTGGCCAGGACACATGCCTTGCGGGTCGGACGGACCACAACCAGGTCAGCGGCAACTGCCTGTGCAGCCTTGTGCTCGTCAGCAATCAGCTGGTGCCCCATGGGACAGGCTGGGTGCACCTCCATGTAGGTGCCCTGGACACTCAGGCCGAGAGCCTTCGTGCCAGGGTCACCACTGTGCACGCTGCGCGTGCACAGTCTGGGTGGCGCAACCGCAGTCGGAGGTGCACGTGAGGCCAGTGGGCGGAGACGTCCACCTGGCCCATGGGAGTAGCTAGAGTCTGAGCTGACCGATGGCTCAGGCACAGGGAGGGCAGGCGCTGTGTCTGGAGACGCTGCAGGCGCTGGCGAGTCAGTCGCGGCAGGCGCTGGAGGCGCGGGCGAGACAGTCGCGACAGGCGCGGGTGAGGTGGTCGCGGCGGGCGTGGGTGAGGCAGGCGCTACAGGCACAGGCGAGGCAGGTGCAGCTCCCGCAGGCGAGGCAGGTGCAGCGCCCGCCGGCGAGGCAGGTGCAGCTCCCGCAGGTGAGGCAGGCACCGCGGGGGCAGGCGAGCCAGGAGACGAGGCAGTCGCGGCAGGTGCGGGCGAGACAGTCGTGGCAGGCGCGGGCGATGTAGTCGCGGCAGGCGCAAGCGAGGCAGGCGTAGAGACCACAGGCCCGACAGCAATGATAGCCGGGTCAATGGTGACCAGCGACGGTCCCACCCCGGAGGCACCCCGGACGGACTCACCCTATGGGGAAGACTCCCCCAGCCGACGGGAGGCCTCACAGGTGGGAACGTGAGACGCTGCCTGGGTGAGAATGGCAGATAGGTCGCGGTACGACAGTGCCTCAAAGAACAACATGTCGCGCGACTCAACAATGCGGTGTCGTCCTGCATCCCAGAAACGCCACGCTTTGGAGCGTGGGGAGACACCGAGGAAGGCACACATCCGGCCGCGCGGAGAGACCTTGGACCCCTGCTGGTCCTCGGTGTACCAGACGGAAGCCAAGGAACCCCAGACGCGAGCAAGCCTGAGATCCGCTCGGTGACCGAACCACAGCTCATACGGCGTGACGTGGTCCGGCAAGGGACCATGCGGGAGGCGGTTCCAGACCCACGTCATGTAGGCGAAGCCCTCGAAGGCGAAGGACTCCGGGAGACCGCACTCAGCGCGCATAGCGCGAACCGCATCCTCCATGGTGCGGTTCCAACGCTCATACACACCGTTCTGCTGTGGCGTAGTGTTAGCTACTGAGCTAACCACCTCCGGCAGAGAAGCCGCGAAACCGAAAATCTCACAAAGGTCCTTACACCTTCTTCCTTTGCAGGTATGTGTCATGCACCCCAAACTTAATCAGGCATACACTTCACCTTCAAGAGTACTAACGCCTTAGCATTACATCTCAAGAAGAGCTCAAGTCGTCAATACGTAAGAGAGCATCAAGCAAGGGTTGATTGATCAGCATGCAAGACAAGTCCTTTTATAGCTGTCTGTCCAGTCCTAGAACTCAAAAGCACATTCCTGGGAAGTGGCCTGAACCAGCCACGTCACCAATAGACTTGCACTGTGGGCTTGACACATAAGCATCCTAGTGTCAAGGTGACAGACCAACCATGTAGCGTCCAAGAAGCTACGGACTTTCTTTCTTGGAAGCTTCCACANTCGAAGGAAGCCGCGTCAAGACCGAGGGCGGGCTGTGTACGGATGAGCTTGGACACAGTGTCCGTGCCCACATGACACAGGCGCCGGTGTAACAGGCGCTGGTGGTCAGGAGACAACACCCCCGTGACAAAGACGCGAGCAGACGAGCAAGGGGAAGAGGCAGGGGCAGAGCAGCGCGCTATGCGATACAGGTCATCCACAACAGTGGCACGCAACACAACCGTGGAAGTGTCAAGTGCTGTGATCGTGGCATCATCAGAGGAGTGGTGAACAGAGAGACCCATCCTCGTGCAGGCACGGACAGAGAGCAGGCTGAGCTCGAGATCAGGCACGAAAAGCACGTCAGAGAGGTACACGGGACCAGACGGACCATCAAACCGTACGACCCCTGTCCCCTGAACAGGTAGTGACTGCCCAGAACCTGTCCGCACTGACGGAACAGACCCAACAGGACCAAGCACGACAAAGGCGGTACGGTCGCAGGTCCTGTGGTGAGTGGCCCCTGAGTCAATGATCCAGTGGCCACTCGCCTCACGACCTGTGGTGGTCACGGTGCAACGAGCAACGGAGCACGCTGCCTCTGCTGGACGCTCAGCAGGTGTGGCAGGACAGCGGGACAATGGACGACGATGCGACTCATCCAACCACTCTGTGCTGTCAGACTCATCCTCACCAGGCGACGTAGCCCCCCCACAAGTACGACCACGTGCCACAAACACAGATGGACAGTCAGTCTGTGGACCACTTGGCTGTGACAGCACACTCGCACCTCCCTGAGAGCGAAGTGCCAGCAGTCGACGTAGCTCTGCGATGGTCTGGTCCCTCGGGTCCGGGGTGGTGCTCCCCCCGGATGGCGGCGGGCCTGTCGCCGGTGCTGCACCCGAGGTCGCCGCGGCACGGGCTGCTGCTCCAGTGCGGATCCGCTCCTCGTGGACTGCCTGAAGACCGCGGGTGATCCTCGCCCAGTCCAGCTCCTGCTGATACTCAGTGTAGCGATGAGGTCCGCCGCAGTTGTGGCAGCGGACAGCCCGTCCGGTGCCACCAGAAGGCTGCTGCGGTCCCTTCTTCTTTTTCCCCTTCTTCCCCTTCACGACTGCTGCAGTGGCTGTCGGGGCACCAGGGGAGGAGGCGGGAGAGGGAGAGGTGGAGCTGGTGGGGGTGAAGGCGGACGACGGTGTGGAAGGCGCAGAGGACGTCGCTCCCACTGCTGCTGCGACCATGGCGCCCTGCCGATGCGCGCGGGCTGCCTCGTCAGCCGTCGCGACCTGGATGAAGTAGCGCTGCGCCCAGGGCAGTAGCTGCAGGGTGTCTGACATGGATGCGAGGACATCCTGGTCGAGGCGGGAGAAGGTGTCTATGAGCTCAGGGCGCACTCCCAGCATGATGGTGTCCAGCGCCCAGAGCTGAGAGCCGCCTTCGGTGCCCAGGCGAGTGTACAGGCGCATGGCCTGACGCCAATAATCAGCTGCTGACTCCGAGGGTCCCTGATGAAGAGAGTGGAACTCGCGAAGGCACGCGGACCGGGTCGCGTGAGTCTCAGCTGCAAATAGGGTCAGCGCCAGCTCCCAGCCGCGGCGCGGGTCTGCGCCTGCTCCAGTCCCAGGCGCGCCTAGGAAAGGGCGGAAGTCGACCACTGTCTCCTGTGGAACCGCGTACAGCAGTCCACGCATGGCACGCGCTGCTGTAAGGGACTGGAGCGGATCAGCCGTCTGGTACTGGCTGTGGTAGTAGGGCCAGACCCCCTCCGAGTCCGCCCATACCTAAAACAACACCTCCCAACAGTCAAACCCCGCTTTGCTGTCGTAGCGAGGCGGTGAAGTCTCGAAGTCCTTAGGTCGTCGCTCCATGGGGAGCTCGACCTCAGGTGGTGCTAGGAGCGGACGTGGGAAAGGCATGAGAGGCATCAACGCTGCTCCCCCAGCGGCACCCGAGGCCTGACGTGGGTCGACCTGCTGCTGCTGCTGTCGCTCCGGATGCTGCTGCTGCTGGTGCTGCTGCTGTCGTCTCGGACTGGGCGCCGGCGTCTCAATGCGCAGGCTACTCATCTGCTCCATCAGCCGGCGAAGCGCATCCTCCCCAGTGGGAGGGGGAGCCTAATCCCACTCCTCGACAATGGACTCCCGTCTCTGCGCAGGAGCGGCAGCGGGACCAGCAGACTCCTGGCCCGATGGGGTTGCCTCTCTCTCGTTCCCGGGCTGATGTCCCGGTGTCCCAGACAGAGAGACCAAGGCATCGCGGATCTGCCGCAGAATCGCTGACTGCTCATCCTGGCGCTGGCGGAGCGATGACTGCTCCACCAATAGGAAGTCAATTGCCTTTGAGCGTGGGCTGCGGACCCCGCTCGTGACGGTGTCTTCCGGCTCCTTGCCCTTGGAGCTGCTTGACTCCATGCTGAGGCGATGCAAAAGTCTTCCTAACACAGAACCGTCAGCGTTTCTCGAGGAATTGAAACGCTGGCAAAAATTGATCTTTTTGTCAAAAATTTCACCGTCTGTGATGACGTCAGCGTACTCACCGCTGACATCAGCAGAGGTCTGCTGACGTCAGCAGTGGGCTGCGGGCGTCGTCGCTGCCACTGCTGATGCTGCTGCGCTGCGCTGCTGCTGCTCTGCTGCTGCGCTGCGCTGCTACGCTGTTGTAGCGCTGCGGCTGCTGCGCTGCGCTGCTGCCGCTGCGCTGCCGCTGCTGCTGCGCAGGCGCGGCAGCGCTGCGCTGTTGCTGCGCTGCCGCTGCTACGCTGCACTGCTGCTGCTGCGCTACCGCTGCTGCTGCTGCACTGCTGCGCTGCCGCTGCTGCTGCGCTGGTGCTGTGCTGCTGCGCTGCTGCGCTGCCGCGCAGCCGCGGCAGCGCTGCGCTGCTGCTGCGCTGCCGCTGCTGCGCTGCGCTGCTGCTGCTGCGCTACCGCTGCTGCTGCTGCGCTGCTGCGCTGCCGCTGCTGCTGCGCTGCTACGCTGCTGCGTTGCCGCTGCTCCGCTGCTGCTGCGCTGCTGCGCTGCTGCTGCGTAGCGCTGGCTGCTGCGCTGCGCTGCTGCGCTGTTGCTGTAGCAGCCGTGGCTGTTGCTGCTGCTACCGCAGCCGCTGCTGGCTGCTGCCGCGGCTGCTGGCTACTTCCGCGGCTGCTGGCTGCTGCCGCGGCTGCTGCTGCCGCTGCTGGCTGTTGCGGCTGCCGCCAAGGCCGCGGCTGCTGCTGCTGCGGCAGCTGCCACTGCCGCGGCTGTTGCTGCCGCAGCTGCTCCCTTTTCCGCCGCCGCCGCTGCTTCCGCGGCTGATGTCACGGCCACCTCTGCTGCGGCCGTGGGTGGAGAGGCCGCGGCTGTGTTGACTGATGCGGCTGTCGTGGCCGCGTCCACTGCTTCGTGGTGGTGGCCCCCCCTCACAGGACCCGTTGCTGCTGCGGTGGGCTGTGCTGCTGCTGCCACTCAGGGCTGCTGCTGCTGTCGCTCACTGCTGCTGCAAACGCTGCGTCTCTGCTGCGTAGCTGTGCGAGCTCTGGCTCGCCGCTCTGATACCATGAGAAGATTCACCACAGCTTCCTAGCAATGTTGCTGCTGACGTGGCGGCACAGACCAGTTAGCTTAACGCACTAGCATGCAAGCGGGTGCGAGAACAGCAAGGATCAGACTAGGAGAGACAAGACAAGTCTCAGAAGCTGCATTGTAGTGAATGTGCAGAGAGGGTTGACAAATGACAGGTCCACAGCATAAATAGCCGCCGCGGCTCGCAGCGGGTGGCGCACGCGACGGCACCTGTCTAGCCTGAACCGGCCCAAAACCACTGTTTTGACCATAACTCTACGCACAGGCGTCCAAACGGAGCGCCGTCTGATCCTACGGATGCAAGACGAAAAGACGGACAGAACGACTGGTGACACGCCTATGTCCGGCAGCAGTCGGAGAGTGTAAGAAAACAAACATGCAAATCAGCTTGGCAGGGCTGTCCACCGAGAAAATCCTGAATGTCTCCAAACGAAGTCCGTAGGTCGTGGCAACCCTCCGGTACACCAGGTAGGCTACCAGGCTGCCTCCAGCGGGTGGAGCACCACCTCAGGGGACTCCGTCTCCAGCTGGGTCCGCCTCAGGGATCTGCACGAGCATGGACACGGCCGAGTAGTCACAACCAACTGTACAACTGTGTATGTATGACAGCATCACAACACAATGTCCCAGCAAGACTGATGATGAGGGATAGGGAAGACCCCCTTCTGGGTGTTTGCAACAATTGTTTTGAAACGTGCACGTGGTTCAGTTCCCACAATTCTGCAATTCTCAACTGAAGCTTCTGCAGCGCAGCTCTTTCGCGCATGGCGGGCGTCCTCCGTCACGGGGCCATGGCCGACCTGCAGTCCATCGAAGAGCATTCCCACCTGCGCGAGTGAAGAGGGTCGGCTGTGGCTCTCGCCCGCAGGCCCTCCCCCTTCTGCCCACCTGTGTGCGTGAAGAGGGGTCGGCTCCCGCCTCTCGTCCGCGCGCCCAAGCTCACGGCGGACGCGGAGCCTTGGCAGGCGGAAGGGCGGAAGGGCCGCGGACACCTCCTCGTCTTCGTAGCCACACACGCGTGGAAGGCTGAAGTCGGGAAGGCCGGGCTGCAGGACGTCGATCAGTCCGTCGCTGCCTTTCGGGCCCAGGCAAAAAGGGAGCGTCCTTCCAGCGTGATTTTCGTGCCACCGTCGTTGTCGCAAGGTCGAGGTGTGTCGTCTCTGAGGGGTTGTGAAAATTTCGATGGTCGGCGAAGGTTTTCCGCGTCTCTGTTCCTTCTCCATCTCCACGTCAGCTGGCTCGCCAACATGCGCCGCTGCGCATTCCACGTGGCATCTCTCAGCCGCCTGCGCAGGCCGCCCATCGGCTGCCCTCCGATCGCCGCCGTTGATCGCGGCTTCAGCACGGGGAGCAGCAGTGGCAGCGGCGCCGGCGGCGGCATCGGGGGCAACGATCCGAGGGGAGGGGTGGAGACTCCCGGGGTGGCACGTGTCAGCAGGGAGAGAGGTGGCAGCACTCCATTGGCTGATGGAGCGCAGCCATCGGCCAATTCAGATCGCACGTTGGGCAAGATCGAGGGCACAGGTGATTCCGGAGGCGCCACGTCATCATCTGCCACGTCATTCAATCATGGTGCCGCAACATCAAGCCTGGGCGCGTTTCCCCTCTCGGCATCCCCACTGACGTCATCAGCACAGAAGCTGAGCTCAGCATCCCTTGCACGCATGGTCGTGGCATACGCCCGCGCGGGCCGGCACGCCGATGCAGCGGCTGCTTTCAGACAGTTGCGACAAGCTGCTGCTGTTGCTTCTGGCGCTGCTGGATTGGTGGAGAGGGAAGTGTTGGAGACTGGGGTTCAAGCCATGGCCCGCGTGCTCACATCTTCCCCTCCTTCGTCTGAGGCCGAGAGGTTTGCGTGGATGGCGGAGGTGGAGGCCGCAGCAAACGGATTGAAGCAGAACCTTGTTGCTGCTGCTGCTGGCGGAGGAGGAGGAGGGGGGAGGAGGACGTTGACTCCGGAGACGTACAACTGCTTGATCGAGATGTATGCGAGTGCCGGTGAGATAGAGAAGATGGAGGCCTGTGTGGCCGAACTCGAAGGACTCGCCTCCGCAGCAGCAGATGCCATTACCGCCCCCCCTGCTGCTGCCGCTGGTTCCTTTGCTGCTCCTGTCTCTCCTGCCGCTGGTTCGCCTGCAGCACCCTCAACTGGTGCTGCTGCTGATGCTGCTGCCGCAGTTGCAGCCGAGCGCAGCAGGCTGGGGGCAGCAGCTCTGTCGAGTGACGACAGAGCAGCCATGCGGCAACGCATCAAAGCAAGGCAGACTGCTGCGGAGTCTGCTGGAACAGCAGCGGTCTCATCTGGAGAAGAAGCTGCGGAGAAGGTTCCGTCTTTGATGCAGTCCTCAAGCAAGGCACAAGTCGAGGAGACTGCTTCGGCTGCAGCGCCTGCTACTGCTGCTCCTTCGCCTGCTTCTGCGACTGTTCCAGGACTCGATCCGCTTGCTGAACCTACCTCACCAGCAGCAGCAGCAGCAGCAGCATCTGAAGCAGGAGCAACTCCTACTGCCGCTGCCGCTGCTGCTCCTGCTGCTGCCGCTGAAGTTCCAAAAGCTCCTGATTTTATCGAAGACTTCAGAGGCAGAGGTAGAGGCAGAGGCTCTCTCTCACAGCACTCCCATCTTCCCCTGGCGCCGGGTCGGGAGTGGAGTGAAGGAAGAGGGTTCATCGGCAGCAAACCCGGGCAATCGGAGGAGAGGATGCACGGCACGGGAGAAGCTCCGAGGGAAGGAGTGGCGGAGGGAGGGGGTGGACGTGAAGGAGGAGAATCGCAGCACAGGCCTGTGAGGAGCGGAGGAAGGGGGTCACCCTTTCCAGATGCCTCTGTGAGGTCACTGCCGGGTGCTGGTCGGACTGCTTCCCCTCCTCCTCCTCCTCCTCCTCCTCCGCGTCGTTCTCCTCCTTCTGGTGGGTTGCGTTTTTTAAGGCCCGGTTGAGTGTGCTTTATCCGGAAAGTGCTTTGTTGCAAAGGCAGTAGAGCCGGGACAACGCAGCTCTACTGTTTTGCCGTTTGTGGTGGTGCCATAAATTTTTTTGGGGGGGGGGGGGGGGGGCGGTTTTTTTGGTCTTTTTGAGGCTCACTAGTTGTGCCAAAGCAAGTTGAGAACTGCTTGCAAACTGGCGGCTAACTGGCTGTGAGTTAGTTGTGAACTGGCTGTGAATTGGTTTCGAAATGGCTGTGAAATGGTTTCGAACTGGCTGTAAATTGGTTTCGAACTGGCTGTGAATTGGTTGCGAAATGGCTGTGAAATGGTTTCGAACTGGCTGTAAATTGGTTTCGAACTGGCTGTGAATTGGTTTCGAACTGGCTGTGAATTGGTTTCGAACTGGCTGTGAATTGGTCGGCGAAGTGGTTGTGCAATCTGTTTGTGTGAATTGGCACGACTGATTCTGGAGTGTGAACTGGCACGACTTATTCTGGAGTGTGAACTGGCACAACTTGTTAAAGTTGGTGTGGACTGGTTAAAGTTGGTGTGGACTGGTTCAAGTTGGTGTGGACTGGTTAAAGTTGGTGTGGACTGGTTGAAGTTGGTGTGGACTGGTTGAAGTTGGTGTGGACTGGTTAAAGTTGGTGTGGACTGGTTAAAGTTGGTGTGGACTGGTTAAAGTTGGTATGGACTGGTTCAAGTTGGTGTGGACTGGTTTAAGTTGGTGTGGACTGGTTCAAGTTGGTGTGGACTGGTTAAAGTTGGTGTGGACTGGTTAAAGTCGGTGTGGACTGGTTGAAGTTGGTGTGGACTGGTTAAAGTTGGTGTGGACTGGTTGAGGTTGGTGTGGACTGGTTCAAGTTGGTGTGGACTGGTTAAAGTTGGTGTGGACTGGTTGAAGTTGGTGTGGACTGGTTCAAGTTGGTGTGGACTGGTTCAAGTTGGTGTGGACTGGTT
>SZWC01000273.1:166289-178248 GCA_023375785.1 Penium margaritaceum | reverse complement strand
GGTAGGCTTCGCGCGTGAAGGTTCGCGTGAGTGGCGGGTGGGAATGCTACTGGCGCTTTTTTCAAAAAGAGTGTCGGAATTCGGTACGATGCAGTGTTGGAAGCGAATCGTTTTCAACAGCGGACTAAAGAAGTCCCTGCGAAGAGAGATCCACAATATTTCAGTTTGTCTGTTTTAGTGAAAACCGTTATGATGGAGTGCTTCTATCACGCCCTCCTGAGATTGGCACAGCCTACCACGCATTGACTGGTCGACTGTCCGATCCCATCCCAGGATGGGATGGGACCGCTCATTGGTCCGATCCTCTATTTTGGCCGTCTTTCAAATTGGCATTTCGAAAGTGGCTATGTCCGCCTTCTTCGACAATCCTTTCTCTGCTGACATTAGAAGCGATTATGGAAGCGAAAGCTCCGAATCGAAATTCTGCATCGACGAACAAGGTTCAGCAAGCGCTGAACCAAAAAAGGCAATGCACACGTGCACCATAACCATTACATTGGCTGCCCCGTTGCCGAGCAGACCCCAAGATCATACGCGACAGACAGTCGGCTCGCACAGCCTGCGAAGATGTTCCCGACACTATATACGACGGCAACACAAGTGACCTCAACAACTTGACTACGAATGCAGAATCAAACCTGAATACTTCCAACTGTGCATCACAATGAGACCCAAATTGTTCTGACATCAAACTCATATGTACTTAAATAATAAAATTCAGACGTAAAATAGATCTAATTAAGTAAAATATTCAATTAAAAAATTCAATGTTATGGATAGCTATGCATTTTTATGCCTCTCTAAAGAGGTCGTCCTCATTTTCATGGCATTGACAGATTTCCCTAGAATTCAAAATCAGTCTTAAGATACAAAAAAATAAATTATGAGTATCCAATACGTTCACCAACACGTGGAATGCTTGAATAACATTATGAAGTCAACAAACAAGGGAGGAAAAAGAAAAGCTTACAATTTACCTTGAAGCACGTGACGGATAATATGGTCACATGCAAAGTGGAATAACCCTAAGCAGGTCCTTGCCTTGTCGTTGACCAAGTCAAATAAACAAATCAATGTCTTTTTGCATTGCATGTGTACATGTGAAAAGGGACAACATAAAAGAAAATCATGAGCTTGTAAGGATCCTTCAAAACATGTTTAATTAGGGAAATGTTTTATAAAAATATGGTTGTTCATGAGTATGTCTTCATTTTCTAGATTGGCAAGAATGCTATCATATCCACTTTTGGAAGCTACATCAACAATTCCCCATGTACCTTTGACAAAGCAACCAACCCGCCCATACCGCAAAAAATTACCATTTCCCCAACTACCACACATTAAGCAACCAGCCCCACACCTCCTTTTCTTGATTGGCGACATGCATCATTGATCCTGCATGGAAAACCATGCATGCAACATCCCAATATTGCAAAGAAGGTCATTCAGGGCTATGGCATTGTGGGCCACGGGGGGTGAGAAGCTGTCAGAAATGACAGCCGACGTCTCTCCACCACCAATTTTAGGAAAAATACATTAGGGTCGGAAATGCATGTCCATGGCAAACAGCCGTCATTATAAACATTGATTATTATCTTTCCCTAGTTCAACGATAATTCCCTAACGACTTTTCCTCTCACAGATCTAATCCCAGTTTAGAATTTGCTTTTACGATGACGCGTGTCCAGCCTGTTCATGGTGGGCAAAACTTACCACTTTTTAACCTGTGAGCCTCTACCCACGCATGAATTCACAACTCACCACTCTTCATGAATAAATGAGAAATCATTGAAAATGATGTACTATGATGCTTTGTGGCACAATGAGTCACCATCCCTTGTTGAGGCCGCTTCTCTTGCAATGTTATCAAACTCTTTTTCTTAGGTAACTTGTGATGGCTGGGGATGTATTTCTGCGATGGTTATATCTCAGGATGATATCATGGGAAAATTTCATGTACTTGCCTTTCACTCCTAAAATGTGGATGAGCTATGCAAATTATATCCTTTTGATAACATTGATAAAAACATTTTGTTAGTGTAAGTAAGATTAACAACCATCCGATCTCACTGGATAGAAAATATGGAGCATATTATAGTGTGTGTCACGGGTAGAGATGCTATTATAACTAACAACCAAATGTTGATGCATCCACTAACTCTTCTTCCACAGCATATGTGACTAAGAGAATTGAAGAGTTCTCTTAAGTAATGCATGCTTGCTCTAGTGACAAGACAAGGAAAATTAAACCCTCATTATCCTCTTTCTCATTCACGCTCTCTCACTCACACTTTCTCCATCTCCCCCTCTCTCCCTTCCTCCCTCCTCTCTCTCTCTCTCTCTCTCTCTCTCTCTCCTCCCTCCTCTCTCCATCTACCTCTCTCTACCTCTCTCTCCCTCTCCCTCTTTCCCTCTCTCTCTCTATCTCTCTCTCTCTCTCTCTCTCTCTCTCTCTCTCTCACACACACACACACACACACACACACACACACACACACACACACACACACACACACACACACACACACACACACACACACATACATACACATAACCACACAAAGTGCCTACACACAACGAGCACAAAAATGTGAAACATGTTCATGGCAGTTATCCTCAAAAGGAGCCGTGAAGTCTTGAATGCCCCATAATCAAGCACATGTGCTAGAGTTGTGCCAGAGTTGTGCCAGAGTTGTGCTAGAGTTGTGCCGGAGTTGTGCCGGAGATGTGCCAGATTTGTGCCAGAGTTGTGCAAGAGTTATGCCAGAGTTGTGCAAGAGTTGTGCCTGAATTGTGCCGGAGTTGTGCCGAAGTTGTGCCTGAGTTTCGGGGCAGCAAGTGCCCGAAAATTCTAAACCCCGAACGTACTTCAGGGTAGGGTTTGAACATGGGTTGCATTATAAATAGAGGGAGTTTGAGTGCAGTGAGAGAAGATGATAGTTTGACATCGGTGTTTTCACTCGATCGCGATCGAGCGATGCCCCTTACCCCTTTTTTTTCCAACGCGCAAACCCCCTATTACAATGTAGGATTTATGTTGTGTGCATGCTCTACTTGCACAAATCAAAGATCACCCTGCATTGTAATAGGGGATTTGTGCATAGAAAAAATGGGAAGGGGTCATTGCTAGATTGTAATCGAGCGATTGAGCAAGAATCGCGAAAGAGTGACGTGGGCACATGACCTCCTCACCATGTTTGATCCGCGACGCATATCGGCTGATCGAGCATGGCGAGGGAGCTGGATATCATGGATATCGGGTACTAATATGTCAACTCGTGGATATGGCAGTTACAACCCTTTGGTCGTGTAGGTACCACAACAATGTCCTCCTTTACACATACACATGTACATATGCATGTATATATCTATGCGCAGGTATGTAGTGGTGGCTTACTTTTTTTCGACTACGTGTAGGTTGACATGGAGCCCCCAGAATCCAATCCACGGAGCGGACACGACGGCTCAGGCACACAACAACAAGAATAGAACAGGTCGTAATAGGGTACGTTTGTAAACATGCATTCTAATCCTCATTATTCCACGTGACCATGCCTCACGAGAACATGAACTTAGCGGTGTTTACTGGTGGAGGAGGAATAACGTGATGGATTCTTCATCACGACACTCCTCTTACCTTCGAGCAAGCATATAGGTGTCTTTCGGCCTGGAGTGAAATTGAAATTTAGCTAATAGGTATTTTCTGGACCGCAACTCTTCATGAATTTGGTGTGATGTCACTGAAACATAGAAGACATACCTAAACACCACCTTGTTGTCCAATCCTCCTCATTTGATTCGAGCTGTCCCGGTTCATCTTTGTTCTTTGTGATTTGATCAGTACATACTTCTTCGTGCAAAGCATGCAAGGAAAGTCATGCGTAAAAGTACAAATATGAACTCTTCTCATCCGCAAGACTCTTGCTTTAAGTTCAAGCATATTCTAACACACTCTTTCTTGGTTGTTTTGTGATCCTTGGTTGTTTTGTGATCCTTGGTCATTCACGTACAACATCCAGTTTCGGACGCGCAACATATGATTTCTTGCGAAGAGAAGACAACCAAGGACTTTGAATGTTCATTGAAACACAGTTTACCACTGGCATGATAGACATCATTTAGGATGTAACCTATTGCTCTTGATATTCAATTATTCATATTTTTTGGCATTTCGTTGAACAATTTTTTTGTCGAATTTTATAAGCACACCTTAAATAACGTCTTTCACGAGAAAAATCTTTTAGTCAGGCTGATCACCGGGTTCACTTATAGAAATTATGTATGTCATGGCAGGATGTTACTTGGGATGATGCGTAGGAAAAGAAGGAGGATGTGATTTTGACGGATTTAGATGAACACAGCAAGAACAGTCAAGAGAGAGAACGAGATTGCCAAATTTTACACGAACTTGTCCAGTAAGTTCAAGACAGAATAACTGACGTCATGTTGTTTCTAGCAGAAAAAGCTTTCTTGGAAACACACATGAAGACATGACATTCACACGACCACATCATTTTCCTCCACCACGTCCTGAGCAAACACTAGTTCTCCCACAAGTGGCGCTACCTTGCGGTGAAAATCAGAATTGAAGACATGGGGCAATCATGGATTGGCACATGCTCCATTGACGATGTCTTCACCCTCAAAATAGGCCCAGGAATCCCTAAACCAGCCGCATGCCTCCTCGTTGAGGATGGCCATGCCGACTGAGGTAGGCAGTCCTTCATGCGTGCGGGTCGTGCCCCATGCTGGGTGATGCTCCTTGATCTTGTTTCTCAGTGGGTGCAATTAACCGACGTCGCATGGTTGGGCCTTGGATGTACAACTTGACGGCACGTAACATTCTTGATGTAAGGATGGTTGCTGGACAACCACTCTTGAAATGAACTGCATGCATGTGGACGCCATGCGTCGAGTTGCCACACCCTCCACTTCATTCAGCTCAGTGCACATGCGCTTATAGTACGGCACCACGATGGCGCGGTCGTTTCGCCGTTAGTCGAGTGGTTGGGCGTAACATTGAGGAATGCGACTGGATCGAGAAGCTTGCGAGGGTATGGCCCACGTGGTAGGCAGGGCTTGCTTCGTCGCCAAGAACCAGTTGTAACTGCAACATCTCCCCAGTCATGCTGCATATAATGAATGCTGTCACTTGTCGCTTATCCTCGAGACCGAGGATTCCCACATCCTTAGAACCCATGGGAGCGAAGGTGTGGTCAGTGTCAGGCATGAGTTGAACCCCCGAATGGTCACCATTGAGGATGAAGAAAGGTTTGATCCTGTAAAGTGCACACATGATGCTTGTCCACAGATGGAAATTTAAAAACTCTACCTCCTCATCTGCCAGAAGCTTTTGTGCGGCGGTTGTGGCCCACCTCCAAGACCATCCTAACTCCCGCAGTACAAATTATTGTACCCACTGTCGACCGAAATTGCGTGCACCAAGATGTTTGAAGCCTTCAGGCACAAAACAAGAGATGACACTGCAGATTTCCTTTCTGAATAATTTGCTTGCCTGTCGTGTTGGAGGAGATGGGGGTGGTCGTCATAGTCTTGATAAATAGCGGTACAACGTCCTTGTACTACAGCTTAAGGATGATGGTTCTGGGCTCAAACCAGCCAAAAACGGTGGATGGTGTCAGGCGATCATAGACCGAAAACCCGTCAGGGGTACAAAAGGTTGAACGCAGATGCTTGACGGCAGTGTAGGTTGCTTTCATGGCTTTGTAGATGTTGCAAAAGTGCCCTGATCCAAACCAGTCGCAGTACGGGTCCCTTTTAGTTTTGGAGGAGGCTCCACTACCGCTGCCAGATGATGTGGATGTCGTTGCATACGACAGCTACAGCGCAGGCACCTCCAAGTCAGTTGCATTGTTGTTCGGCTTCACGAAGGAACCGGAGCCAATGTTTTTGTTGTCGCTGGCATCGGTGCTTCCCTTGCTTGCGCTGCTGTCATCCTCATCAGAGACGGTGACGTGGCTTGGGTCGGTCTCGCTGCCAGCAATAGCATGACACGTAGGTTCCTTAATGTTGATGGCACCGCTGCGCATGGGTGTGACTGGCGTCCACCGCTTCGGAATCTCATCCAAGACCTTTTCCTTTCTCTTCTTTGTGCAAGAGGGTTTAGGCTCGACCGTGGGGAGGGCCGTGCTAGCAGAAACAGCAAAGGAGGGACTCTTGTTACTGTCATCAATCTTGGCCTACTGTTGCATGCACAAGCGGATGCCTGCCGCTTCATGGTCACGAGAGCAACTGGCTCCAGCATCTAAACGGCTTTGTGAGGAGGACGGTTGACACACGACGAGGACGAAGTTGCTCAGAAGGCTCAGGGGCGTCGACTGCCGGTTCGTTTCGTCATACGTCGAAGTGAAGTTGCATGAGGCTGGCTGGGGTTCGTTTGTGTCTTCAATGCGGAGGATTCGAACCTTTCCAGGTCTGCCCACAGGCTTCTTTGGAGGTGGAGGACGTGTGGGTGGTCCCTGGCAGACCGCCTTGGCGATGCGTCAGGCACGCTCCTCCGGGGACACCTTCTGTAGAAAGCGGTCCATGGTGCTGACGGTGAGATGTGAACGCAACGTAGTTGACAGGTGTCAGTTGGACGTGAGTTTCATGATTCGGCTACTTTACTTTTTAATGGCTCAAATGCCGTTACGCCATGTCAGCGGTCATAAACACGTTGCGGTCAAAATTTAGATACACGAATCGAAGACTTCCTCAAAAACGACATTTGTGACACATGTGACATGATCCTTTCACGACCTATGGAAGTTGTGGCATGATTCCATATTTACTGGAGCAACAAGCACACGTCCCGCTAAAGCGCAGCAGCCAGATGTGTACATTTTTTATTGAATTTCAGGTTGTGACTATTCCGTTCAGAAGGATCTTAAATGTAACCCAAACAACTCCAGGTAGAAATTCCAGCAACAAAAAATAAAAGTTACCCAAAATTATGAAATCTGAAAAATTGAAAATCAGGTGTAGTATGGTACAGTTGTCCATGATGTTTTGGAAGTTTGGAAGAGAGTAAAAAAGAAACTTCTCCATGTTTGGTATAGCATATTTCAACGTATTTTTGGGGTAATAAAGCGTCCCCCTTTTGTAAGGTGCATTCCTACGACCAAGGAACGGGGATTCCCCGTAAAAAACCTTTTGAGACCACACAACAATTTTGCTTGTCTTTCCATGTGTGTTCGTTAGGGGCTGTTGCCAAGGAGGTACCTCCTTACAATAAGATCAATACATGCTATCCAAGATTTGGATATCAATCCTTCGAACTGAAACACATTCATTTCCTAGAAATTTAGAATGTGGATGGGTGAACATTTGCAGTAAAATAGAAAGTGAGATGATGATTTCAAACTATAACATAGTTAAAGATGAATTTGGACCACATGGAGGGGTGAATAAAGAGGACCATGAACCAGCAACGGGAAGTAGACAGAAGTGTAGTCTTGAGGAGCACGGGGTGTCCGCCCTTGGTGCCTTGAGTCAAAAATTTGAGAGCGATTGTAACGGTTTTACAACGAACTGCGCTACCGTTGCGCCAAAACCGGTTGTATGTAGTGTTCACACCGTTATGCATGTACGGAATCGTGCGCAGGGCGACTCTCGGACCGCATTCTGTTACACTCCTCCCCCTCAGAACCCTGACACCGTCCTCGGTGCCGGCCAACCCTCCACGTCACGGGGTGACCAGGCCCTACGTGGTCCTCCGTAATTGGCTCTGACACCCTCACGGTGCGAGCCCGACTTCCACGGAGCAACCTGCCGTCCTGTAGTTCACCACGCTACAGTCCCAACGGGCAGGCTTCCTCAGCATGTGAGACCCATGTCTCAACGATGCTGCTCTCCCATGTGTACCCGCAGGCATCATGGTGTGACATCGAGGTGGTATTGTGCTTCAGGTCGGCCATGGGATTCGAACCCGTGCACTCCGGCTCTGATACCAATGTAACGGTTTTACAACGAACTGCGCTACCATTGCGCCAAAACCGGTTGTATTTAGTGTTCGCTCCGTTATGCATGTACGGAATCGTGCACAGGGCGACTCTCGGACCGCATCCTGTTACAACGATACTTGTGGTAGACTACTTTTAGAACCATTAGCATACATTGAGAGGCATAGGTCTTTGTAGGAGGTGCTTCCTAAGGCGCTGGCTTGTAGTGTAAGATAATGAGGCATGCACAGATAAAAACCAGAGTAGCTGCTAGAACATAACTAGAACTGGATGAATCTAAAGGCATGTTGGACCAAAGGAATTTGACCCCTTAAATAGGAATGTACCACTCTTGCTTTACCACCTCAAGTGGTGCATCACTTGATATTGCTACATGGCTGTTTCACCACCCGGGTGGTGGCATAACGGCTTGGATCATTGCATAGTCGTTGTATTTTCTAATCACATCTTGTGATCCCACATAAGAAACGGTTCTAGGTTTTGATCTTCTCATACAATCGCATTACATGAAGTGTTAGGATTCCATTGAGGAAACATCATTGAAGTTGATCCTAATTTGCAATCATTGCCACACATTCATGATATCTATTATTGAACGGTGTATCAAAAGCAAACATTTTTGTGCAGACAAGGCCATTTGCTAACATCAAGAACACATCTTACAGAGGATTTATCAAGACACATAAGTTTGTTACGCCCATGTTCATTTGTTTCCTAAGCAGATTTGGTACTCCCACAACTACCTCGTTTGACCGAGTGATTTAAAGGTTCATACGCCTATGTTAAGTCACTTGTGGAGGTATCACCATCATAGGAGATTATTGACAAACATTCATTAATGGATGCTACATCATTGATGCCCAAAAGACCATAAAACTTGTGTACACCATTGTACACATATTGAACTAACTGAGGTATACATTTGTGTCACCGGGACCTTCCCACTCAATGGGTCACGTTTCAACTACACTGTAGTTGATTGATAGTTTCGTGTTTCAAAAGAGATTCACCAAAGTCAAAACCCCCTTTCATATCAATAGGTTAATTGGTGCATGTGAGAGACCCATCAATGTTCTTTGGATTTTTTTTAGTGTTTTTAGAAATCAGTTTTGGACCACGTTTCTTTACTACACTACCGGTTCCAAGGTGTGCTTTTTGGCATGAATAAAATCCACCAAACGTCTTCTTAAGAGTAATAAACACACACACACACACACACACACACACACGCGCATGCACATGCACATGCACATGCATTGTCTCACTAATGTCTAGAGTTCAAACAAATCCTTCTTAGATCAACATTTGAATGTGACGTGNCACACACACACACACACACACACACACACACATACACACACACACACACACACACACACACACACACACACACACACACACACACACACACACACACACACACACACACGCGCATGCACATGCACATGCACATGCATTGTCTCACTAATGTCTAGAGTTCAAACAAATCCTTCTTAGATCAACATTTGAATGTGACGTGCTTGCTATGTTTTGTTCCCGAAGTTGAGAATGGCTCACTACGTGGTCAATCAGACCATAAACATGGAAATGTGAATGAATGGTTAGCACATAGCTATGGATGCAACATCCAATCATTTCGTGATCCCCACTAGGTCTTAGGTGGTTGATATACAACAATAGTACCATAAAAAGCCATCCATGCGCCAATGAAATGTAGCATCTTACTATTGCATAAAATCAAACATTGGTTTGAAGAGAAAATTTGAGCATGTGTATTTTGAAAACCTGAGTTCAAATCATGGACCTCCGATAATATATTGTCTTTAGAATGTGCACTTGTCATCTATGAATACGACATCCTGGTCCTCTTGCAACAACCGCGCTCGGCACCATTAACACACTCATTTAATTGAAATTGACAGTAGAAATTGACGGTGCTCAAAACTTCCTTGTTATCGATGTCCGTGATTGAATTACCTCTGCCACCTTGAATTCAATCATACAATGCCGACGGACAGTCAGCCTCATTATGCTGTTTATAGTTGGTGAACAAGCACACGATTTTTTGACAAGGGCTGAAGGAATATCCACCTATCCATGGAAAGAGACAGAAGGATTATTGAACCGGGCCGAAAGGTTTCATGTTTTCTATTAAAATGTCACAACTTAGGGGCAGTATTGTAAAGAACTGGTACGGGAAGCTTGGCCCACTGGGCCAAAACCGCGGTGATTGAGGGTCTCCGACCTTCATGAATCCCATCCAACTGCCCATAGGTCAGGGACCCGTTCAAGCTATGAGGACAAACCTCCTGCGCTACACTCCTCCCACCTAGGAGTGGACCCGCCTTTGGTGCCCACAGAGGGACTCAAACGCTAGCGCTCTGATACCAATGTAACGAGTTGGTACGGGAAGCTTGGCCCATTGGGCCAAAACTGCGGTTTTGGCTCAATGTGCCAAAACCGCGATTCGCTGCAGTAAGGTAGCTAAGAGAACTACACAAAATGGGAAGATAAAATTCTTATCAAGGAGATGGATTTAGGTACTTGTACTTCCTAATTACCGTGAAAAATCCACTTGTTGAGTAAATACGATCAAAAGGTGTCACCTTCAACATGCATGTGCCTCTTGCGTTTTTTTTTTGTGTGTGTGTGTGTGTTTTCTCACATTATACACCACGAAGCGTCTTTCTAAATATTTTCCTATATATGTATTTCCAGTAAGTTCTTTTATTCATTTTGCCATTTGGGCATTTGTTCCCTTCTCATGTTCAAACTTTGATTACTTTGGGACTGGGTGCAAATTCCCAAGACCTATGAAAAAAGCGTCCAATCATCATAGAATGTTTTCAAAATCTCTTGAAAAAGCGTTGGCTCTGATTTTAAGTGTAACAATTGTTGTTCGTTTGGAGACCAAGTGTAGTAAACGACGTGGAGCCCTGAAAATTAAGTCCAAATAGGGGACGCGAACGGTTGAGTCAGCCAGAACGATTGAGGCACACCTTGCCAAAAACGGATGGAGGAATCATGTAAGTGAACATGCATCCTAACATGCAATCAATCCTAATCGTTCCAAGTGGAAATGAAGCTTGGAAAAGGACCTCAACGACGCTTTAAGTGTGTAGAAGGAAAGTATTCATGAAATATCCATTAAGAAACTTATTCTATCTCTAAAACGGCCTATAGGTGTATATTGGAACTATATTGTAGAGTGTAGGTATAAAATGAACGTTAAATGAGCCTCAAATAGTGGAGGAGGGAAAAACATTTGCCCCAATGTATGCTAGAGTATACATAAATATGTACATTTAACCCGTGTGCATGTTCTTATGAGACTATAATTTCCAAATAGATGCCACTTACAAACTGTTTCTGAGATGCCGAAGTTACCACCTGACCCGAAACGAAACCTGGTGTTTGGGTGAGCCGAAGTTACCACCAAAGCCGAAACAAAACTCAAGGGTCTGGCTTCATCTCTTTGCGGAGCTCTGAAAGTACCGCAGGGCATGCTCGATTGTGGGGGTCACGTCAGCACGAAGCGGCGGCGCATGGACGCGACCCGAGCGCCTCGAGCCACCGGTGTTCCGACGCGGGCAAGAAGGACGCAACTTCCCTCTCTGCCTCAAAAACATTTCTCGGCTGAGGCCCACTCTCCACACCCGACACTCGCTCATCCCTCCTTTGCCTGTCGCTCCCTCACTTCCCGCCCTTTCCCTTTCTCCCAGCCAGCTCCTCTCTGCGTCTACATTCTCGCTCTCTCCTTAACGCCCGTCACATCCCGGCGACAAGCGGAGCCGTCCTGACCCAAAGTGAACACACTTTTTTTCTTTTCCGTTTAGTTCCTTTTGAGGTTTGTTCGTCACTCGTCCCTTTTTTTTTTCCGTGAAAGTTTCATCTCACCGCGTAGAGAGTAAACGGACGGCGAACCGGCGCACTGTCCCGACTTTCGGGAGCGCGGAGGAGCGTGCGCTAGGCTGGACAACATCCGAAACGTTCCACAA
>SZWC01000273.1:92881-132077 GCA_023375785.1 Penium margaritaceum | reverse complement strand
GAACAATCACAAACACCTCAAACGTGGGGTTTGTGATTGTTCAAGGGGCGTGATGACGTCATCCATCCGAAGCTGCATTTCATGCAGCGACGGCATGGTGTTCGCGCGCTTTTTTTTGATACGTCGTTGTTTTTCTGCGACCGGTGGATGTTTCGTTGTTAAAATGCTTGCTCGCTGGATATGGGGTTGTTAAAGAGCGGTCACTGGATATGGGAGGCTTATACACGAAATCGATGGGTATATGGTCACCCCCCCCGTCTTCGATTCCGTACAGCTTTCTGCGGAGATTACTTGCCGCGCGAGGTAGATGTCCGCCTATGGCCGCGGTCTCATGCCATCACTGATGGGGTTAAAAGCTAAAAAATGAACAAATTTGTTCAGCGGACGGTGGAGATGCCCTTGTCCGTACGACCGTGGTCTTCGATGGCTATCGCACAAAAGCTCAACCGGGCAACAACCCATCGCTTCAGAAGAGTTGTTCCTTAGAATCGTCCCGCCAAGCCATCAAGCCCCATCAAGTCCCATCATCAACTGGTCCTAACGATGAGCTTCTCCTCATGACGATTGTGGAGTGGCATGTCCATCCTAGACATAGGCAGACATCGACCTCGCGCGGCAAGTGATCTCCGTAGAAAGCTGTACGGAATCGAAGATCTCAACCGTTCCTATGTTGAATCCCTCTCTTTTTTAAGCTTTTAAGTCCATCGCTGATGGCGTGAGACCGCGGCCTATGTCTTGGATGGACACGCCAATCCACAATCGTCATGAGGAGAAGCTCATCGTCAGGACCGGTTGCTGATGGGGCTTGATGGGGCTTGATGGCTTGGCGGGACGATTCTAAGGAACAAGTCTTCTGAAGCGATGGGTCGTTGCCTGGTCGAGCTTTTGTGCGACAGCCATCAAAGACCACGGCCGTACGGACAAGGGCATCTCCACCGTCCGCTTAACGAATTTGTTCATTTTTAAGCTTTTAGCCCCATCAGTGATGGCATGAGACCGCGGCCCAAGTACCAACTCCGTACACATTTTGGCTTCCGGAAATCAATTCCACAGCTACAAATGCCGAACCGCCCTCTGGTACTTTTCTCATAAGTCAATTTCGACTTTCATTGTTTTCGAGTTTTGTTAAATCTGAGGGTAGCTTGACGCCTGGGCCAGGTTTTACGATGCGGTTCGATAGGGCGACCCGTTTTTCCATTTCATAAATGGGGCCTTGACGGTAGATCTCATCAAGCGCACGGCCCTGCCGGGAAGTCTCAACAACGACAGGGTCCTTCGACTGGATCCTGGGTGTCAGAATCACGATTCGGCCATGTCGAACGTCGACAGCCGCTCTTGATTGGAATAGTCCCTCTTTTTGCATGCTCGCTTTGTTTTTTTACTTCAGAAGTGGTTCTGCGATATTGTGAGCAGCTACGGTCGACGATCGTGGATTTGAATGTACAGTTTCATTGATTCTGCCGGTTTGTGATGTACTATCGAAAAGACCGAATTTTGCGAGACGATTACACTGGACGGAGCGACCGATCTGCTGACCCAACAGTGCGGATGAGCTCCTCAAAACGACAGGGAGTCATTTGCCAGCATGAGACTGGCTATCTTTAAGCGGGAGGCTCTTCGCCGGGCCCTCGCGTTGGTCGGAGCTCGAATGCAGGTCTCTACGATGATGGCTCCAGCTATGAGGGTCCTCGCGTCAGGACTTGTGGCAAACCCGCGCCCTGGGATCAATTTGGCCTAAATCTGATGCATAGATTGTACACATTCGTATTTCGTCCATTGGCCACTTTGAATTTCGCCGTTCCAATGGAGGATCCATGCGCTAAGGTGTTCACCCGAATTGCATGTGGGCGCCTTGAGGAGCTCCACATGCGCGCCTCGTGCATGCCACTATCACGCACCTCACATATGTGACGTGCGTGAAAGTGGGACAACACATGCCTCCACATCCAATCGTTCGTGACCTTGTACTTCGCCGTCCCGATCACTATGGACCTCCCCGCCGATTCTCAGCCCTTGTATGATGTCTCCATCTCCATCAACGGCCCTAGTCCTCCTTCCAACATGCCGTCGCTTTCTCCTGCTACTATGGATGGTGCTGAGGACAATTGTTATCGAACCTGGGAGCAAGGTCGACGTGAAGCCCGCTGGATGATGCGTGAGGGAGTTACATCAACTCGCCACTTGAAACGACTTGTTCGCGGCAAGGAAGTGGTGAACGACCCACGTGACGTGGACACGGACTTCAATGTGCGCCCATGCCTTGGCGACAAGCGTCTCGAGGCCAAGTGTTGTGGCAAGCTTGTTCCACTTCCGCCAGTGCCTATGGCTTGTGGTTGCATTGGGCTTGTAGACCAAATGGAGGCCCTTATGCTAGCTGTCGTGGTGAAGCCAGCGCCGTACATCGTGGACTTGGAAGCGGAAGAACCTAGTGTGAGTGGGTCCCAGACCACACTAACAGGTGGACTTTCCAAGGGATGGTGGACCATTGACAGCGACACGAAGCTATATGCTGTGAGATTTGCGGACATGCATCGGCATACGCGAGGCTGGCAAGCAAAAATGCATGATGAGCTTGCGAAGAAGTTGACTGTGTAGTGGGCCCTTGTTGAACCGTTAACGACTTTGTAGGCCAAGAGAAGGTTGTAGATTATCGGGAAAATCTGGTGCCTCGCTTGTGATCTGGTTAGCGGTAGCGGAGTTCAGCTCAAAAGGACTACGTAGCAGATTGACATGCTGTCGACGAAGTGGATGGAGATCAAGAGGGCGAATCCCAAGGTGTGGAAACTAAAAGACCTTGCCATGCTGTGGTTTGACGCCGCATCACAGCTGTTTTTTCCCGACAAGGTTGCAGGTGACAACATTGTCAGCATCGGGACAACACATGCACCTCCTATTACAAGTGACAACATGTTGGATGAGGAGAAGAAGGTGTCTTCGGATGACAGCGAGAAGAAGTGTGCAGGGAGGATGAAGAGGAGGGCGCATGTGGCCCTCCGAAAAAAATTCAAGGGCACTGCCAGGCTTGAATGTACAATCAAAGACGATGGCCCCAAGACATCATGGGGCATGGCTGTTCAAGCTGCTGACAAGGACAACGGCGTCCACATGGACAACAAGTTGCTTCTCCTAGAATGCCTCGTCAACGACGAACTACGTGAGTTGTATGCGTAATCATTTGGCTCTCCAAGGCAGCAGGTTGCATGTTGCATCCTCGGACGCGATCCCAAACAGGGCACAATTGTGGTTGAGCCGGACACTTGTGTCCAGAGCATGTATGTGGAGGGGGGACAAGTATGAAGAGGTGGTGGGCAGTCAGATGCCATCACCTGATGCGACAACAGTTGGAGGCCTCTTTGGGATGCGCAATGTTCTTGCTTGTGCCGAGAAACTTGCTAACGATGAGGAGGAATATTACAAATCCATGAACATGATGTGCGGAATGTTGGTATAAGTTGTGACTGATGAATACTGAACAAGTGCAATTGTTCCAGGCCATTGTAAAGAGAGAATTTTGGCACTTAATAAAGAGACTCGTCAGACTCGAAAGAGGTAGATGACACATCACACCAGTCTTCCCAAATGTCCTCGGCTATGCGCTCATGGAGCTGCCTTGATCTCCCTGCTCCATGTCTCGTGACCATGCCCATGTCCTCCATCTGTTCAATATGTTCCTCTAAAGTGGTCATCCCCATTTGAACCCACTGTACCATGTTATGCATGACAAAGCATGACAGTATGAGAGGCCCCTGAAAAGTCTATGCAAATGGTGGCATGCCACGGAGGATAAGAAGCCTTCTTTTTAAGACGTCGATTACCTTCTCAATACAATTGTGAATGCCTACGTGTCGTCAATTGACTAATTCTTCTTTTGACTACGGTAGCTATTGTCCATGGTTGAACTCTTATAAGTAGTAGCAAACACCCCTATACGGCGAAATCAAACCATGAGAGTCAGGGAAAGCAACGTCTGCGAGGATGTACTTGTTGGGTGCAAGAACGAATCCTTGTTGTACAGCGTTCGTGAACATGCAAGTATCGTGCACGCTACCCTCCCATCCCATTGTCACAAACGTGAAAATGAGGTCATGGTCGGAGGCAGCGAGGATGTTTTTAGTCACCTGAAAGTGACGATTAATGTATGTTGCACGGCATGTGCGGTTGACTATGACAGGGACGTGGGTGCCATCAATGGCACCCACACGGTCCGGGAACCATGGAAAAAGATCCCGTCGCCTTGTCCACATCGATGGTGGTTGGGACCGTGCATATGGCAAGTGTATTACACGAGCGGCGACGCCACCTAAAGCCGGTACAATTTCAGTAGGAGCCACTCGTTGGAATCTCTCCATGACTTGTCAAATGGAAATGGCTTGGCAAACACAATGCATGTAAATGAGAACATTTTCTTCCACTGTGATGTGCGTGTCGCGCAAGCCTGTTGCCTCGTGGAGGAATGTGATGATGGCCTGCCATGAGGTTCGTGACAGCCGAATCATGTTGAACATGCGCTATGGATGTCCTTATTCCAACTCACGAAGCCATGATGGTCCAGGGAGAGCTCAATCCATCATGCGGTGAGGTCGAAGGCTGTGCTATATGTTCTGTACTATTTTAAGTAGGATTTCTCTCAACAGCACAAGGAGTTGAGCGCGAAGTTCGATCGCTCTTCTGATGAGGGCTTGCCTTGCTGTTGCATGGTGTCTGCGGGAATCCATGATGATGCTGACTAGATTTTGTCCTACTGGATACTTGCATGAACACATAAGTGCCCACACGCACCGACACTACAACGAGTACGTGGCGACTCGGTGTCGCGTTGCTAGACCGGCGAGGGGTCCGTTACGTTGCTGCTGCCAGAATTTGGCCGGTGATTGACAGGTCAAAGGTTCGAGTCCGTTCAAATAGGAACGGTCAGTTAACTTTAGCAGCCAAGTTCGATATACGCGGGAAAACCAGCAAGGGAACGGTGTTCAAATTATGAAGCGGACATCGGAAGTCACTATACGTTCCTAATTTGAACGTTAGAAACAAGGCTGCTAGTTTTTGACTTCCAAGCAGGGGAACATAGCCTTGGGTGAACTGCTTGGGCTAAGAGGCCGTCCAAACTGGACAGAGCCCCAGGATCGTTGAAGTTCATTATTAATCTACCCTGCTGCTCTTGGATTTCTATATTAATTGTTTCTAAATTTGATTGAATGTGATACACTTTTTCGTTCAATGAATTCTACAAACCATATAAATAATTGAACTCGAATTTTATGTGGAAGGCTATTTGATTTGAAACTTCAATGGTGTTTTCTCCATATAAAACGTTGAAATCAAGGTACTATTTGATGCAGATTCAACCATTAAGGACTACCAAAATAATTCAAACCTAAAAAATCTCATCTAATTCATAGATTTTATAATTCGCAATTTATCATTCGTTGAAATCCAAGAGCAGTAGGGTATATTCGAATTTTAGCAGTTGAATGAAGTTCATCGTCCGAAATTCATTCATTCGATGCATGAATTCATTTGTGCCTTGTCAGCACACTATTTCCCGCCGTTGATGCACGTTCATCTATGAGCCCCCGTTATTCGGGGTTTCGATCCATTGATCCCTTGTTAACGGATCCTGTCTTGAACTGCCCAACCAATAGCGCGCACTTTCTGTTGGCCAACGTACCGGCTCCCCAACGAGTATGGTTTCCATTGAAATTTGAGTTTTCAATGTAAGTGGCAATACATATAGAAATCGGTGGATTATGTAGCGTCGAAAGGGGAAAGCTCCCAGTGTATCAATTGCGGGCCATCACGAATGAGGTCGGACAATGCTCGTTAACCCACAGGTCTCACCATGTCGTGTCATCATAGAGCAAAGTACCCTATTCGAAGCTACGTAGTAATTTCATGTACACAAGTTATTATTGCTTCGCGATCGTATCCGTTTTTGCTAGCCAATTTATTTTTTGCTCTCTTTCCTTCTGGCAAGAGCCCATTTTCTACATGTTCTTATCCATCGGCAAAGTACTTGCGATAGACGGTGGGTTTTTATAAAATCGCATCACCAAAAATATAGATATCGAGAAGTCATAACACATTTCTTTACAAAGAAATAATTTGCAAGTTCTTGTTCTCACTTATGCTTTTTCTGGTCACAGACATAAAAATGCGACCCTAGTTTACGTACTTGTCTGGTTCAACCTACCTTTAGGATTACCTTGACCGTGATAACTGGCACGGTCAAGCGTTCAGAGAGAGAGAGAGAGAGAGAGAGAGAGAGGGAGAGAGAGAAAGAGAGAGAGAGAGAGAGAGAGAGAGAGAGAGAGAGAGAGGGAGAGAGAGAGAGAGCATTTGGAACGCGCTCTCTCTACATTCCTCCCCATTTGGAACCAAATCGACCAGATTTGTGAACTTCGGTGGAGGAGATAACTTATACAAAACAAAACACTGAATACGTCGGAACAATGTTTTCTTCAAGCTGACAACACTTTCTTGAAAAATTGTCTGTAAGTTCCTTTGGCACTTTGACAATACCACATTTTTAGGTGCGTAGAAAAAAGAACGGCGTCGCTTCCTCCGCCCTTTAAGGAGTGTCCTCATGACCCGTCTCATGGCGTCCCCATTATACGTGTTGCGGTTGGCTTCGACAATATGCCAGATCCTGAGGAAGGGGTGTGTGCCATGGTGGTACCCCCGTGGGCAAGTCGGTGGGAGCGGGCAGCCGGCTCCTCCTAGTACTCGGTTACGACCATCGTTGGCATCCGAGAATCAGGCTCCCAAGAGTTGTGTTCAGGTCCACATCCGGACCGATGCAGAAGGTACTCCTTAACCACTCATGCGTGGAGTGCATGCTCACAGTGTTGGAGGGTTCAGTGCACCGAGCATTCAACGGCAAGAAGTGCAGGCGGGGGTGGCTGAACAGACCCAACCGATGTGTATGGTGCGAGCAAGCTCACATGGAAGACGTTGTGGATGCACATTGCTGAAGGGAGCTCCAAGTGGTAAGCTTCTAGTCCCACAACATGCGTGATCACGAACGGTCCCAACCGCTTGGAGAGCATTTTGCATGCACCAGGCGTATTCAGTTGGAGATTCTTTGTGCTAAGAAGCACCTGTTCACCAACGGAGAAATTAACCTCGCATCGAGACTTATCAACATAGGCCTTTTGACACTCTCTGGCAGCGTAAAAATGTGCCTTGGCATCACGACACAAAGTATCCATCTGCTCGACAAAGGCTTGTGCGGAGGAAACCTGATCATCACCGGCCCCGCGCTTGACTAGGGAAGCGGGTACCACCGGATGCCAATCATGGTTGAGGTGGAATGGGGTGTACCCCATCGACACGCTGAAGGCATCGTTCACTGCAAACTCTGCCGGGGTGAGGAACTCATCCCAATCCTCCATCGAAGAGTTGATGTACATCTGCAACATCTGTTCTAATGTGCAGTTCATGTATTCGTTCAGTCCATTTGTTTGTGGGTGGAATGCTGTGGACATTTTCACACGTGTTCCATATCGTTCATGGTGTGCTTGCCAAAAACAACTTGCAAATTGAGGATCACGGTCAGAGATGATATCCAACGGGATGTCGTGGTACTTCACAACGCCATCATAAAACAGGCGTGCTGTTTCCTCAGCGGTGACCCGTGATGTCGTGGGCATGAAATGGACCATGCATGTAGCTTGGTCAATGACCACAAAGATGGCGTTGTGATCCTTCTTTGTTTGTGGAAGGCCAGTGATGAAGTCCATGGCGACAGATTCCCATGGAGCAATAGGAAGCTCTAGTGATTGTAAGAGACCTCTAAGAGCTTTGTTACTTGCTTTGTTACAGAGGCAAAGGTCACAATTTGCACAATGTCTCTGCACATCATTGCTCCATGTCGGCCACCAATAGTGCTCGGACAAGGGGTACCCTGTTTTCTTAGGGCCCATATGACCGGCCGCTGGGGGGTTATGGAATTCCAACAACAGTTGCTCACAAATCTTGTTGGCATCTGGGATGACCACTTGTTCGCCATGCCAATAGAGTCCTTCAGCCTCAATCAAGTTCTGGCGCTCAATGTTTTGAGAGCATTGGAACCAAGGTTCAACTGTATACCCCATAAGGATCCGATTTTTGAAGGGGCTGACTTGGACAAGTGGCTGGGGTACCACACGTAGCTGGTTGGCATGTTGAGTGACCGCTGTTGCTACCGTTGCAAAGTTGCAATCGGAGTGTTAAGCACATCCCACCATGATGGCCACACATACAGGGTTCCGGCTCAGTGGGTCAGCCACATTTATGCAGCCGGGTCGGTCTTGCCACGTGAACAAGAATCTGCTCAAGTACTCGCTCCAACACGCTTGGCGTCTCGACAGATTAGGTTGTGTTTGGAAGTAAGTCAGGGGATTGTGGTCGTTGACTACTGTGATCTCCTCGTCTGCTCCTTCTAATTAAAAACACCACGCTTTGATGGTATGAAAAACTGCAAGGAGCTCTTGGTCGCCACATATGACCAATCACCTCATCCCTAAAACTGTGAATCGACAAGTGTATTGGGAAGTGAACATATCAGTGAACATGGAATTCTCACAAAATTTAATACGAAGTGTATATAATCCATAACAACTAACACCTTAGACAATGAATCTATATGTGGACTCTAATTACATGAATTGATGTTGATGATTTCTGAAAAACAACTTCATATAGGAATACATATTTTGATACACCAATTGTCAAGTGTATGAATTTAGGGTGATTAACCATAAATCTTGGTCGCCCATGGAGTATCGTGTTTCTGCACCAGCAATCTTTCGGCTCTCGTAACCCACCGGGTACCCATCTTGCACGAGTACCATCCCCACGCCAACAATTGATGCATCACACCTAAGCTCCCATGGCTTGGTGGGGTGAGGGAGGACAAGCACCGGTGCACAGGCTAGGATCTCTTTGACTTTGAGAAAAGATTCATCATAGTATTTTGTCCATCTCCATGTAACTGTTTTCCTTGTGAGGCATGTGAGCGGGCTGACCAAGGTCGAGTAACCCATCATGAAGCGTCAGAAGTAGTTTGAAAGGTCTAAGAAGGATCGGATCAGGTCCACGTTCTCAGGTCGTGGCCATTCTTTCACCACCTATACCTTCTGAGGATCCACACGGATGCCGTCGCCACTCATGATATGTCCAAGGTACTCGACCTCCCTCTGTGTAAATTTGCACTTGCTCATCTTGGCAAAGAATTTGTTGTCACAAAGGATTCCCAACACCTCTCCCAGGTGCCTCTCGTGCTCCTTGGTAATTTTTGAGAAAACAAGGATGTCGTCAAGGTACACCAATACCGACTTTCTCAGCTGGTTGCGGAACACACGGTTCAATACGGTTTGAAAAGTTGCGGGTGCATTTTTCAGCACAAAAGACAGAACACGGAATTGATAGTTTCCCAGGTGTGTGTGAAAAGCACTCTTGGGTACGTCTTCCTCTGTGATGCAAATTTGATGGTATCCTTGAGAGAGGTCGATCGAAAAGAAGAATTGTGCCTCCTGGAACTGATCAAAGAGGTCTTTGATGCGTGGCAATGGATAGAGATTTCTCACCGTGAGCTTGTTCAGTACATGATATTCTGCGCACATTTGTAGTCCGCCATCTTTCTTACTCACAAAGAGGATTGGTGCACCAAAAGGAGATGAGCTCGGCTCAATCCATCCCTTACGCAAGTACTCTTTGATTTGTGTTTCTGCTTCTTTCCGTTCAGCTGGGCTGAGCCGATACATGCCGCGGAAAGGCGACGTTGCCTTGGACTCTAGTGGTATGGTGTAACCCACTGCCCGTGCTGGAGGTAAACCATCCGATGGCTCTTCAAACACATCTTGAAAGTCGTGAATGATGGCTGCCACATTGTGTGGAGTAGAATCCTCATTGTCACTTTCTGTTTTTTTCTCAATGAGGCCAAGAAACAATGGCATCCTTGCCATAACCTACGCTTGACTTGTAACGCAGACAATGCAGCTGGTGTGTTTTTCACTGGATTGTGGAGTTGAAGTATTGGAGAGATGGTGATTTTTCGTCGCCCTTTGAGCACTTGGAGTGTCTTTGAATCGAAATCCATCTTGGCTCTGTGGCTCACCAACCATGGATCCCCAAGGACAACGTCAAAAGGGTCCAAGAGTTCTAGCACGGTGAGCTGCACTTTTGTTTGAAAACCTTCAATTGAAATCTGCGACATGCAGTCACCTAGAATTGGGACTTCGCGATTATCCCCTACCGCCACGTTTCTTTGTCGTGGAGTGTAGGAAAGACCGATGGCGGTTAAGAATGCTGGTTTCACAAACAAATCCTCTGTACCAATATCTGCAAGGATGCGGGCTGGCACCCCATTCACACTTCCCCGGAACTGCATGGTCATGCTTGCCACAAACGTTTGCACGACAAGTTCACGGGAGGTTTTGCCTGCATGTGGTATATCCGGTAAGAATAAGAGCTTCATCGTAACTCCACCATGTCACCCATCTTCTCCCACATGTGAGGACCATGTGTGTAGGTTGCAAGCAACATCAAGTACTTGAATTGTGATATGTCGATCCCATCAGACATATGTACTGTGAGTGTGAATGAAGTGAGTGTTTGCTTTGCATGAGCTTCTCTTGCTTCTTTGATGATTTCATGTACATTCTCTTTTGTAGTGATAACAAGGGATGCACGGTTGTCAAGATTCTCTTGTGTCACATACATGAGTGGACGGAAACTGCTAGAGTAGAGAGAGTCACTTTGGATGAATGATGAGAATATGGTTGAAAAGCATTACAATGAAAAAAACTCAAATCGCTTCACATCGTCATCCACAAACATGAACGTTCTCCCAGGCTCTATGCCATTAAGTCCCTCGGGCAGTGGTCCACTTTCTACTGCTGGGAGTGGCAAAAATCCTACAGGAAACCACCTGGCTCTATTCCAGGCTGGCCATAACCCTCAGCTTCCTCCGAAACACGGGGGTGTCCATGACCGTGCTGGCGTCCGCGCACTCGAATCCTGTGAACGACGCCAAAGGCTGGCGGCTGCTACCCTCCAGGCGCACGACCAAAACCGTTGTTGCCTGCTCGAGGTCCGGCATGTTGTCCACCAATGGCTCTTGCGGGTGCTCCCCCGCCAATCCCCTGACCAGGAAGAGCTCCACCAAGCTGGTGCCCTTGTCCACCGTGGCGGTTAGTCCCCCTGGAAGGCCAGTCAGCTTGTCTATGGCGGATAATTGGCCCCTGTGGAGGACCTTGCCGCTGACGGCGAGGGCACTTGCGTACAATATGCCCTGGCTCGTTGCACTCCCTTCATGTTAAGGAACCGGTCTGTTGTGCCTTCTGCTCCTGGAAGTGAGCCTTCTTGGGTTGGCCAATCTGTCTGTCAAAAGGGAGCTTGCTTCCGTTGTTTCCCAAAAAGCTTGATGTGTCATGCCTCGTGGTATGTAGTGGAGTCAATGTGTACCACAATGCTGAGTTCTCATTGTACGTTTCAAGAACGTACTTTGTCAAAGCACGCAAGCTCGTCCAGCGCTTGTGGTCCTCGTCCATAATGCAATGAAAATTCAGCTGCTGGCTAGCCTAGCCATTCAAGAAGAGTGTGATTTTGGCCTCTTTCGTCATGTGTCGCGGCTGGACACGTTGGGCTGTGTCATAGAGCACCTCCAGATAGTGGTTCAATGTCATGATCCCTTGTCAAAACTTCTCCAAATTGACCTTTGCTACTTGGGAGTCGATCCGGTGAGAAAACAATTCCCCCATTAGTACCTGAACTCCTCCCACGTGGGACTCCCCTGCCAGTCCTTCGCATACCAAATCTCTGCCAGCTTCTCGAACTGCTCGTGATTCACGACTTGCATTCCTTGTGCACCCCAATCCTCCGAGGCCACCTTCCTCAGTTGTATATGCAGTTTGAAACCCTTTAGCCATGTATGTACGTTGGATTTGCCATCGTATCTGTCGGCCGAGTCAAACATGGATTGGCATGTTCCACCTGGTACTGCTAGTCCAACACTCATAGCGGTTTGAACCAACTCACGCAGGATGATGGTTGTGCTGGCGTGGCGACCCTTGGCTCGAATCTGCTCCTGACGTTGAAACGCGCATTCGGCTACCTCCCCAGCTGTATGCACAGCTGCCGCCTCATAGATCTGAGCCACTCCGTGCTACTTGGCTTTCAGCATTTCACGAGCATTGACTTCTTCCCCAGCGCGATGCAAGGCAACTGTGAGCTCTCGGTGAAGCCTGTTGTTTTCCTCCAAGAGCTTTCGGTTCATCGTATTGGAATGGCTGACGTTTGTCCTCAAGGCAACAACTGTTTTCTCGTGGCTATGCGCCATTTTTCCAACAATGCCGATGAAGATGTTGTAGTCCTTAGGGCTCAAGTTATCCTTCAGCGTGGTTACATCTTCTTTGGTATCGTACAGATGGACTGCTTTAAGGAAAGCACGGTGGATGCTTGGGGAGCCAACAAGACCCATAGGATGAATATCGTACTTGTCACCCAGACGTGCCTCTAGAAGTCTCTTAGCGACGCCTACCCGCGTAGAGTAATTTGGTGGCAGCCCTTTGCTTGTAGCCTCCACGCAAATCTGCAGAGCTAGATTTGACTTCCCCTCTTCAGCATATGAGTCATCCACGACACGAGCACGATGCCTTCCCATAGGTCCAGGGATAACTGGGTGTGCTTCCGCGTTCGTCTTGTAATCATTGTCCTGGACGTGCTGCTTGCCAATTTTGTCATAAGCAACGTCGTTAGCCTCAAGCTCAAGAGACGTATCTGATTCTTCCTCTTCATGCTCTCCACCATCCCCTTCGGCGTCGCTTGCCAACGTGTCATCAGCCGCTGCTCCATCCAGACTCGTGTAATCGGCGGTGATCACATCGTCATGCATAGCATGCCCCTGTTGTTCCTCTTCCGCCACCAGATTGGGGGTAGGTTCAGTAAACACTTTGAGGGCCTCTTTCTCAACACTGTCACGTGGAGTCTCCCGTTCCTCGAGTGCATCAAAGATGAGGTGCTCGTGGCCATCCTCCACTTCGAGTGTGTACGATGGCAAGCCACGGAGGCGGTTAATAGCTTGCTCTCGCAGGGTCTCACGGTCCTCACCTCTCTTGTTTCCACGGTCTCCACGTGGACTAGTCACGATTGAGATCAGCATTGCAGATTCTTCTTGGCAACATATGGAGTTATTGGATGGCGTTTTGTGACTGTCGCAACTTCCTCTGGTGCTTCCACCTCTGTTGCACCCGTAACCGTAGTTACATCATGGGTTGCTTGACCCAAAGCAAGTGTCATCTTCTACCATCAATGCTCACGTAGACTGATCTACTACTCGAGTCCACCTATGTATAGCTTGCTCTCGCAGGGTCTCACGGTCCTCACCTCAACGCCCACCCCTTTTTCCATCCCGATGGCGTGACGTGATTGGGATGGGATTGTCTGCTCCCCGTCATAGCGTGTGGCGGATTGGAGAGCGACCCTTGCACTTCCCCTTAGGGACCACCTTGGGAGGTGGACCACCGAAGAGCATGGAAAAACCGGTAGCTCGAGCAGCCATCATGAAGGTAGTGCCAATATTGCACGATTCTTCCTTGAGGTTGTGAGTTGAGTTTATGCTTGCGCTGGGCAATGCCACACACTTTACACCCGTTCCTCTCTCCTTCCCTTGTGTTCTTTTATTGGGTGAAGTACACACCCGTGACTACGCGACGATACTTGTTTTAATCACTCTCCTTCAACAAGATCCGATTTCTCTCTCTTGGAGGTGAGACTAAGTGCAAACTCTAAGGAGGACTTTCTCTCACTCACTTAGAAGTTGTCTCCCTTAGTGTAATATGTAGTTCGAAAGGAGGAACTCCACTCAATCACTTTGCAACCTACATGTAGTCTTTGAGTGTGTCTTTTCAAAAGGAGGAGGTGAACTCACTCACTTTTGAAGAAACCACACTCTTAAGACCAACTCACCACTCTGTGAACAAAGAGGAGGTTCACTCACTCAATTTGAAGGAGGTTCAAAAGGAAGGGAAAGAAGTGACCACCACCACATGCAAAAATATAATAGTATTTGAAGTAGCCACGGCCAAATGGTACAATACAGATTTTAATCTGCTAAGAAGGAGATAGATCTATTGAACAGGAATCCAACAAAAAAATGGCTTGTCAAACGGAGCTCTCTTTCAAAAGATACGAATTTCTGAAGTTTCAGCACCCAGGTCGGAGTTTGGCCCAGATTCCGAGCTCCCCTTTGATGGAAACGACCTCCACGAGCGGAAAAAGCGTGGGCGCCGGCTCGAATTGCCTTTCCATGGCTTGGAAGCTGCTGTCGTGTCAATGTACCCTGCTGTAGTGGTAGAGGAGGTTGCTGCTGAAGCTGGCTGCCTTGCCTCTCCGTCGGGACCCGTTTTTCTCGTTAGTCTGCTTTTGTGACCTTGTTTTCTGCTACGGAGAGTGTAGAAACAAAATTGGTGGAGTTTGGAACCCTCATTTGGGTCCCCTAGTGCGAGTCATGGGAAAGAATCATGGCGGGTGGCGCGACCGGGTCACGCCATGAAACGACTAAGTGTTAGGTCTGTAGATGAAAGGCGGCTGGCTCAAAAAACCAATGTAGGAATCGGTGGAGTACGTAGCGTTGAAAGGGGAAAGCTCTCAGTGTGTCAATCCTCGGCCGTCAAGAATGAGGTTGGCTTTTCCAACAATGCCGTCAGACCACGGGTCTCACCACGTCGCGTCGTCATAGAGAAAAGTACCCTTTCGAAGCTATGCAATAATTTTTTATATGAAAGTTATTACTGCTTTGCGATCGTATCCGTTTGTGTTAGCCACTTCACCTCATGCTCTCTTTCCTTCCGGCAAGAGCCCGTTTTGTACATGTTCCTATCCATCGGCAAAGTACTCACCAAAAATGTAGATATCAAGAATTCATATGGTATTTCTTTATAAAGAAATGCTTTGCGAGATCCAGTCGTCACTTATGCTATTACTGATTGCGGACGTCAAAACCCGACCCTAGTTTACATACTTGTCTTGTTCAACCTACCTTCAGGGTGACCTTGACCGTGACAATTGGCACGGTCAAGCATTCAGAGAAATAGAGAGCGTTTGGAACACACTCTTTCTACAGAGAGAGCATAGAGAAAGAAACTCTACTTTACGACCTTGACCATCCTTTACGTATTTTCTTTGTCCTCGTCAGATGACAAAGAAAATTGTACGACAAATAGGTTTATTATTCATGAAGCTAAGCATCCTACCTTGAGACACTTTCGATCTTCAGCCGATTCATTCATCCATTTCTCCACGTGATTGGCTAGAAATTAGGGCATGAAAGAAAGATGAAGTATCAATGAAGTGGGTAAATGACCTTCAGGTATCCGTCGCAAACAGCGGAGGTCGCAAAGAACTTGTGAACACCGCTGAAGGTTTGGACGTCTCACTACCTATGCCACGTCGGAGATTCCCGCTCAAATCTGAGCTGGATTATGGATGAAACATGAAGTTCAGCGATTCTGGGGTGCAGCCCTGATCTGATGGCCGCGATGGCGGGAAATAAAAATATGGGACAAAACATGGGAGAATAATCAGACGCTCGCTTTCACCAAGATCGAGGCCATCACGTCCACACTGGTGATGGTGAGCTGATGGGTCAGGTCCCTTGTCTGCCTGCGCCAAGAGAGAGCCGTTACACATATCATACCTCTACGATTGATAGTGGACCTGTGTGAAGGTAGCCAAAAACCACGAGATTTAAATTTGAGCGGCCATGCAGATACCTGTCCGTGGTCTTTCGGAGGGGGCCCCATCAACTCCCATCAGACTTCGGGGCTGATTGACGTTGATGTCTTGCCTCTTGACAGACAGCGTGCCCGGCCTCACCTCGACCCGCCGGGCCCTGAAGGGCCCTCGAGGCCATCGAGGTCCATCAAGGCCTTTTTACCACTGAGATTTTATTTCCCATCGTCGCGGCCATCGAAGCAGTCTGGACGCCCTCTAGAGCGAAGAACCGACACCATGTCCCAGAACCGATGCATCATTGATTTTGATTCTAGGGATTCCTCGATTTCCCTCTCGATCTTTGGTTTATTCTATGTGGAGGGGGAAAAGCGGGGCTGCAACCCAAAATCCATTACTTTTGCGCTAATCGATGTCCGCCTTTGGCGAGGGCCGATGCCCTGTTACTTTTAGTCATTGTAGGGCTTCAAATTTTACCTGCTTCATTTATCAATATTTTGTAATTCTGCTTTAATTCCCTGCCTTTGAGGTCACCTAGTTGAACCAACGGCAAATCCGATTATGACCATAGGACTTTGTGCGGTTTGTAACGTCCTGATTTTGCGGAACGGCATCCACCCCATTGATGGGGACATTCAACAGGAGAGAGTGATTTGGATAGTTGTTTTCCGGCCACAAATGTTTGGACATAAAGTTTGCTCTGACAGGTGCTCTTGAACCGTAGATGGCATCCCATTTGTGCTGAAGTACGATTTCAGGTAGCAATTTGATATGATGTCTTCATTCCAAGAATTTGTTGTGATTGTGCATTTTGATTTATAGAATGATTCTCCAACATTCGTGGAGGCCTGCCACGTAGGCAGTTTGGGGCGTCGATGTCCAGTTCATCTGCGGTTAATCACTCCACAATCGCCGCCAAATGCACCTGTGGAGTGGCGGCTTCGCGCACATAAGGGAGAGCTCCCAAAAATACTCGCAACGACTCGCCACTTTTCCACCCGCCGAGTGATGCAAGAATCACTAGAAGTAACAGGGCATCGGTTCAAGCCCTTTGAGGGGTATCTGACCTGATTTTTTGGAAGAACGTCGACCGATGTGTTTTTCCGTGTTGCAAAGCATGCGTGTGTCCTCACTCATAGCGATTTGGCGCCGCACCAGGACGGCACATCTAAAAGTGCTTGTTTTTTCCACGATCTTCGTGGGAAGAAAATGCTCTATCAAATGACGATGTTGTTCAAGATTGGGTGAACCATTGTTTGAAAATTAGTTTAAGATAAACATCCAGATGACAGGCTTTTGGACTGATTTTTGCAGTTTCCGCAGATAGGACGTTTTCCTCACGTTGGGAAGCCTGCCACGTAGACTGACATGCGAGTAGAAGCAAAAGAAATCAGTGGGAGTTAGTTGATTCCTCAATCAAATTCAGAAATTATTTTGGCAGATTCGACAACACTTGCGACCTCTCGCAAACGGGTTCACGTGCCACCTTCTGCCTCCCTACCATTGAATCAAAATCAATGAATCAGTTCTGGGCCCATGCTACTACTAGTGATTTCAAGGTGTCCACAACTGTCCCCTCGATTTATCCATACATCATAGTTCTGAATTGATTCCCCGCCTTTGAGGTCACCTGTACGAAGTAACAACATAATTCTTCAGGAACCTTGGATTTCACGGGAGTACGTGGAGTACCTTGTACTCCGCGTAAGTAGTGCTTGACGTCCCAATTTTACGGGACGGCATCAAATGCCAAAGAGCACCTAACCATGTCGCGTCCGCCAGAAAGTCTGACCCCGCTTCTGTCGGAATGAACCCTCTCGGATAGTCGTTTTTCAGTCACCAACGGTCGGCTAAACAATTTGCTCAAATCGCTGCTCTTTACTCGTCGATTTCGGACCGTTTTCATTAAATGATAATTTTCACATAAAACTTTACTACCACGTCTTGATTGTGGGAATTCATTGTGATTAGGCAAGTTGATTCACGGAATGATTCTCCAATATTTGTGGAGGCTTGCCACATACGATTTTTTGGGTGTCGATGGCATGTTGATCGGCGGTTAATAACCTGTTAACCATCGCTGAATGCACCCATGGAATGTCACATTTCTGCACATGGGCGAGAGATCACAAAAATACTTGCTAGACCTCGCCACTTTGCAACCCACCAAGTGATGTAAGAATCACTAGCATTAATAAGGCGACAGTTCAAGCACTTGTACGAAGTTGTAGAATTCAACGATGCCTCTTTACAGCTTATGAATAGAGAGTCCACTGCACTATTTCCGTCGCCTAAAATTGGACCAAAGTTATTCGCGGTATGAAACGGCTTTTCGGCCATGTTTTGATGTTGTTTGGTTGACTTCTCGACGACGCTGGATAGAGGATGGAGCGCTGTTGATAGTTGGATCCGACCGTCGTAACGTGTCATCAATTCGTGAAAAAAATGGTTTGTGAAGCGGCCGTCTCTCTCGCTGATGATGTTACGTAGCATGGTGTACAACCATACAATCTCATTTAGGAGCAGCCGCGCTGTTCCCTCTACGGTGACAATGGTTGTTGTTGGGATGAAGTGTGATATTTTAAGAAACCTGTCCACCACCACAAGGATGGCGTCATATTCCTCAAGAGTGGCGGGCAGTTCCGTCACGAAGTCCATGCTGATGTTCTCCCATGGTTCCGGGAGAACATGTGGTGGTTGGAGGAGACAAGGTGGCCTCGTGGGACGGGATTTTTCTCTCTGAATAATTTCGCAAAATTTGCAAAAGGGTGGCCCGTTGGTCTGTATCCTGTCCCACAGATAATACATTTTCCAGCTTCTTGAATGCCTTGTCCTTGCCGAAGGGTCCACCTGGACTGGATTCGTGGAATTCCTCTAATAACATCCCTCATAATTCCTTGTTTGGTGGGACGACAAACTCACAAATGAATCGCCATCGCCAGTAGAAGTTGTTGAACCAAAACGTGGCTTTGTCGTACCTGCCGAACGCATCATATCTTTTCAGAGATAAGGGTCTCATTTAACAAATAGCGTACCGATTTTGGCCATCAAATCCGGTTGCTGACTAAGAGCATCTGCTTAATTAGTTTTTTCCGGGTAAGTAGTCAATGTTGTTGTCGAAGTTGGATTTGAAGAACTCTATCCATCGAGTCTTTCGACAATTCAGATTTTGCTGAAAGTTGAGGTATTTTAGTGCGTGATGGCCAGTACGAACGGTGCATCATTGATATTCCAAGTAGCACCGTAATGTCTTGAACGTGTACATAGTTGCGAACATTTCTATTTTGTGGACCGTATAGCTAGTTTCTGATCATTGGATTTTTCTTGACTTGTACTTCACCGGTTGTTCTCCACCGTCGTTGTCTAGGAGGAGAACGGCTTCGATGGCTCAATTGGACGTGTCGGTAGCCATGATCTAGTTGACCATTGGATCTGCTAGTTATAAGGTTGGTGTTGAAGTCAGAGCATTTCTTAAGCATTTGAACACTCCTTGTTCCCTGTCTCCCTAATTCCACTCAGTGGTCTCTCGAGTACGATGAGAGAGAGGCGCCGACACTCGCTTATTGTCATTTACAAATCAATGGTAGTAGTTGCAGAAGGCCAGGAATACTTGGACGTCCAGAATATTTGTTGCCGTCGGTCAATCAGCACCCAGTTCCACCTTTTTGGATCCATGGTGATCTGCCCGCTGCCAATGATGTGGCCCAAAAACGTGATTGGATGGCAGCCAAAGTTGCACTTCAAGAGTTTTCCAAAAGAAATCTCTCTTTGTAAAGTATGAAGAACCTTTCTAAGATGTCCATTATGATCCTCCGGGGTGTGGCTGTTCACAAGGATGTTGACGAGGTACACGACAACAAAGTCGTTCAAGTAAGGACAGAAAATGGTGTTCATTTCTGCCATAAGTGTTTCAAGGGTATTTGGGAGTCCAAACGGGATGAATGTGACCTCAAATTGCCCGTGTATGGTGCAGAATGCTGTATTTTTGAAATCCTTACCAGATACGTGGATTTGATGATAGCTGCTGCTTGCGGAAGAATGCTAGGTCGATTTTGCTAAAAATTGACCTACGAAGTTGGTCAAAACGTTCGTGTGCTAGCGGAAGAGGATAGCGGTTCTTGATGGTGACGTTGTTCAATGCTCTTTTGTCCACGCATATTCACATCTCTCTGAATTTCTTTTCTACGAAGAGTATAGGTACCGTGTAGGGTGACGTGGAAGGTCTCATGAACCCCTAACAGAGCATCTTGTCTAGCTGTTGCTTGAGTTTGATTAGCTCGTGACCAATCATCCGATAGGTCTCCTTCAGCGTTGGTCTGATGCCCGGCTTCAGGTCTATTTGATGGTCGATGTTCCGCTAGGAGGTATCTCTTGGAATTGTTCGTCGGGAAAACCCCTTCTAACTGCTTAATGAGTGTTGTAAACTCCTCGGTACGGCTGCAAACCTTTCAGGTGTCGAGGCCGAGGTGTTTGCCTATTTAGCTGCAATTTCTCTCGTTTCCACGGTCTCCACGTGGACTAGTCACGCTTGAGATCAGCATTGCAGATACTTCTTTGCAACATATGGAGATATTGGATGGTGTTTTGTGACTGTGGCAACTTCCTCTGGTGCTTCCACCTCTGTTGCTTCCCGTAACCACAGTTACATCATGGGTTGCTCGACCAGAAGCAAGTGTCGTCTTCTACCATCAATGCTCACGTAGACTGATCTACTACTCGAGTCCACCTATGTATTGTGTCTGTATAGGAAATCTCATCTAAGCATGAATTTATGGCCGCTCATTGGGCAAGTTCTTTAGAATGTTACATAGTGCAGATCTCGTATTTTCATTCGGAGGGGTTTGCAAAGTCGGTGGATCTAGAGTCGTTCGTTGACGGTTTTTCTTTCAAATACGCCTGGTTCGTTTTGAAAACTCAGCTTCCAAACCATGTCGTTGGTGACAAAATTGTGAGAAGGTCCTTCATTTAGCAGTGCCGGTACCATTATGTGACTCTTACAATTCCTCGGTTGTACTTGTAAAAGTATCACCCATTGGTTGTCCTCGTATCCCTCATCGAACTTTGCAATCTCAGGAACCCTCCTCTGCAGCGATGTTATGCCGCTCAAATGGGCGATCGGTCGATGCAGAATCTTCCAACCGGACATGGGCCTTACCTTCTTCTCCTGCACTCTTCTGTTTCCAGAGAATTGGGCCCGGTCTGCCATTGAAAATGCTTTGATAGAATACAATTTGGAAACACGAGGTCCCTGATTTTCAATTTGGGTTTTTCTTGCTTCACTCTCTGCTACTAGGCAGATCCTGGTTAATTTATTGTCCTCCATTTAGTAGTATTCTTAAATTCAGCAGGTTCCGCTGCCTGACTTCAGGAAAAATGGAGAATCTGGTGACAGTTGATGCAAGCGCCTCCGTCCACCAGAACTTGCATCGTGTCTTGCGGGTCCGTAGTGGGTGCCAAGGCCAGGGCGCATCGACTAGTTTCACTTTGTCCATGCCAGGTGCATCCGTCCGGGCCTAGTGCTGCCTTCTAGCTGGCTCCCTCGACCATGATGGTGCTGCTTGGAGATCTGGGGCCGAACTTAATGGGAGATGGCTATCTTCCATCTGTGAGTCATGCTCCTTGATAAATGGGAGAGATGGGTGATGGAGATGTTCCAACAGCAGTCAAGAAGACATGCCCTCGTCCGAAGCCTCAGGCATAATGTGCGTTCAAAGATTCGATGAGTCATGGAATTCTGCAATTCACACTATGTATCACATTTCGATGCATTCTTCATCATTTTGAGTGCAAAGATATCCACTGTTGAGAGTTGTTTTTCTTTTCTTTTCTGGCCCAAGAAGGCCACGGTTCATAATCAGGGTAATTGGAGCCTCCGCGCACGGGGCACGAGGGCAATTCATGGGTTGTGTGGCCCCTTTCAACCGATGAAGGATGCAACAAGTGCGATGGGGTTGTGCTTGTACTGACCCCCATAAAGGTTTGGGTTGGGTTGTGCATGCGTGCGTGCGGTCTCTCTTCACTCTCTTTGACAACCAAATTTTTAATTCTTTTGATGTTGAAATGTTTGGTGATGTATAGCCTATCATTTACATATCCATCTGTAAGAATTCCTTGCCACTTCCTTAAGCCAAGTCCCTCTTTGATAGTCCTTCACCTGAGAGTGTTCCCTCTTTGCTTCCTATTATGCAGTCAGCAACGGTTCTAAATCTAACGTTTATTGTTAAAGTAGTTCAATTTTGACTAGAATTTGTTATCACACCTAGTTTAGTCCTGGTTTGATTTGCTCTAACCTGCCCTGCTGGGCCATGCATGTTAGGATTCTTGGGTGATGTTCTCGCTGGAAATTAGGACTTCCACAAGAGTTGTCTCCTTTATCTTTTCTCAATGAAGGTTCAAGTCCTGGACCAAACCATCTTGGCAACAACACGTTGGTCTTCTGATTGTTATGACAGAAATTCAAGTTATCCCTTAATAAAATGACATGTGTCACACGCATCCGGCTAGCAAAAAAGAGGATTTTCTCTGCTGTTTTGTCCTATTTTTCTGTACATACCAAGGATGTTCATTTCCTCCAATTTTCTCTCAAAACATTCTTTCCATCCTTTTTTCCTTTGCTTCTGCAGCCCTCGTTACTCTGCCTCTCTTTGCTTGCTCATTTTTTGTCATCCAGTCTCTCTTCAAGCCTCTTGCATCCCTTTCCTCCATCAATCTCACTCCTTTTCTCAACTATGCTCAGCTTATCAAGAGACTTTCTCCCATCTATGCATTCTCTCAGTGTGTCCATTACCTGCTCTCCACTCAGGCCCTTTACCATCACCTCCTGTACCTCTTCTTCCCTCTTTTCGAAGAAATCTTTGCTCTATTCCTTATCCCTTTGCTATCCTCATGCACCAGTCCCTCTCCACATCTTGCTGCCTCTGCCTGCTTCTTTTCTTACTTGTGACAAGTGTCACATTCTTCTGAAATGGTATGGGAGCTTCAGACAACATTGCCTGGTGCTTCCAAACCAAGTTATCACATCCTCGCTGCCATCGCCACCTCCCATTGTCAGCATCTCCTCTAGCACCTCCAACTACTGCTGTCACCATCTTCTTTGTGTCTGCAGCTGCAACATCACTAGAAAATGTTGTTTTGCCCTGCGCCCTGGTGGCTCTGCCCTGCAGGCCTGTTATCAGTGCATCTGCTCGCTCGCCTGCTCCTCCTCCTACTTCACTAGCAGCTCACATCAGCAGCATCGTCGCCTTTCTCCTCAAGCTTCAGGAAAGTTCATTGCCGTGATTAAGACCTGCGTCCAAACAAAAATCCGTGGCAATCTCTGGCCTTATCCATCATAAAAAACTGACAGAAGCATCCAAGCCGCTATATGCCGCCATTCCCGACAAAGCTTTCTGCCACCTTCCTCTCAGCTCTCCACTGATGTCATCAGCCTGGATTATTGCCATCTAAACCTGCCTTCTGCAGATCCCACATTCTTTCCCTCTCAGCTCTTACTCTCTCACTCCTCGTGGCCTTCTTGCAAGGTCACCTCTCTGCCATGGCCTCCACCTCCCAAAGCGTACTCTATGTCTCCTGCTTCTCCAGCTGCCGCATCTGCTCCAATCTACTGCACCTACATCAGTTTCATCCTCAACTTCTCTTCCATTTCCTTTTCTTCTCTTCACCATGACATCCCCTCAAGCTTCCCTCTCACGCTCCCTTTCCTCATTGGAGTACCTCTGCTTCATCATCCTGTACAGCATACGTTTCCTCTTATCCATCTGCCTGAATCATTTTTGGCATCAGCGTTTTGCTCTTTCTTCATGATCTTCATCATTTGCTTTAGTTTCATCTTCATCCACCGCACCCTAGCACGCATAGCATGCTCTCACGTGGCTAGTAAACGTGGCAACATGATAAACAAAAGAAGTCGTAGCAGCCAAGGCAACCACGTCGGCCTCGAGACCTGAGAAATTTGAAGCCGTTCCAGAGGATTCAACACCACTCTTCAAGGAGTTTTCCCAACAAACTACCCCGAGAATTGCCTCCATAACAGACTGTCAACCAACAGGTAGATCTGAAGCTGGAAAGCAGACCAATGGTGAAAGGAACCTATTGGATGAGCGACCATGAGCTGATGGAACTCAAGAGGCAGCTTGTTGAGATGCTCGCTCAAGGGCTCGTCAGACCCTTCACGTCACCCTATGCGACATTTATAATTTTTTGTGAAAAAGAGCTCAAGAAATACGGATGTGCATGGACTATCAAGCATTGAACGAAATCACCATCAAGAACCGCCATCCTCTACCGCAAGCGGATAAACATTTTGACCAACTCCACGGGGCCCGATCAGCAGAATTGACTTTTGTAGTGGCTATCATTAGATCCACATTTCTGATAAGGACGTCGAGAAGACAGTATTTCACACAAGATACAGGCACTTTGATCTCACAGTCATGCCGTTTGGACTCACAAATACCCGAGCAACATTCATGGCAGCAATGAACAACATACTCCACATGTACCTTGATGACTTCATTGTTGTATATCTTGAAGGCATCATGATAAACAGTCGTACCCCGGAGGAGCACAACGGACATTTTCAAAAAGTTCTCCATGTCTCACAAAGAGGGTTTTTCTTTTTGAAAACTCTTGAAATACGACTTTGGTCCCCGTTCAATTGAGTTTTTGGACCACATCATCGGTTGCTGACGGATCGACATGGACCCGAAAAAGGTGGAGGCGGTCACTGATTGGCCGAAGCCTACGCATGTTCGGGACGTCCAAGAATTTTTTGGATTGTACAGCTACTACCGTCACTTCCTAAAATACTACGTCCAAGTGTAATTTCCTCTCTCTGATCTCACTCCTAAAACCATCAAGTAGAACTGGGGGGCTAGCAAACAAGAAGTGTTCAAATCTTTAAGAAACGCTCTGACCTCAACGCCAACCTTACAATTAGCAGATCTAACAGTGGACTACATCATGACCATCAACATGTCCAATTGAGCAATTGGATTCCTTCTCCTCCAAGAAAACAACAGTGGAGAACAACCAGTTGCGTACATGCCACGTGATTTGTGCGGGCCGGGACTCAACTAGGCGGTATACAAGAAACAAATGCTTGTAGTTGTGTATGCGTTCAAAAAATGGTGATGTTACTTGGAATGCCGGTAGTGCATTGTCCACACTGACCATCACGCACTGAAACATATTTAGAAACAGTCAAATTTGAGCCATAGAAAAACTCTATGGATGGAGTTCCTTGAGTCCAATTTCGGCTACGACATCGAGTACCAACCTGAAAAAGCTAATCCTGTGGCATTTACGACCAATCACCCTAAAAATTCACACTCATGTTCCAGTGTACATGCCAGGTCAACATCTTAGGAACGTTCATAGAAGTTTCATGTTTGACACTTGTTCATTTCCTGGCACCAATAATGTTTTGCATATTTTGTCGAATATGATTGAAACACATGGTGAAATCATAGGTGACCAATTTTATTCCTTAACTACATACCTTGTCATATCTGAAATAACGTTACTCACCTATTTCTGTCCGGTTGTCTTTGTATCTTGTGAATGGATTTCTCTGGATTGCGAGAGTCTTTAATGTGAAAAAACCCATCCCCTACGTACACCCAGGACTGTTGGTTTTATTTATTTTTGCTTACCCGGGAACCTGCCGGGCTCCACTACTACGGGGCTGATTAGGTTCCCTTCTAGTTTAAGGGGGATTCTCGGACCCCCCACTCAAACCACTTGCAAACCAGGTAATTGAATAGCCAACCTGCGAACAAAATCATCCCCTAATTACACCCCGGGTTGTAGATTTTATTTTTTTGCTTGCCCGGGCTCCTGTTGGACCTCGTGGTAGCAGGAGAGTGTATGAGGCAGTGTATGTGGTAGGAGTATTAAACAAGACACGAGTGTAGTCTCATGAGATTATTTCCAGGAAGTCACAAGATATAAACTTGTGTACATTTTGCGACTTCCGCTACATACACCCCCTCATACACTCACCTCATACACTCCCAGGGGGGAAGGGGGGGGGGATGGACCGAGCAATATCGGCAGACCCGTCCTCCTCCCTTCCCAAAAAGAAAAAGTGTATGAGGCAAGTGTATGAGAAGTATGTGGGGGGATATTAAAAAAGACACTAGTGTACTCTCGGAAGATGATTTCGAGGAGGTCGCAAAATGTACACTTGTGTATTTTTTGCGACTTCTGCCACATACACCCCGTCATGCACTCACCTCATACACTCTGGGAGGAGGGGGGAGGGAGAGGGACCGAGCAATGTTGGCGGACCTGTCCCCCCCCCCTCTCAAAAATTGAAAAAGTTTATGAGGCGAGTCTATGAGGCAGTGTATGTGGGCGGTAATAAAAATAGACACTAGTGTACTCTTGTGAGGGATTTTCAAGGAATTCACAAGATGCAAACTTGTGTATATTTTGTGACTTCCGCCACATACACCACCTCATACACTAGCCTCCAAGGGAGGGGAGGGGGGGAGGGACCGAGCAAGTTCGACGGAACCATCCCTTTCCCAAAAACAAAAGAAGTGTATGAGGCAAGTGCATGAGGCGATGTATGTGGGATGAGTATTAAAAAAGGCACCAGTGTAGTATCTTGAGAGAATTTTCATGAAGTCGCAAGATATAAACTTTTGTACATTTTGCGACTTCCGCCACACACACCCCCTCAGGGGAGCAGATGTACCGAGCAATGCCGGCAGTCCAAAAGTAAAAATTGTATGAGGCTAGTGTATGAGACAGTGTATGTGGAGGGAAATTCAAAAAGACACTAGTGTACTCTTTGAAGAGATTTTCTAGGAACTCGCGAGATGTACACTTTTGTACAACTCGCAACTTCCGCCATATACATCCCCTCATACACTCGCCTCATACTCTCTGGGAGGGGGCGGAGGAGGGACAGAGAGATGACGGCGGATTCGTCTCCCCTCTCCTCCCAAAAAAGAAAGAGTGTATGATGCGAGCATATGAGGCAGTATATGTGGGGAGGGGGTATTAAAAAAGGCACTAGTGTACTCTCATGAGGGAATTTCTAGGAATCATAAGATGTACACTTGTGCATATTTTGCGACTTTTGCCACATACACCCCCTCATACACTCGTCTCACACACAACGTGGAGAGGGGAGAGAGGGACCGAGCAAGTTTGGCGGACCCGTCCTCCTCCCCCCAAAAAATAGAAGAAGTGTATGAGGTGAGTGTATGGGACGGTGTATGTGGGGAGTGGGTACTAAAAAAGACACTAGTCTACTCTCCTGAGACAAATTCTAAACACTCCTGAGATGTACACTTTTGTACAACTTGTGTCTTCCGCCAAATGCACCCCCTCATACACTTGCCTTATAGAGTCTGGGTTGGGAGAGAGGATGGACCAAGAAATGTCTTCGGACCGGTCTCCCCACCCACTAAAAAAAACAAGAAAGTGTATGAGATTTGTGAATGAGATGGTGTATTGGAGGTTTATTGAAAATGGACACTAGTGTAATTGTGTGAGACATATTTGAGGAAGTAACAAGATTTCCACTAGTGTTTGTTTTGTGACTTCCACCACATACATGCCCTCATACACTTGCCTCATACACTTTGCGGGAGACGGGGGAAGGGAGGGAGGAGGCACATCTGATCGAGTGTCCCATATATGAGCGAAAGTGTCTTGTATATCCGTGAAATTGTCCCGTATATGTACAAAAAATCCTAGAAGACAATGTAGGAGGTATCGTAGAATGTATACACAAACTAGGTGTTGCAAGAAACTCTTAACAGGAGTATAATGGTCTAAATACCGAAAATCTCTTTAGAATCCTTGTCACCTTCTAGGAAGCTACCTTTCTATGCAGGTACCTATACACCAATCTAACAGTGTGTAAAATGCCTACGATTAACCATAACTCTCCTGTGGATGCTCAAATTTGGCGACCAGATTTTATGACTGAGATCAACGTGCTACTTATTGAACGAAACCCGTACCTCGCGAGGTTGTTTATGAAAGGTTACGAGAAGTTCTGCAGGTGTGATAAAACTCAGTTTTGGTTCAACCATCCCTACTTGCAATGGTGGTTTACTCATCAGGCCATCATCACACCAAAAAATGAATGGCACAAAATGTTATTGGAGGAATGCCATGACACCTGTCCATGTCGACACTTTAGAGGGAACAAGATACTCAAGAAGCTGGTGAGGTACTACCGGTGGAACAAGATGGAGACCAATGTCACCCGTCAACGAATAAAATCTTGTCGCACATGGCCACCCCGACTAATCCAACCACTCCCTTCCTGGAAAGAGCTATGAGTCGACATCACCATGGAATTCATGTCTGGATTGCTCACCGCTCCCCAGGGCTATGAAGCCATCCTCATGGTAGTGGAATTTTTTTAGAAAATAATGCACTTCACCTCGACGACAACCACCATCATTGGAGAACAATTGGTGCGACTATTCTTAAAACAAATCATGTAGTTTTACGACTTATCCCATAACATTATCAGTGAAAGAGGTGGCCACTTCATGGGTCGTTTCTGGTGCAACTTGATGACGTGTTACGTTAGTCGGATCCAACTATCAACAATGTTCCATTGTTAAACTGAAGGGCAAACGGAGCGGACCAATAAGATACTAAAAAATCTCCTCCACACTTTATGTGAGGCACACAACACCAATTGGACAGCCAAACTACCGACCACCGAACTCGCATACAACTCGGCCATTTTCACTGTAGCAGGTGAAATCCTTTTGAAGTGGTCTATAGTAAATTTCCCACAACACCTGCATGACTATAAAGTGAGAGCAATAGTCCCATGTTTAGGAAGCTGTACATCAAAATCTCTTGTAGACACATTCAGATATGAAGCAAGCGATGGACCGACATTGCATCGATGACGTGTTCTGCACTGGCAATTACATCCTTCTCAGCTCGGTGAACATCAAACTCCATGGAAGGGTTTTTGCAAAGCTCAAAACCCAGTGATTAGGACCGTTTGAGATTGAGCAAATGCAGGCCCCTGTCGTCACTCGCCTTTGCCTCTCTGAAAGTATGGAAATCCACCCTGTCTTCCACATCAGCAAGCTCAAGCACTACCGGGATCCCAGCACGGACTTTCTTGACAGAGTCATCGCACCTCCACCTCCTATCCAAGTGGACGGGGATATGGAATATGTGATCAAAGATATCCTCGAACGTCGACAACGTGGAAAACCAACCATTATCACAACAAGTGGCACGGCTACGACACCGTACACAACAGTTGGGAGCCCTACGACAACCTTCGGGACGTCGAACATATGATCCACGGCTATCATTTTTGTCACTGGTCTACGTCTGCTTAGGAAATTGTGGCTAAAAGGAAGGGAAGTGTTACATCCTGGACATACATGATTCCCTAAATTCCGTGCGTTGTATTTCTGTCCTTAGATTCGTGGCCCACCGCGCGTCGACCTCTGGATTTTTACGTTGATTGGCCAAAGGAATTTTGGCCACCTGCCCCGACCTCCGGTGTTCCATTCCAGAAGGTTAGGAAAACTTTGGTCTCTTTCCAGAATGGTCAACAGAAGTGTCACAAACCGTATCAACGTTTTGATGCTATTCGGTCAACATCTCAACGGTGTTAGACTTTCACAACACTGCACTTCAATATTCTCAAAGCCCCCCGACTTCTTGTGGAGTTCCTTAAAGCAGCCACTTCCTGTGCGACCTCACAAGCGTCGTTCGCCTCAAACAATGAGGACCCGACATTTGCCTCATTGTGATTATTTTCATTGTACATATGCTCTTGACTTGCTCGACACTTGCCACCAAAGTACACTTAATACATAACATAATTTATCCACCTGGCCAAATTTCTCAAATTGTCTATTGCTTCATACCTCATCCCTGTGTGGTACGTCCCTGACGTACATGACTTCCTAGACTCCACGAGTAGGTATTTCTCTGCTTACATTTGTGGCCCATCGCACAATGATCCCAGGATTTTTACTCTAACAGGCCGAGGGCAATTTGGCCACCTGTCCCATCCTCCAGTGCTCTGTTCCAGAAGGTTCTGCCAACTTTTACCACTTTCCAGAATGGTCGACAAAAATTTCGTGAACCATACCGATGTATTTATACTGTTCGGTTGACCTCGGACGCATCGCTCCACTCGAGCACCGAGAACACAACATATGCCTTATTCCAATTCTTGTCATTGTATATATGTACTCAACGCACTCAACACTTGTCATCAAATGACACGTACTGCTTCATACAAATCATCCATTTTAACCAATGCATTGAATCATATTTTTTCCCGCACCTCATCCCTGTGAACCACCTACATTCCGCTTGGCATAACACTTGGTACCAGAGTACAGCAGTGCTGGAGGAGCAACCGACACATTAACTAGCCGGTGACAACCTTGTACAAGTTTTCAGCTTATCTCCAACATTAAGAAGATCGTAGACCTTGCAACAACAATGGTGCACAGAGAAAGCGCAACCAGCAACAAGTAGCAGTCGTTGACAAATACTCTGGCGATGAAAGATCCCTAGCACGCGAACATCGATGATCTCTAGATGAACCAGACCACAGCGGCATCATTTGCGGCAAATGGCACAATGGCCAACTCTGTGACCAGCCCCTCAGGCTCGGCAAACCCTTCGCCTTCGATGCTGCCCGTCGGGTCAACACCTTGCACGATGGGAGGTACCGGCCAACAGGCTCGAATGAATGAAGACATAAACTAGAAGTTGTCGGGACTTGAGAGCCTCAATACCCATCTTCTTGAACAACTCAACATGGAAATGGAGAAGCTTTGGATTTTTCGTGCACGTGAATTAGTACTCACCGAGAAAAATCTCTAGCTCTCGAGTGAACCCCAACTTTGACCTGCACTTCTCGAGTCGTTCCATTTTGCAAACTCCAAAGTACCAACAGTCAGGATATGGCTGATGATTTTGGATGTGTACTTCACCGCTGCTGGGGTCAATAATGACGATAAAAACTAACCTTACAGCCTCGCTTTTGCGTGGCACGGCTTTGAGTAGGTGGTCCAATCTAAAGGCCATCCAACGGTAGCAGGAGACGGGTGGAGCCAGATCAACAGCTCACGCGGCCGCTCTCACATTGTCAACTGCATGCAAACTACCTCTTGAGCACATTAATCCAATGTTGCACACCTCTCTTACGCCACCAGAAATGTGGAGTGACATCATGCACGCTACCCTTGCTCACTTTGGGAAACTGAACAAGATGTCTTACGCACGGTATAGACTTCAATACCTGCATCAGCAGACCAACGTGGTGGAGTATACGTGACATTTTTGTGATATCATCGACAGCAATGACCTCTTCGGCGACAAAGTCCGTTTCTACTACAACGGCCTCAAGCAAAATGTTTGGTGAGAAACTGACAGTTTTGGCATTCAAGATAATTTTTTGTGAATGATCCTAGCAGCCGATCGCGTTGACAGTGCCGGATACAATGCTCGGATGCATGAATCCAACAGCTAGTGACCCCAAAGCCACAACTCTTATCGTGGCGGAGGAAATTCGCAGTTGATGGAAACCTTGTCTCCGATGGAGATTGACGCCATCAATCAACGCGATCAATGGCTGTGCTGGAATCCAGATCATACCTCGTGCAACTGTCAGAAACGGTAGCAATAAACCAAAATCGGGGGGAAGCCATAGAGAAAAAATGAGGAGGGTGAGACTCCCGCCGACCCCCGACCCTGCCACACCACAAGGCACTGTCCACAAGTTGGATTGCATTCCCAAGCAGCCTGAATCGTGGACAGTGCCTCATGGTGCAGCAGGTTCAAGAGGATTCAATCACATACCTTTGTCACATTCTTTTGGCCATTTAAGGTAGCCTTTCTGTCTGGTAGGAAAGCAGGTGGGAGAAAGTGGGTTTATGTCATGAAGAATTACGTTGATGGCTCCATAGGCCCATACAAGGCAACATTATCAGGTTCTAAAAAAGGGTTCCTGAGACGTCTTAGCACCCATAGGAAATTATTCTCATAGTCATGGAATGTTTGGACTTGCAGCACAGTTTGACTTGGATACTCATTAGATTGACGTGAAGGACACATTGCATCATGGAAAGTTATGGGAAGAGAAACATTTGGTACACCCAGAAGGATTAGATAATGGGAATGTCCATCTGGAAAGGTAACTGTTCGTGTTGAATTACTCTCCCAGGTATTGGAATAAGGTGTATGCAGCTGGATTAGTAGATGGTGGCTTTGAGAGAAAAACTGCTGAAAAATCACTCACTGTGTAAGGGATAGGTGAATCACTTTGCTATTCCTTGTTTATGTCTCTTAACTCATCATCTTTGTTTACTTTACCACAGCAGCAATCTAGAAAGAGGATTTGTTGGGCACGTGATACAAGTTGAAGGTTCTTGGAGGATTTTCTTAGTTTCTTTTGATAAGGTTCAAGAAAAATGTAAGGGTGGACTAAGATTAGTTAGCAGAGTCATTTACTTTTCACAAGGTTTCAACCATTCACAGATGTCACCACGCTCTGCTACACTTGTGTGATGAGGGGCCCACCAACACCATGGTGTATAAAGGTAAAAAATAGGGTTAAATAGCTCAGATACCCATAAAACGCAAAGTGTGACTCTCATCCGCCCGTCGTTCGGAACAAAAGTAACAATCCGCCCGTCGTTCGGAAGAAAAGCAACCATCCGCCCGTTGCTCAGCCGGAAAGCAACCATCCACCCATCGTACTTTCACTTATCAAGGCCTACTGGTACCTGCGTTATATGTGTAGCACGTTGGGCACGCTCTTACTTTTTTTCATGTGATTTTTTTTTTTTGCGTTTCCTTTCCGATTTCCGTATAACGAGACGCTGCATGCCGGTGAACGCAACTTGAAATGTGTACACATGTATACAGAAATACTTGGTTTGGCGATCCGCTCGGTCACGATGCAAGGGGTACATGCTTTTAGATAACAATAGAGGTTCGACGCTGCCTTCGTCGTTGCTTCTCCTTTGCCATGCTGACGTTACGTACACTCATAAACAATAAGGCGGATGAAACACGACCTGCATGCTGAAATGCCAGCCTGGCTGCCGAACCTGCATGTGCTGAAATGGAGGCGCTCCACTGACCCTCGTCCCTTGCCTCACGTGTGAATTGCACGCGGATTGGTTACACAACCCGTCCATGTACGATGCAATGGTCCATGACATGCGTTGGCTGAAAGTCAGAGTCAGCGTGAGCATGCACGGGGGCTTAGCGAGCCCCCCCCCCCCCCCCCCTCTGTATGCCATTTTGGCCTCTCCAACGCCGATGTGCGACTATGCCCGGGTTTTGTGTGTTGGCGGTGGAGCGTCAACATGGCGCTCTCTCTCCTGATCAAGCAAGGTGATTCGATTTGCAGGGTTCCTCAGGCATTCATTGTGTTCAGAAAATGCCAATGTGCGCATTCTTGGCGCTATGGTGCCCCAAACCCGGGGCAGTGCCCGGAGGGCGGAGGCTCCTGCCTCTGCTCGACCGGTTCGTGTACATTCGACAAAGCCACCCACTCGCCCACCCCTCTCATATGCCCAGGCACTGCGTTCTACAACTGCCGCAATCTCACCACCGCTAGGCCCAATTACACGTGGACGGGCTGTCACCTCCGGCAATGGGGGCTTGCCCGGGGCTTCTCAGTTCCGCGTGCCACGACCGCTACCTCCCCGTCATGGGCCCTCGCTGGCAACAGGCGCCACAACTGTGTGAGGCCCTTCAGACCCAAGGCGGCGCAAGTTTGGACGGTCCAACCCACCGACGGCTGCGGGGTGGCGCTCCACTGCCGTGGGTGTGGCTCCGCTGGGTGCACTACCCGCAGACCCTCAGCTCGCTGCACCACCCGCTGCTCGGCCTGCGGCACCACGCGCTGGAAGACCAGTGGCACCAGCCGCAGCACGACTCGTTGCGCCGCCCGCTGCACCACCTGCTCACCCACCCGCTGCACCACCCGCTGCACCACCCGTTGCACCACGCGCTGTACAATGCGCTGGACGCCCAGCTGCAGCAACCGCTGCACATACCGCTGCACGACCCGCTGCACGACCCGCTGCACCACCCACTGCTCGTCATGCGGCACGACCAGCTGCACCACCCGCTGCCCGACATGCGGCACGACCCACTGCACCCCCCGCTGCTCGACCTGCACCACGAACTGTTGCACCCCCAGATGCCCGACCTGCGCCACGAACCGTTGCACCCCCCGATGCCCGACCTGCACCACGAACCGTTGTACCCCCCGATGCACGACCTGAGGCACGACCCGCTGCTCCACCCGCTGCCCAACCCGCGGCACGTCCCTCTACACCATCACCTCAGCAACGCGCCTATCGTCCTGCCGACCATGGTGTTCCTCAAGCGCCTCCTGCAGCTCAGCCTCACAGTCCGGCACACCACGTTTTCTACCGTGAATCAGGTGCCAAGGAAGATCTCTTCTTCTGGCTGAACAGAGATCGGGATTATGAGGACAGGGAAACACATTTGGAAGCAGAAGCTGAGGAGACCATGTGGTTTTTCTGGATGGAGCCACGCTCCCCGGAACAGACCGAGGCTCCACCATACACCCAGTCGTGGGCAAGGCACCGTGTACTACATCCTAGTGGCTCTACTGGTAATTTGTGTGTCTTGTTTTCTACTCATTTGAATGGCATACTGTCATGAACGTCCGTTGTTGCCGTTGTGCGTCTGTCATACTTGTCAACAGTATGTGGGTGACTGTCATCCCGGTCCACTAACTTCACATTCGGCATGCTTCCCGAACTCCCTGTCCTCTCCTTTTTGCAGCAACGTCAGACAGCTCCCCCGATTCTACGACGAAGAAAAGGAAGGCAGATGGTGACGCCCTCGTGGAGGGCAGAAAGTTCCGTAACATGGCTCCATGCAGGGCGGCCATCAAAGACTACGCAGTAGTCAACCGCTTTGGGCTGTAGTGGGTGCACAACGAGCCTGGAAGGATCGACGTACAGTGCGTTGAGGCTGTCAGACGTGGTTGCGTGTGGCACGTTCCCGCAGTGGTCTCTTCGAAGTTGGGTGCGGTGAAGCTGTCCCATGTCACAGAAGGGCACTGCTGCACGCCGACTATTGGCCGTGGAAGCCCTGCCCAAACCACAAGGTGGATTGCAAGGCACATATCGTAGCAAATGGCGCGGGATCCGACAACACCTCCAGCCACACTCAGAGCCATAATCAAGGAAGCCGCGGGTATTCAGGTGGCCAACAGTACGCTGTACCGTACAAGAACCATGGTACAGGCCTACCACATGGGCGCCAAGGTGAAATCGTGGGCTATGTTTCCCGCGCTGTGTCAGGAGGTACGTCCCGCGACGTACGTGAAAGTCTTGTTGTCATACAGTTTCACTTTCATCTTTCAATGTGTTCTAATTTCCTCATGTGTACTTGCAGATGAAACGCGTTGATCCGGCTACGCATGCTGTTGCGGAGAAGGATGCACAGAACAAATTCAAGTGGGCCTTTGTGGCGCCCAGCGCAACCCATCTTGGTTGGGACTACAGTCGGAGGATCATCACAATCGACAGAAAATTCCTGAAGAACGGCCACAAGCAAGTCATGCTGGTCGCTCAATTTTTTTTACGCGAACGACCACGCATGCCTGATGGCCTGGGCCTTGGTGTCCATTGAGAACGAGGAGACTAGGATGTGGTTTTGCGAGAACTTTGCAGTAGCTTACCCTAGCGCTTGTACTGCAGGTGCCGTCATTGTGTCTGACAGAGAAGCTGGCCTGGCGAAGGCCCTGGTGCGACATTTGCCTGGCGCTACCCACACTTATTGTGCCTGGCATCTCCGTAGAAACATTCAGGAGAAGTTCGATAAGGAGGTGGCCTACTGGGCCTGCAAGTGCGCACAGGCACTGACCCACGACCAGTTTCAACGGGCTGCACCGTGCAGCCCGTTGAAACTGCTTTGTGTTTCCTGCTTTCTGCTTTGTGTTTCCTGATTTGTGCTTTCTGCTTTGTGTTTCCTGCTTTGTGTTTTCTGATTTGTGTTTTATGCTTTGTGGTTAACACTCTGTGCTGTCTGCTTTGTGTCTTCTGTTTTGTGTTTTCTGCATTGTGATTTCTGCTTTGTGTTTCCTGCTTTGTGCTTTCTGCTTCGTGTTTTATACTTTGTGTTTTATGCTTTGTGTTTTATGCTTTGTGTTTTCTGCTTTGTGTTTTGTGCTTTGTGCTTTCTGCTTTGTGTCATCTGCTTTATGCTTCAGTTTGCTGTCGTCTGTTTTATGCGTAACTGTATTCTCCTTTCTGCTTTTCGTGTTCTCCTTTATGATTTCTTTTTCAGGTGATGACGCAACATGGCAATGCCGTGGTATGACCCCTTCCTGCAGCAGCTCTTCCCAATCAACACTGAGAGGCCGCGCAGACTTGGTCGCACTGGACGCAGACGAGAGAGGAGGCGAGCAGAGGCACTGTCACCCGGGAGTGAGCCTCCGCGCAGCCCACCACCCGAGGCGGTGCGAGCCTTTCTTGAGGCGGAGCGTCGACGACGAGAGGAGCGTGTCCCTGCTGGAAACAACACGCCACACGACGACTAAGGATTGTCTGTGGTTGTGCAGATGGGGAACAAGCGTGGTCCGCTTTGGGATTTTGCGACTTCCATGCAAGGATGTCAAAAATTTAAATGCAACTCATGGATGAAAGAGGTTCCTGGCGGGTATTACAGATTGCGCGCACACTATGGTGACCCGACGGCCAAGGGTTGTGCCCTTTGTCTCGGGAGCGCTGAAAAGCCCTGGCCTCCCGATAAGGCCAGGAGAATTCTTAACCTCTTGCCAATTCGCCGTGACCACAAGGGTCGCATGATATATGTACCTTGGGAAGACTTGGAGGAGTTTGATGCAGGGGGCTTTGATGACGAGTACATGACCATGTGTGACCTCATTTCGTAGGACATGTTTGCAGATGACGAGACCATGGGCCGGCAAAGCACACGTGTCCGGCGTGGGAAACAAACTCGGGATGAGAATGACAACGACGACAACACACAGGAGGAGGACGATGACACGGACAACGAGCCTGCAGCGAAGAAGAAGAAGCTGTCCTATGCCAACCTTGTGCCGCCACGTGTGCAACGGGTTGGCACCTATGCATCACAGGCCTCGACAGGCGGAAGTGCTTCACATCGGCAGTCCACCATCAGGGGCACCATCGAGGCTGCACTGTCGTTTGTGCAAACGAAGTTGCTCGACCAAGCTATTGCCCGCATGATCTACGCAGCAGCATTGTCGTTCTTGTTTGTGCTGAACCCATACTTCAGACTCGTGTTGCACCTTGCAGGTGCTCCAAAGACGTACAAGCCCCCTAGTCGGTGGAGGGTGGCTAACACCTTGCTGCGAGAGGAGAGGAAGCGTGTTGAGGAGCGGTTGCTTCCGATTCGGCGATCGTTTGAGGTGCGTGGATGCACGCTACAAAGTGACGGGTGGACGGACATCAACCGGCATGGCATCTTTGCCGTGTTAGCCGTGAACACCGACGGCTCCGTCTTCCTATTCTCGGACGATGCGGGTGGCAAGGTTCGAGATGCAGCGTACGTGGCTGCATTGATGCGACAGGCGATGGACGAGTTCGGTGCGTGCAACGTGGTGCAAGTTGTGATGGATGGGGCGGCTGTGAACAAGCGTGCTGCGGCAATGTTGTCCATAAAGGCTGCATATCGCCATGTGTTGTATGCGCCATGCATTGCTCACAAGCTTGACAATGCATTGGAGGACATGCACAAAAATCTGCCATGGTTTGCGGAGGTGATCAAGAAGACAGCGTTTGTGGTGGACTATTTCAGGAACCACAGAACTGCTGCACCACAGTTGGAGGATGCATCGGAGGGAAGAAGGTTGTTGCGTCCGGGCGACACGCGTTTTGCAACTAACTACATCATGCTGGAACGTTTCAGTGAGTTGCGTGGTGCCCTTGCTCAGGTCGTTGCTGCAGAGGCGTGGCGGTTGGCGAAGGTGGCAGGCAAGAACGAGAGGGGGCGACGCAACAGGATCGCGAGCCCCATCAATGACGCGTCGTGGTGGAAAGACGTGCGCGTCGTTCGGGAGAGCATGCAGCCTGTGTACACCGCCATTCAAGCGGTGGACCGTGACAGCGAGACGCTCATGACCATCCACAGCACGCTGAGCAAGGTGGTGCAGGACTACGCCCATGTTGAGCCACGGTCCTCGGCAGATGCAGCCAAGATTGGGGAAGCGAAGGCCATGTTTGAGACCAGGTGGGCGGAGTTGGGTGAGACACGGGCTATTCACGAGGCTGCGAGGCTGCTTCACCCACGCCATGTGGGAAAGGACGCTGTCTTCTCTGGGAGTGCAGCCGCACACAGGGGGTGGATGGCGTTGGTGAACCGCCTCTTTCCAGGCGAGCAGGGCGCACAGGACGCTGCATGGACCGAGTTCCGACAGTTGTGGCTCACTGGCAACGTTTTCCGCGCCAATCATGTGACTGACCCGCTCGAGGACCCACTGAAGATGCGGGAGGAGGCGCTGAAAGAGGCGGCGAGGGCTCCATTGGATGACGCGGATAAGGCGGAAGGGTGGTGGATGAAGTGGGGCATGCGCAGCATGCCCAAGCTCTACAGCATGTTCAAGCACTTGAGTCCTCAACCAGTGACGTCCTCGGCCTGTGAGCGCAACTGGTCCACACACACGCTCATCCACCACAAGCGCAGGAACCGACTGCTGTCAAAGCGTGTCGAGCACTTGGTCTACGTCAACCACAACTTACGGATCCTGCAAAATTTGGCCAAGAAAAAGCCGGAGATGGCCGAGAAGGCGATGATCCCTCTGCCTAGTGCGGAGGATGAGGAGGAGGAGGCAGTGGACGTGGCAGGGGAGGTGGAGAGTGGGTACGACCCGGCACTTCGCATCTCTCGCGCTCTACAGGACTTGTACACTGCCGACCTCGAGCCGCATGACTTTTGCCTTCATGAGGCGGATGGCTATGATGATCTAGGAGCGCCGGAGGGCTCAGAGGGTGGCGGTGTGGTGACGGAGGAGGAGGACGACGATGACGAGGACTACATGGGTGAGGGGTTCGAAACCCAGTTCCAGGACTCGGTGCTGCTTCCTAGTCGTATCACACGAGCTACTGCGGCAAATCTGACGTTCAAAGAGTCTGCTGCGCTTGTTGTTGAGGGTCTGACCACAGCACGTGTCACTCGTTCGCGACGGCAGTTACTCCTATCAAAAGAGGAGGAAGGGGATGTGGCCGCGGCCTCTGTCGCGGACGTAGGCCTTCACGAGGCCGTTCTTGTTTCCGGTGGACAGACTGCAGGAGGTGAAGGCGAGGGAGCTGATGCAAGTGACCATGCGACAGTACATGCGAGCGGAGGGATCCCCTCTGTCCTCACCTCCAAGGATAGCTAGTGTTGCATGACTGTTTGGGAAAAAAAAACAAAAACAAAGAGAGTTAGGACGTTCCATTAGGTAGAGGGGGGGGGGGGGGGGGGGGGGGGGGGGGGG
>SZWC01000273.1:51242-73816 GCA_023375785.1 Penium margaritaceum | reverse complement strand
CGTCAGCGAGGGCTGGCCGGCGGCCAGCACTTCGCTGGCCGCCGGCCAGCTCGCTGCCGGCCGGCTGGACGGCCGGCGGCCGGCCAAGCGACCGGCCGGCCACCGGTCGGCCAGCCGTCAGCCGCCGATCGCGGCCACAGCCCGATCGGCGGCTGAGGGGCCACGAGGGCCTCGAGGGCGAGGCCTCATGGCCTCGTGCCCTCGCCCCCCCTCGCCCTCCTTGCAAATGAGCAAGAGAGGACGAGGGATAGGGGGAGCGAGGGTGAGGTCGAGAGAGAGCTGGCGCGAAATCGCAAGCGTGCCTCGCACGCGACGATTTCGTGCCAGAACGACAAGATAGAAATCGAAGTTCGTTTACGACGAACTTCGACATAAAATAAACAGAATAACTCGTGCGAACACACAAGATCGAGGTTAAAACCCCCGGTTTGGGTCCCAAAACCAGGGGTTTGGTTAAAAACAGAAATGGGCCTCCGGAGACTCGAAATATTCGAGTCTCCCTGCTCTGGGTCGTTGATGACGATTGCCCCTCAGTCTTAGGAAGGGGGTAAACCCCTGACGCGGATTGCGAACGCCATTCTGCAAACTCCGACGACGACTTCAGAGCAGGAGCTGGAGACTCGACACGTTATAGTGGTTCTCAGAGCCAGACAACCCTCGCGACTAAGGGTTCGACGGAAACGGCGGCTACGTCACATATAAAACGCCGCCGGCAGCTGCAAGCAGCAGCAGAAACGCCAGAAGGGACTACGGCATCCATACTTCACGGATTGAAGCGCCGTAAAGTGCGTTGCAGAGCTGGAAAAACGTTCTACTTGGTGGAGCCACTTCCTTCCAGCCTCTCCACATTTCCAGGGGGCTAGGAGGATTTTTGTGGGGCGGGTTGGGGAGTTCCCACCTCTAAAACTACAAAATGCTCCTCATTTTCAAGGCTCCTTCAAAACTCCTTCATCCAAAAATTGGGACAGCGCCCCTCCCAAAGCTGAGGGACTCTTATGGTCTGAGAGCACCCTAAAAAGAAGGAGGGTGACACCTTGAAGATTTTTGGCGGCTCGCCAACGCCGTCGGCTCAAGGGAAGACGCCGCCCAAGAACGCGAGAGGCGTCAAGGAGCGTGAAGAGAAGACCAAGGAAGACAAGAAGACAAGAGGAAGGCAACAAGTTGAAGAAAGAGTGAAAGACTTGTTAGGAATTGTTAGAATTCCTCTTTGCACTCCTTGCTCTTGTTTTGTGAGCGACACTCACATCCCTTGTCATTTCCTTGTCTTATTATTTTCTGTTTTCCTAGATCCTAGTTGCTTCAAAGTGCCGTGAGTCACGGCTTAGGAGGGCTAGTTTCTAAACCCACGACCTTGTGCCGATGTGGCGGCCTAGGAAAATAGAAATTTAAATTGAAATTGCCTCACCGGTCGTAAGAGCTAGATTGTAGGAGGCGATTCCTCCTTTAAGTTGTGGGGTGATCCTCACAACGACCTTCACGTGCTAGTTGCACGAACGACGAGATGGCAAGTGCCAGACCGTCCAAGACAAACAAGGGCAAGGTGGTGACATCCTCACCACGAGCGCTCGGCGGACTCCAAATTTTGGGAGCCGACGCCGCGAGCACGGTTGCGAATCCAAAGGCAACTGTACCGCCTAAGGCAACCGTGCCGCCTAAGGCAACCGTGCCGGCTAAGGCAACCGTACCGCCTAAGGCCATTGCACCGCCTAAGGCAACCGACGCCAACCTCGGCGACATCGAGAAGTGTATAGAGGCCGAAAAAATGCTCGACGAGCACGTCGACGCACACGTGGGCGACCCCCATGCGACGGACGACCCGATGGAGGAGGATCTCCTCGAGGGGGACCCCGACGAAGAGCACGACATCGACGATGGCGAAGGCGACGAGGATCGCGACCATCATCATCGTCGTGCGGCGAACTCGAGCCGTTTTCTCGAGAAGGATAAGACGTCCGCCGCATCGCCTAAAGCTGCCCACGGCAGCGAGACTGCCGAGAGCAGCAAGGGCGCTGAAAGCGGTCACACGGGAAGTTCTCGCGAGAACGAGCCGGACGACGACGTCGCGAAGGCAATTCGCGAGGACCGTCGTAGGCTCGCGGAGTTTGCCGCTAAGGCGGCAGGCCGACTCAGGATCACCACCGACGGTGGAGATACGGCACCACTCAAAGGAATGGGGGCGGACCCCCCTTCCTACGATGCGACCGCAATGGGGCAAGGTAGCGCCCACTCGAGTGTCGTCGCTGACGACAGTCTCCTCCGAAAGGTGGGACTCCTTGGAGGCGTGTACGCGAACTGTACCCTCTTACAGTGGGTACGGGTGCACGGACAACGCAAAACCCTGGAAGCTATCGCCGATGCTCTGACGACATCAGAGCTCAAGTTCGCGTTCGCCAACCTGCTAGCCCACGTCGGACAGAGCATCACGGATCTTGACCGTGATTGCCAGCTGCAGCGCCTGACCGCCCATGAGGCAAGCCGCCGATGCAACGACCTTGACAAGGCGTTGCAGAGCGTGTCCCAAGTGCGGATCCAGCAGCAAGTGCAGCGTGCCGCAGCTGCGGATGCCACTGCCGGTGGCAGCGACGACTTGCCTACCTCGACGACTTTGGTGTCGGTCATGAACACGTCCTTCCTCCACAGTATGGAGATCTTCCAGAAGGGCGTGAAGCTGACCGACTGGCTGAACCGCATGGAGCACGTTCTATGTGTCCACAAGGCTCCACTCAGCCAGTGGGGCGACCTTGCCACGACGCAACTTGAAGACAAACTCTTCAAGTATGTGGTCAAGGAGTGGACTGCGCAGCAGCCGCACCTCGAGTGGCAGCCCATGCCATGGGAGGCCTTTTGCACGATCATGCACAAGAATTGCACCCAACGTGAGGAGGCGCAGCGCGCTTTCCACAAGATCAAGGACTTCAGGCAGCTGGGCAGCTCGCTCGAATCCTACTTGAGCGAGTTTGCCACACTCGTGGAGGAAGCCGAAAGCTTTACCGAGGGTGATGGGACTCATACGTTCAATTATCCAGAGTGCATGCTGCTGGAGTACTTGCGTGATGGTCTCGCCAGCGAGAAGCTGAAGGACAAGACCACCACGACAGCCACTGGCAAAGCTTGGACAAGCTGGAGGGCGTTGCGCGATTACATGAGCGAAGTGTATTCGGCGAACCCGAAACACTACTCTGATGTGCGGCCGAACGCGCGTGCACAGCAAGGCCGCGACATGCGCATGGACGCTGCAGGAGCTGGTGGGTCAGCTGGGCAGCGAGGCGGGGCCAAGGGCAAGCAGCCCGCAAACCCTCCACCCAAGAAGGCTGGTGGATACAAGGGCCCCAACAACAAGCGCAGCCGCGAGAATGACGAGCTGCAGGCGGCGCGTGAGCGTCGCAACGCAGCCTTCCGCGAAGGGCTCTGCCACAACTGCATGCAGCCGGACCATTTTAGGGCTCAGTGCCCTGAGGCTGCTGGTGGTGGACAAGAGGCCGCGGCGCTAGCTGCAGCAGCAGCACCTCGTGGGGATGGTGCAGCAGGAGGCCGCGGATAAGGCCGTGGACAGGGTCGCGGTCGCGGCAATGGACCCGGCCGTGGTAACGGACAGGGCCGTGGGGCGGGTTTTCCCCACCCCTGAGTGACGTCAGTGGGGACCACTCAGGGGTAAAACTGGATCACGAGTGTGGGTTCATGTTTTCAGACGAGGATGTTAAACAATTTGAGTTTTTGATGAGTTCAATNAGCACCTCGTGGGGATGGTGCAGCAGGAGGCCGCGGACAAGGCCGTGGACAGGGTCGCGGTCGCGGCAATGGACCCGGCCGTGGTAACGGACAGGGCCGTGGGGCGGGTTTTCCCCACCCCTGAGTGACGTCAGTGGGGACCACTCAGGGGTAAAACTGGATCACGAGTGTGGGTTCATGTTTTCAGACGAGGATGTTAAACAATTTGAGTTTTTGATGAGTTCAATTTTCTCTGTTGTTTTCTCCCCTCTCATTAAACCTCATCCTGCACTTGCTGATCGACATTGTCCACTAAATCTGGCATCACCAGACGAGATGCATGACCAAACCGGCTTAGTGGTGGCGACACCAACCCCTGTGCAAGAGTTGTGTAACACAGTGATTGGAGCAAACACCCTCAAAGCGATGAGTTCAATCACATTCGCAGTACCTTTAGTCCACGATTTCGACCCAGTGAAATTTAAAGACTTGAAGGTGCTGGCCGAATTCACACGTGCCCACAAGATGTGGACTCGAGTGGGTGAATCATGGGAGTTGCGACGCCCGTCGTACAAATTCTGTGTTTATCACAAACTCGGCTTATCGTCGTCGAGTCTGTTCACTCGGAAGAGTGGAGGCAGCATGACGATGCAGTTCAAAGGACACCTAGCTGGTGCTCCCGTGAACGTACTTGCTGACACTGGAGGGAACGACTCTTTTGTTAGCCTTGGCTTTCCCCGACAGGTTGGCCTGAAGTACGAGCCATCGAATGGCGCAATTGTTGTCGGTGACAACCGTACGGTACCCGTGATCGGTACTTGTAAAGCGAAAATTTGTATTCAAGGGAACACACAGAGTGTCACGTTGAAAGTACTCAACCTTCTTGACCCGTTTGACGCGGTGCTAGGCGATCCCTGGCTCCGTGACAACAAGGCTCTAATGTGCTTTGAATCAAAGCGTTTAATCCTCCGAAAAGGACAACGCCGCTTTACGTTGATTCCGAGTACAGAATTATCACTGACCCGACTCAAAGTCCATGCCAGCTTGTCTGTAATGCAGGTCAAGAGACGTATTCGACGAGGTTGTCGCTACTTCTTGGCTCAGCTGCAGGAAGTGGAGGACGACGTGATGGAAGACACGCCACAAGAGATCAGATCTCTATTGGCAGAGTTCTCGGATGTATTCCAAGACCCACCGGCTGGGCTTCCACCAGAAAGATACATGGGCCACATGATTCCGCTGCAACCGGAGGCGACTCCTCCGTTCAGACCCATGTATCGCCGTAGCCCAGCAGAAAGGCGAGAGGCCGAACGCCAAATCAAAGAGTACCTTGTACAAGGGTGGATCGAGCCCAGTAGCTCACCGTACGGTGCGCCGATCCTTTTTATGAACAAGAAGGACGGTGGTTTACGCATGTGCATGGATTACCAGGCGTTGAACAAGCTGACGGTGAAAAATCGATTCCCCTTGCCGTGGATTGAGGACCTTTTTGACCAACTCCAAGGCGCAAAAGTATTTTCGTCCTTGGATTTGTCTCAAGGGTACCATCAAATCCGCATCACGGAAGACGATGTGTCCAAAACCGCGTTTCGAACACACATGGGACACTATCAGTTCCGAGTGTTATGCTTTGGGCTTACAAATGCCCCGGCAACCTTCCAAGGAGAAATGAACCGAACGTTCGCCAAGCAAATCGGACAGTTTGTCTTTGTTTACCTGGATGATATCCTGGTTTTCTCCAAATCAATTGAAGAGCACATAGAACATCTGTGCGAAATTCTTGCAATCCTTCGGGAACAGAAGTTCTATGCGAAAGTGAGCAAGTGCAAATTTGCACAAGATGAGCTCGAATACCTTGGACACATCGTCGGCAAGGACGGCATCCGTGTCGACCCACGAAAGGTCCAAGCCGTTGTGGACTGGCCACGCCCCGAAAATGTTGGGCAGATTCGGTCTTTCCTCGGCCTTGCAAACTACTTTCGACGGTTTATGCAAGGGTATTCGACCCTGGTAGCACCGCTAACCAGGCTCACGCGAAAAGACGTGCGTTGGGAATGGACATCTAATTGCGAGAACACTTTTCTCAAGGTCAAAGAGCTTCTCTCCATGGCGCCCGTCCTAGCTCTTCCGGATCCATCGCAACCATGGGAGGTTCGATGTGATCCGTCGGTAGTAGGACTTGGAGCCGTCCTCATGCAGGACGGTCACCCAGTTGCGTATGAGAGCCGGAAGTTCATCCCTGCAGAAACGCAGTACGCGACTGGGGATCAAGAGCTCCTTGTGGTAGTACACACTTTCAAGATGTGGCGTTGCTACCTCGAGGGTGCTGAAGGGGGTGTGACGGTCGTGACCGACCATAATCCATTGGTGTTTTTCCAAACGCAACCGAACCTGTCAAGACGACAGGCGCGTTGGAGCGAATACCTGAGTCGATTCTCGTTCACATGGGAATATCGGCCAGGACGCATCAATGTGGCCGATCCACTAAGCCGACAGCCTGTGGAAATTAAAGCAACCACCGAGGTCAGTGGGTGTTTTATGGCCATTGCAACAGCAACCGTACAACCACCAGATCCCCCTGCACCTCTGCGGCAACCACCACGAGAGATTATCCATTACAACGGTTTTGTAAACAGGATCCGGATGGGANCCGGTCGCAGGTCACGTGGGACCCCGAAAGACCGGACAGGCACTCTCGGACCACTATTGGTGGCCAGGGTGGAGTGTCGATGTCCGTAAGTATTGCATGACATGCGACCCATGTCTTCGGAATGAGGCTAGTAACAAGAAGCCTGCTGGACTCCTCCAGCAGGTTCCCATTCCAGGGACTCCGTGGGAGTGCTTCAGCATGGACTTCATTACTGGTCTTCTGGACACGGCCCGTGGCCACGATGCAATACTAGTGGTTTTGGATCTTTTGACGAAGATGACACATTTCATTCCTACAACCAATGACGTGAACGCAGAGGAGACCGCTCGTCTCTTCTTTGAGGGTGTCGTAATGTACCACGGCTTGCCGTTGCGCATTATCTCCGATCGAGATCGAAAATTTGCTAGTAAGTTCTGGCAAAAGATGCACGAGTACTTCGTTAGTGAGTCGCAAATGTCAACAGCATTTCACCCTCAAACTGACGGACGAACAGAGCGCATGAATCGCACTCTGGAGCAGATGCTCCGCATGTAAGTGGACCCTACCATGCATAATTGGGACGAATTCCTAGCATCGGCAGAGTTTGCGGTGAACAACTCGGTGAACGAGTCCACACAGTTTACACCGTTCGTGTTGAACAGTGGTCGGCATCCAGTGGTACCCTCTTCATTGGTGAAGAGTGGGAGTATAGGAGGTCAGGTTCCTTCCGTTCAAGCCTTTGCCGAGCGCATCGACTCCTTGTTACAGGAGGCGAAGGGTCACCTTCAAGCAGCTTGACAGCGACAAAAGGCATATGCCGACAAAGGTCGCCTGGAGGTCTCGTTTGACATCGGTGACAAAGTGCTGCTCAGCACTAAAAACCTTCGGCTGAAGTCGCCAGGGGCAGGAAAACTTCTACCGAAGTGGATTGGGTTGTTTCCCATTGCGGCACGCATCGGGCCAGTGGCATACCGATTGCTACTTCCGCCGAGTATGAAGATACATGACGCGTTTCATGTGAGCCTGCTGGCTCCATACACGGCAGAAGGAACCGTTCAGCCACCGCCAGCAGTCCTGGTTGCCGACGGCCAATACGAGGTCCTTCGTCTACTCCAGCACCGAGAGCGTACTCTTCGGTCGCGCGTTGTCAGGGAGTACCTCGTTCATTGGGCCGGTTGTGGACCTGAACATAATTCATGGGAGCCCGAATCTCGGTTGCCCACAGGGGTGGTCAACGAGTACTGGAGCGAGCTTGCAGCTCGCACAGATCGACGCGTGGCAGGAGGTACCACCTGAACGCATAAAAATGAACAACATTCCCACAGGGCAGCATTCATGGACAGCGACCATAGGAGGTTGGGGACGCCCAACATGGTTGTTGCGCGGACGCTCCAACCTAAAGGGGGGAGGCCGCTAGCCGTGCTGACCTACAAGCTGCAGCTTAGGTCTAAGTACCATGCACGTGTTCATGTTTAGCTGGTGATTGAAATTATTGATTTTTTTTCACAATGTTGATGACTCACTGACTGACAATCCTACTTGTTGTTCATGAACCGGGACGGTTCATAATAAGTGGGGAGGAATGTAGCGGGAGGGCCGGTTCGGCCCTCCCACCTCGTTGAAGCGAGGGGTGGTTGCACACCACCCCTTGCATCAGCGAGGGCTGGCCGGCGGCCAGCACTTCGCTGGCCGCCGGCCAGCTCGCTGCCGGCCGGCTGGACGGCCGGCGGCCGGCCAAGCGACCGGCCGGCCACCGGTCGGCTAGCCGCCAGCCGCCGATCGCGGCCACAGCCCGATCGGCGGCTGAGGGGCCACAAGGGCCTCGAGGGCGAGGCCTCGTGGCCTCATGCCCTCGCCCCCCCTCGTCCTCGCCCCCCCTCGCCCTCCTTGCAAACGAGCAAGAGAGGATGAGGGATAGGGGGAGCGAGGGTGAGGTCGAGAGAGAGCTGGCGCGAAATCGCCAGCGTGCCTCGCACGCGACGATTTTGCGCCAGAATGACAAAATAGAAATCGAAGTTCGTTTATGACGAACTTTGACATAAAATAAACGGAATAACTCGTGCGAACACACGAGTTCGAGGTAAAAACCCCCGGTTTGGGTCCCAAAACCACGGGTTTGGTTAAAAACGGAAATGGGCCTCCGGAGACTCGAAATATTCGAGTCTCCCTGCTCTGGGTCGTTGATGACGATTGCCCCTCAGTCTTGCGAAAGGGGGTAAACCCCTGACGCAGACTGAGAACGCTATTCTGCGAACTCTGACGATGACTTCAGAGCAGGAGTTGGAGACTCGACACGTTACAGTAAATCAGCGTAGAAAAGTCAGATTGCTACGCCGTCTCAACCTACACGTGCAGAATCTCAAGCCGGACGCTATGACTGGTCACATGCATGCATCTGGCAACAAACGATGGACACACAATGTAAAGACATGCAAGTTGGGGCCACGACCAGTCCACCGATAAAATCCTACAAACTGCAGAAAATCTGCAGAAGGTCCCAGACAACATCCAGGACTCTGGGGCGACCGTCGATCAGCTTCGAGCAGGTAGTCCACCACCTGATGACGCCCCAGTGCCACCTGGGTCCGCATCAAGGATCTGCACGAGCATGGACACGACCGAGTGGTCACAATAAACTGTACAGGTCGACAGAAACGTCACAAATCACAATGCCATTGTTGCTCATTCTTTATTCCTAATCAATCACTTTCAGTTTTCAGCTGCTTTCTGGCGCTAACACTGGAGCGCGCATTTCTGAGTAACAAATCCACAGCTTCCAGACTTAGACTCTAGAGCAGCAGACTGAGGGGGCAGCAGACTTAAGCAATGAGCGTGGAAGCCGGCACGCTGCATCAACAACGCTGATGCCCCAACCTGCCGCCTAACATTTCTAGCTAGCAATTGCGGAGTACTGGGAGAAACTGGTTGCCCGTCGGAACAAGCGTGCCCTCGGGGGTACCACCCCGGCACGAGTCCCCTTGAGAGGATAACGGCACTGGCCCTTGGGCTGATCTTTGGCTTACTCTCGAGAGTCTGTCACGGGGACGCCTGAGCACGAGTTGCGAGGACGCTTCATGTAGAAGGGGAGGGGGCGTGGCCACTGTTTCTTCTTTGAAAGCTGAACAATTTCTGAATTCTGAAATGTGCCGAATCATGATGTTATCCTCTCTATGGGCTAGCGCTTTTATCATCAATGATAGATGGTCGCGTACAAACTACCTCTTCATAAAAGAGAAAAACGAATCAAGGACGATTCGCATCAAAAGAGGGATGAATGTAACACAACGAACTTTTGGAACAGAATCTAAAGTTTTACAGTCAAGAAAGACTGTCGCAATCATTATCTGATTGCAACAGTCCATGGACATTGTTCTGCGAACGACACCATGAGGTCGCGTCAAGCTTGACGCAATCGCGTGAAGCAAATAGTGGAAATCGAATCCAAACGACCATCTGGATGGAAAATATGGTCACAAAGTTTCCACCGTATTTTCTAATGGAATACATAAAGGACGGAGTTGTTATATGCCCGTCGTCGCGGTCGATAGATCCGCGGTGCCCAATGTCGAAAACGACCTGCACGCGGTGTCCAGAGTCGAAAACGGAAAAGACGCGCTGCCCATAGTCGGAAGAATGATGACAGCCCTGCCCATGTTTTTCGTCGAGCGAGCGAAAATGGGCACGGCTGATATATTTTTCATGTATATATCACATTCGACATTGATTTTATCTTCGAGCTTCGCCGGTCATCGCGAGCTCGTAGGAGGAGTTTCGCGGCGAATCCTCCCTGCGAGCTCGCGATGACCCTGCCCAACCCCCCGAACCTATGACAAACTAGGGGTTTTGTCGTAGGTTTGGGGGGGTTTGTATGATGCGGCGCACGATGGGCATGTGCCGGGGCCCGCGGTAGCGGGGCCCGTCAGATGCCCATCGTGCGCGAAGAAAAATAATATCCAAACCCCCGAGTTTAACTTGGGGATTTGTCCGTTTTGGGGGGGGGTTGCGATATGCGGCGCACGTGTGATAACAGAAAGGGAATCTGCCGGGCCCCGCTACCGCGGGGCCCGGCAGGTGCCCGGGCAAGTTAAAAAATAAAACCCAAACCCCCCATGTAAACTAGGGGATTTGTCGTGGGTTTAGTGAGGTTTGCGAGATGCGGCGCACGTGTGATAAACGAAAGGGAATCTGCCGGGCCCCGCTCCTGCGGGGCCCGGCAGATGCCCGGGCAAGTGAAAAAATAAAGGACAAAGTTGTTATATGCCCATGGTTGCCGCCGATAGATCCGCGGTGTCCATAGTCGATTTCGACCTGCACGCGGTGCCCAAAGTCGATTTCGACCCGCACGCGGTGCCCATAGTCGGAAACGACCCACACGCGGTGCCCATATTTTTTGTCGTGCGAGCGAAAATGGGCACGGCTGATATATTCTTCATGTATATATCACTTTCGACATGTTTTTTGACATTGACCTTCGCCGGTCGTCGCGAGCTCGCATGAGGAGTTTCGTGCCGAAACCTTCCTACGAGCTCGCGATGACCCTGCCCAACCCCCCAAACCTACGACAAACTCGGGGGTTTGTCGTAGGTTTGGGGTGGTTTGCAGAATGCGGCGCACGCTGGGCATCTGCCGGGCCCCGCGGTAGCGGGGCCCGGCAGATGCCCAGCGTGCGCCGCATTCTGCAAACCACCCCAAACCTACGACAAACCCCCGAGTTTGTCGTAGGTTTGGGGGGTTGGGCAGGATGCGGCGCACGCTGGGCATCTGCCGGGCCCCGCTACCGCGGGGCCCGGCAGATGCCCGGGCAAGTAAAAAAATAAAACCCAAACCCCCTAGTGTAACTAGGGGGTTTGCGAGTAAATTTGGGGGGGTTTGTTAGTTGCGGTTTATTTTAGGGGGGATTTGCGAGTTGCGGCGCACCCTTCTGGAGTGCGCACCTCAAAAGTTGCGACAGTCACCCTGTCGCGACTTTTGGAGTTCGCACTTGCGACCTCCAAAAGTCGCGGCACTTGTTTTTCGCCCACTTCGCCCTCGAAGTCGGCGAAGTTCAACTTCGAGGGCATGGGTACAGTTGCTATTTTTTTCGTTTTTCGCTCGCTCGACGAAAAACATGGGCACCGCGTGCGGGTCGTTTTCGACTATGGGCACCGCGTGCGGGTCGAAATCGACTTTGGGCACCGCGTGCCGGTCGAAATCGACTATGGGCAGCGCGTCTAAATCGACCGAAACGACGGGCACCGGAGCATTTGTGCCCAAAAATAAAACCCTAACCCCCCAGTGTAACTAGGGGGGTTGTTGGTTATTTGTGTTGGTTTGCGAGCTGCGGCGCACCCTGTCGCGAATTTTGGAGTTCGCACTTACAATTTCCAAAACTCGCGGCAGGTGTGACGTCTGACATCAGCGATGCCAGTGTCAGCGCCGCCCACTTCGCCCTCGAAGTTGGCGAAGTTCAACTTCGAGGGCGTGGGTACACTGGTCATTTTTTTCGTTTTTCGCTCGCACGACAAAAAACATGGGCATCGCTGTCTTGTCGTTTTCGACTATGGGCACCGCATGCTTGTCGATTTCGACTTTGGGCACCGCATGCGGGTCGAAATCGACTATGGGCAGCGCGTTTAAATCGACCGAAACGACGGGCAGCGGATTATTTATGCCCATACATAAATAATTACAAAATTTAAACAAATCATAAATTTATATAAAAAAATCAACGTAGCTTCGAAAGGCGTGGCGAGTCATGACGACTCGGGCAAGGAAAATACCACTCTGACGAGGAAGACGGCCATTCGGTTTTACAACGCGAACTTTTCCGAGCTCGTCGAAGCCTTTCCATGCTAAGTTCGAGCCACTTGCACTACAGATGAGCCCCCCCCCCTCCCGTTCCTGTTGTTGTGTGTGTCGTACACAGCTTACGGTGACCCCTCGGCTCATGTCCATTCACGTGCAGATCCCTGAGACTGGCGACGGCGGCAGCAGGCTGGCAGCCGGTGGCGACGCGCGCCCAGAAGACTTCCGTATTTTGTAGACTCGTGCTGTGTCAGAGCACGTAGGAGTGCAGCCTATCAGGATGTAGATCTCGTCGACGTGGCCGTTCTGGTTCAAACGGCTCGTCGTTCTGACGTGTCTGCAGGGAATTGTGACCAAAACTGTATTTTTGCCACTGTTTTGTCCTGCTAGAAAAATAGCGCCGTTGTGTGCCGTGTGTGTGTGTGCATCCACTAGGTCCGTGGCACTATTTAGGTTGGCCAGACCTCACTTGTCATTTCTCTCTGCATATTTCAACTTTTGCAGCTTCTGACACTTGTGTTTGTGTCCCTAGCCAACCCCTTGCTGTTCTCACCTCCACCTGTGTGCTAGTGAGTCAGCTAGCTGGCTTGTGTTGCCACGCTAGCGACAGCATTGCTAGGAGCTGTTCTCNTTGTCCTGCTAGAAAAATAGCGCCGTTGTGTGCCGTGTGTGTGTGTGCATCCACTAGGTCCGTGGCACTATTTAGGTTGGCCAGACCTCAGTTGTCATCTCTCTCTGCACATTTCAAACATTTGCAGCTTCTGACACTTGTGTTTGTGTCCCTAGCCAACCCCTTGCTGTTCTCACCTTCACCTATGCGTGCTAAGTGAGTTAGCTAGCTGGCTTGCGTTGCCACGCTAGCGACAGCAGTGCTAGGAGCTGTCTCTCATGGTATCAGAGCGGCGAGCCAGTGCTCGCATAGCTGCGCAGCAGAGACACAGCAGCCGAAGAAGTCGTGAGCAACCGCAGCCGTTGCCTTGAAGAGCAGCAGCAGCAGTGCCCACGGTCTCGGCGGGAGGTCCTGGGAGGGCCCACCACCACTTCGACCGCTTTTTATAAAATCCGCGGTCGTTCCGCGGTCGATTCACGGTCGTTCCGCGGTCGTTCCGCGGTGCTCCGCGATGACAAAGCATCCGCGGCGGGCGCAGCAACCGCTCGACCGTGTCGGAACACGCGTCGAGAGCCGCGGAGGCACTCGGCGTTTCGCATTCGCCACCTCGCCGTGACTTTGCCAGTCCAGATCCGCGGTGTTCCGCGGATCCGCAAAGCTCCACCTCCGCGCAGCTCCACCTCCGCGGCCATTCAGGAAAACATCGGCGCTGCTCGCCGCGGACTTGCGACCGCGGAGCTGAGGGTGCGGAACGTGTCGAACCGCGGACCTCAGTAGCCCGCCGTACTCTACACCGGCGCGACCGCGGTGACCGCGGTCATTGACGGTGAACCGCGGTAAACCGCGGTACTCCGCAGTCATCCGCGGTAATCCGCGGTGATCCGCGGTGATCCGCGGTGAGCTTCCGCGGTGAAGTTCACCGCGGAAGGTATCCACGGAGACGCTCCACGGAGGAGTTCCGCGGAGGGGCGGTTCCGTGGAGACTCTCCGCGGAGGACTTCCGCGGAGGGGAAAACAGGGGAGGAAGCCGGTTGCCATGCCAAAGCAAACCTCCTCCAGTATGGCTGTCGACGCAGCTGCCGAGGGCAGCGCCGTCAGCGGTCAACGTTGACCACCGCCATCATCACCACAGCGGCAGCAGCAGTCGCAGCAGCAGCAATTGCAGCAGCAGCAGCCGCCACTACAACAACAGCAGCCACTACAGCAGCAGCAGCAGCAGCGTCAGCAGCCGCCGCCACAACACCAGCAGCCACCGCTGCAGCAGCAGCAGCGGCCGCCGAGCCCGACTACATTGGCGCGCCAAGTGCATGCACTGGCGGACCTACAGGCGAAGAGCCGCGATACCTTGACGAGGCAGGTGGCCGAACTACAGGATATAATCAGGGGCCTGCTGCCCCAGCAACAGCAGCAGCGTCCATCGACCGACCCGAGCGAGGACCACCTTGCCCACGGCGGTAATGGTGATGAAGTCACGGAGAACCTCTCTGACTCCGGCGAGGAGGGCGAGGAAGAGGTGCTCCGAGCGTGCCTCATCCGCCTTGAGGCGCGTCGCAGAGCGCGTGAGGCCAATGCAGCTCTCCAGGGCACCAACTCCAGCTCCAACGCTGACCCGAGCTCATCTCGCCGCCCACTCAGCTTTGAGGAGCTGGCTCTGCGGGCCCGCCTAGGTAAGGGAATTGCCTCCTCGATGCCTGGCCCCGCAGTGGCTTCAGCCGTTGCCCTGCCGACGGTCAAGCCACCCAAGTGGTTTGAGTCAGACCCGCCCGTCTTCCGGACTGGGAACGACTTCAAGTCCTGGGAGCCACGCTTTCGCATGTGGGCCATGAGCGAGGGAGTCCTCCCCTACTACCTCGCACCATATCAAGCGTCTGACCCCGCTCAGACACACATGGCAGTCCGCGCAGCTTCCGGCCTGATGAAGGCCGCCCCGGACTTCACCAAGGACTTCAGTCGGTTCCTTGGTGATTCGCTGACCGGCTCAGGAGCTAACCCTTGCGCGGCATGGGCACTGGCCGTCACTCTGTTTGAGGGCGCCACCTTGGCTTTGACATCCCAGCGCCTCGCCGACTTCAACTCCCTCTGCCAGACTGCTCAGGAGTCTGCAGCCGACTACTGGCGCCGGGCGATCCAGTTGTACGAGGACCTTGGGGACGACGCTCCTGCGCAATACTCCGCCCTCTAGATCATCCTCTACGGCATCCACCCCGACTATGCGCGCGTCTTCAGCAACTTCGACCAGACGCTGCTTCGCAACATGGCGAGCGACGGGACCCTGCTGCGCAGGGCCACTCTCCACTTTCTGGATGTGGCAGGCATGGACGCCGCGAACCGCGCTTAGCGCAGCACCGCTTCAGCTGCAGTTGCCGTCGCGTCGCCCTCCCCTCCGTCTACAGCAACGGCGGCTCCAGCGCAGGGGAAGAAGGGTCGCAGAGCCTCGGGTGGTGGTTCCAGCGGCGGGACAAGCAGCGGCACCAGCACTAGCAGTGTCCGCCGCAGCAGCAGCGGCGGGAGCAGCAGCAGCAGCGACGGCGGCAACAGCAGCAGCGGCGGCAACAGCAGCGGCTCTAGCAGCACGACGGGACGTCGCCTCGTGTGCTTCAACTGCGGTGGTGACCATCGCTATCCCGACTGCACTCGCCTGACAGGACGCCCACTGGATTGGGCCAAGGTCACCCGTGGGCTGCAGCAGGCGCACGAGGCGCGCATGCGCCAGACGTCCGGTGCGACCGCCCGCTCGGCCGCCACTACCGCAGCCGTCCCAGAGGAGTCCGCCGCCACAGCAGGCTCCTCCGCTGATCCTCGCGACCAGGCGCTCGCCGAGCGCGACAGGACGATCGCCGAGCTTCACCAGCTTCTCGCCCTGCGCTCATCTCAGGGAGGTGCGAGTGAGTTGACTGAGTCGAGGGGTCCTACTGCCTGTGGACTGTCTGTGTCGTTGGGTGATGATGTCTGTGGTGGTCCCCATGCCCAGCCGTGTGTGCGTGACGGACCCGATGACACGTCTTGGTTGCATGCGTCTCATGTCCGCTCCGTTGCTCGTCTTGCCGCGTCGCCTGCCGAGCGGCCTGCTGCCGCGCCTTGTTCCGTCGCCGAGTGCCACGTTGCCCCTTGTACACGGGTCACAGATGCCACATGGGTCATGGACTCTGGTGTCACCCATCACATGACGTGTCCTCGTGACGCCTTTGTCGTCTTGCATCCCGTTGGCGCTGTTCGCTCTGTTCGCACTGCAGCTGGCCATGAGGTCCCTGTCCAGGGTGTTGGGGTTGTGCAGTTCACCGGGCCAGCTGGTCCCGTATACATCTCCGACGTCCTTTTTGTCCCTGATCTGGAACTCAGCCTGCTGTCTGTCCGTGCTTGCACCAAGATGGGCCTCGGTGTCACGCACACGGNGGTGCGAGTGAGTTGACTGAGTCGAGGGGTCCTACTGCCTGTGGACTGTCTGTGTCGTTGCGTGATGATGTCTGTGGTGGTCCCCATGCCCAGCCGTGTGCGCGTGACGGACCCGATGACACGTCTTGGTTGCATGCGTCTCATGTCCGCTCCGTTGCTCGTCTTGCCGCGTCGCCTGCCGAGCGGCCTGCTGCCGCGCCTTGTTCCGTCGCCGAGTGCCACGTTGCCCCTTGTACACGGGTCACAGATGCCACATGGGTCGTGGACTCTGGTGCCACCCATCACATGACGTGTCGTCGTGACGCCTTTGTCTTCTTGCATCCCGTTGGCGCTGTTCGCTCTGTTCGCACTGCAGCTGGCCATGAGGTCCCTGTCCAGGGTGTTGGGGTTGTGCAGTTCACCGGGCCAGCTGGTCCCGTATACATCTCCGACGTCCTTTTTTCCCTGATCTGGAACTCAGCCTACTGTCTATCCGCGCTTGCACCAAGATGGGCCTCGGTGTCACGCACACGGCTGCCGATGCTCGCATCTTTGTGCGCGACACCGAGGAGACCGTCCTCAGTGGGACGGTCGTCGATGATCTGTATCACATTGATGGGTGCTCTGCGAGTGCACCCCCTTCGCCTCCCTCTTCCGCTGCCCGTGTTTTCGTCGCTGGTGCTCTGTCCCCCGAACACCACTGCCTCCTGCATAGACGTCTGTGTCATGTGCACCTGGGGGCTGTCGATAGGCTGATCCGCACTCAGCCTGCTCTTGGTCTTGTTGCAGCGTCCTTCGAGGCGCCGCCCACGACCGACTGTCTGGCCTGTGCTGAGGGAAAAATGCACCGGTCTACTTATCCTGCGTCTGTCTCCAGGGCTCGTCGGCCCCTGGAGCTTGTCCACTCCGACCTCATGGGTCCGCTCCCTGTCGAGTTTCAAGAAGACCGCGGTCGCTACGTCCTGACGTTGTCTGATGACTTCACGCGCATGCGCTGGGTCTACAGCCTGCGTCAGAAGAGCGTTGCAGCCATTGCGGTCCGCATGTGGCTGGTCATGGCCGAACGCCAGTCTCCCCACCGCCTTCAGACCTTTCGCTCGGACCGTGGCGGCAAGTACCTCGGTGACATGGCACGCTCCTTCACCGAGCTCGGTGTCTTTCACAACCTCTCTGCTCCCGCCACCCCCCAGCAGAACGGTGTCTCCGAGCGCTGGAACCGCACCATGGAGGATGCGGTCCGCGCCATGCGCGCCGACAGTGCCATGCCTGAGGCCTTTGCCTTTGAGGGAATGGCATACATGACCTGGGTGTGGAACCGCATTCCCCACGGTCCCCTCCCAGGTCACCGCACGCCCTACGAGTTGTGGTATGGGCGTCAAGCGGACCTGCGCCTCGCCCGTGTCTGGGGCTCCCTTGCCTGCGTCTGGTTCACACCGGAGCAGCAGGGGAGCAAGCTCTCTCCGTGGGGCCGCCTCTGCACCTTCGTTGGCGTCGCCCCGCGGTCAAAGGCCTGGCGGTTCTGGGACCCCGAGCGCCGCCGCATCGTGGAGTCCCGTGACGCTCTCTTCTTCGAGCATCTCGCCTTCCGCGACCTTGCTCGCATCCACACTCTACGTGCTGCTCATGCCCCTGGGTGTTCCAGTCCCCGTCGTGTGGGGGAGGCTCCTGGTCCGGTTGGCACAGTGCCCCCGTCCAGTGCGGTCACTCCGTCGCCGGCACCCCCGGGGCTGTCCCCAGCGGTTGTGCCCAGCGGCACCCCCAGCCCCGCCCCGTCTGTGGCTCGCTCCTCTGCCCCTGACTCTCCGCGCTCGCCCGTGTCCGCGTCTACGTCCGAGTCTGCCTCCGCGTCTACGGCTCTGCCTGATCCTGCGTCTGTTTCCGCGTCTGAGACTGAGTCTGACCCTGCGTCTGCTTCTACGTCTGAAGCTCAATCTGATCCTGCGTCCGCACCCGTGTCTGGCGCTAAGCTGTCCCTGTCTCCGGTCATAGACGCGCCTGCGTCTGTCGTGGGCCTGGCCCCAACTGGTGATGCCACGCCAGCCTCGAGTGGCACGCCTGCCGTGCGGTCCACACCGGCATGTGAGTCAGCAGCGCCCACTGCTCCTGCCCCGTCGGACCCCTACACACGGGCACCCGGCGGACGTCTCCGCCCGCGCCCCACGCGCAGCGTCGCCAGCGGTGATCCAGGCACAAAGGTCCTCGGCCTTAGTGCGCGCGGCCTTGCTGAGGTTCAACCTGGCTGTGCCACTGGTGCAGCACTACTTGCTCATGAGCGCGGTCTTGCTCGTGACGCCGCTGAGTCCATGGTGACGATCGACCCTCCCTCTGCAGCATATGCCCTGGCTACACGGAGTGCACCAGTGCTGGCTCCCGATCCCATCAGTCTGCCTGAGGCCTTGTCGGCCCCTGATGCTGAGCAATGGCGCACTGCTTGCCAGGCTGAGCTTGATGCCATCCGCGAGCACGGCGTCTTTGAGCTGGTGGACTTGCGAAAGAACCGCAAGGCCATCAAGGCCAAGTGGGTTCTACGTAAGAAGCTTAAGCCAGACGGCACTGTGGAGCGCTACAAGGCGCGCCTGACAGCGAAGGGCTTCTCTCAGGTCCCTGGTGTTGACTACACCGAGACCTTTGCCCCAGTTGGGTGGATGACGACCACACTCACGTTGCTGAGCCAGGTGGCACAGCACGACTGGGAACTCCATCAGATGGATGTCAACAACGCCTTCCTAAATGGGGATCTTGAGGAGGAGATTTACATGGTCCAGCCACCTGGCTTTGAGGATGGTACCGGTCGCGTGTACCAGCTGAAGAAGGCCTTGTACGACCTGAAGCAGTCACCACGCTGCTGGAACCAGGAGATCACCAGCACGCTGAGACGCGCTGGGTACGTCCAGAGTGATGCTGACCCATCCCTGTTCATCTCATAGTCCCAAGCACCGCTCGCTGCCATCCTCGTCTACGTGGACGATCTTCTGATTGCCTCGCCCGACTTGGGAGCAGTGAATGCTGCCAAGGCCGTTCTCTCCTCGGCCTACAAGATGAAGGATCTTCGTGAGGCCTCTGTCTTATTGGGGATGGAGATCGTGCGCGACCGTGTTCGTCGCACACTCCGTGTCCATCAAGGACGCTACGCTGAGACCGTGGGGGAGCGCTTTGCCGACCTCCTTGCGGCCGTCCGCACGGCCTCCACGCCCATGACCTCTGAGGGGCAGGCCGCCCTGAAGGTCGATGACCCAGCGGACCTGGGGGAGCCAGTTGATGTGACCCTGTACCTGCGAGTCATCGGCTCGCTCATGTACTTGGCCACCACGACACGGCCCGACATTGCCTTCACTGTCAACCTGCTCGCCCAGTTATCGCAGGCTCCGCGCCAGCGAACACTGGAGGCCGCAGTCCGGTGTGTGCGCTACATTTTGTCCACCGCACGCTTCGGCCTGTGCTTTCGCGAGCAGGTGTCCGTTGTGCTCGATGGGTACACAGACAGCGATTGGGCGTGGAGTCCAGATGGCAAAAGCCGCACCGGCTACATCTCCCTCATTGGAGGTACTGCAGTGTCCTAGCGAAGTGGGAAGCAGGGCTGCATCGCACGCAGTACTGCTGAGGCAGAGTATGTTGCCCTAGGCGCCGGTGCAGCTGAATGTGTCTGGCTCGTCCGTCTGTTGCGTGAACTGCGTCAGTCCATTCCCCCCGTGGTTCTCCAATGTGACAACATGAGCGCGGAGGCCATCGCCAAGAACTCAAGTGTGTTCCATGCACGCACGAAGCACAAAAATGTCGAGCATCACTTCGTGCGTGATTTGGTTGATCGTGGTGAGATCTGAGTCATCCACGTGATCAGTGACAGGCAGTGCGCTGATTTTCTGACCAAGGCTCTGGGTCGTTCGAAGTTTCATGCGGCCACTCGTTCCGTTGGACTCTGCCCCATCCCTGTTGCAGGTTGATTCCTCATGTGCCACCCTGTATGTGCTGTGCCTACTGCTTGCAGCGGCTGTGCGTTTCCTGCTCTGTACAGCGTCAGTGTCTGCATGTGCATGGACGTGTTTCGCCCTCCGGTCATGGGGGAGTGTTTTTGTGTGTGTCGTACACAGCTTACGGTGACCCCTCGGCTCATGTCCATTCACGTGCAGATCCCTGAGACTGGCGACGGCGGCAGCAGGCTGGCAGCCGGTGGCGACGGGCGCCCAGAAGACTTCCGTATTTTGTAGACTCGTGCTGTGTCAGAGCACGTAGGCGTGCAGCCTATCAGGATGTAGATCTCGTCGACGTGGCCNCTGTGTGTGTGTGTGTGTGTGTGTGTGTGTGTGTGTGTGTGTGTGTGTGTGTGCATCCACTAGGTCCGTGGCACTATTTAGGTTGGCCAGACCTCAGTTGTCATCTCTCTCTGCACATTTTTAACATTTGCAGCTTCTGACACTTGTGTTTGTGTCCCTAGCCAACCCCTTGCTGTTCTCACCTTCACCTGTGCGTGCTAAGTGAGTTAGCTAGCTGGCTTGCGTTGCCACGCTAGCGACTGCAGTGCTAGGAGCTGTCTCTCAGTTCCCCCCTGTCTCCCCTCCCCCTCCCCACCCTCCTCCCCTCGTCACCTTCTAGCGCCATCTCAAAATTCGAAAAAATACTCATCTGCCCCCGTTACAAGATGAGTAGGCTAAGGCGCCCTGTTTTCAAGAAATGGAGTTCCATGAGCCCCACTTTTCAAAATTAGAGCACAACATGACCTGTTTTGCTCAATTTAGCACCATATGCCCCTCATTGATTTTGAACTGCACCATCCGCCCTGCAGGGGCGTTTCGTACAATGTCATTTGCCCCTGAATTGGGGGCATTTCACAACGACGTTTAAGGGGGTAAGGGTATATGGAGAGTGTGCGGGTTTGCGGTCAATAATGCTCTTTGTTGTTAAAACCTTAGGGAACCATTCGATCTCAACTAAGATAGAATCCGTCCGTACAATGATCGTGTAATAGTAGAAAAACGAAATGACCCTTGTCGCCCAAGCAAAGAAACGCAGGGCACATTAAGATGATTGTCCGAAAATAGGGGCAACACGGAACCTTTTTGTTCAATACGAGGCATGTCGAATTAAAATTTGTGAAAGCATGGCGTTTCATAATACAAAACGACAATTGGGGGCTACTTTCATACGTCTGTGAGGAAACAGGGGTGCCTCGTATAGTTGCCGCTCAAAAATTCACCCACAACAGAAGCTTCCTAGGCCATAATCATAGGTCGTTCCCAGCGACACATAAGCTGATGTTCAATGGGTTGAATTCGAACGTCGGCAGATAGCGTACCGAGCATGTGGTGCCAGCTTGGAACATTGTCTCATCACCTTGTCGTCATGTGCACGTGCCTCACCCCTCCTCCTCCACGAGCGAAGGCGGATGTGGCGCACGACGGCGGTTGGATGGGTCGATGGAGCGAAGGAGAGAGGGGGGCGTTTTCTGTGGCGCAGCGAAGTCCTAATCCGCGTCAGGGTACCCGACCAAGTGTAGAGACGCGTCTTCTAACTATGGCGACTTAAGCCGCGTCAGCAGTCGGAATGGGCTCACGGCCAAGTCCTCGGAGACGTGGATTGGAGCTTTAGCTAGAGAAATCAAACTCCGCAAACCCGGCGAGCAATAGAATAAAAAAGTAGGAGAGTTGAACTCGCGAACCTAACAGTTTGCAATAGAGTTCTCGCCTCAAAGAATACCCTCTACGAACAGAAGAAAAGATCTACGAAATGCCCTTCCACGGTCAGAAAGCAACAATAGAAGCCGCGCCAGGCGAGTTTACAAATGAGGTCCAGAAGGGCCTTTATAAAAACGACTAGAAAAATACAATTAGCGAAATGCAGATCTAAATCTGAAGCAACCATATTCGAAGACAAGAATAAACAAGCATTAAAATGAGAGAAAAAGTTACATATAATCTTTGAGTTTTTATACCTCTTGTGTGCATTATTTTCTAACAAAGGTAAATTTGATTATAACAAACAAAATCTACAAATAATTGTAATTATTTCATGCAAAAAACCTGTGATAAATACATTAATCATCATGAAGGGTTTTAATAAAATTTGTTATATGTATCAAAATACAAAATCAGGATTTAATTCATGAAATCAGTTGAAAATGTAATAAAATAACTAGAATTGTAGAAAGGATGAAATCTGAATGATGACGTAAAAAGTGAGAAAATTGGGAGTGAAAAAAATAAGTGACAAGATTATTTTCTAGATACATATATAAATCTATATCTACATCAACATCCAAATCTATATCTATATCTATAACTATATCTATAACTATATCTATATCTATATCTATATCTATATATATATCTATATCTATATCTATATCTATATCCATATCTATATCTATATCTATATCTATATCTTTATCTATATCTATATCTATATCTATATCTATGTCTATATCTATATCTATATCTATATCTATACCTATATCTATATCTATATCTATATCTATAT
>SZWC01000273.1:41436-48936 GCA_023375785.1 Penium margaritaceum | reverse complement strand
GTCATGGCCGTCTTTGACAACAGATACGCGCAGCAGCAGCAGCAGCAGCAGCAGCAGCAGCCAGGAAGTGGGCAGCGGCTGCACTTCAAGACGCCAGAGGGAGTGTACAAGCTGGCGCACGACAGGGGAGGGCAACCGCCTCCGCTGATGATGCACTACTCGCACCAGCGCGTGCCTCCAAGAGTGAGTGAGAGTAGAATCTGACTGTTCTCTCGACATTTTTGCCTGCCCGTGAATGAAGCCACAGCACGAAATGGTGTTTTGCAGTCGTGTCGCCGACGGTGGACCACACTTGCGTGCACCAACGCGTTCCTCCAGCGCTCACAGAGAACCACTCGTACCAGCGCGCGGTCCATCATCCGCGCGTGCTTCCTGAGAGTCGGTGCGTGGGGCAAACTCTAGCTTGGATCGTTCCGCTGTCGAACATTCTTTCCCTAGGTGAAGCCTGAGCTACGCACAGGAGCGTGCGCGTGCACAAGCTGGCACACACGACAGGGGACGGGAACCGCCGGCGCTGGCGATGCGCGCTACTTGCGCCAACTCGTGACTCCCCGCATAAGTTTTGGCCAGATTTCGCTTCAACTTGGACTTCTTTCTCTGGTCGCCAGAGAAAACGTGCACAAAGCTAGCGGACGACAGCGTAGGGCAACCACCTCTCCGCTGATGTTGACGCAACCCACCCACCAGCAGCGTGTGTCCCCAAAGAGTTACGGAGGACAGGCCAGAGTTCTGATGCCCTCTCCAAGTGCTTTTTCTAGGCGTCGTAGTAAACTGCAGCACGAGGGGGGGGGGGGGGGGAGACTGCCAGCAGTGTGGCCAGCGCGCGTGCGCGCTGGATGCGCTACTCTCGGCTATGCGTGCCTCCTCGTGGGAGTTTTAGCCAACTTTTGGTTTCATCTTGTTTTTGCAAGAAGCATGTGTTTGAGCTTACGCGGACTCACTCACTCGGCCACGATTGAGTGAGGATGCCGGACTGCTGGTAACATGCTGGTCACGACTCGATCTTCTACGGGCCGTAGAGATCCTCTACGGGCCGTAGACTATGGCACATGTGGCGAGATCAAGTGCATTTTGGCAAGACATACTTTCCTTCGAATCGCATGTCTTTTTGTGAAAACCTGGAATTGGGAAAGCAGGAATGCCGCCGCCTGTGTCCCCTGCCACCCTCATCACTGCCACTGTCCTTGCCATTGTCATTGTTTTCATCATTGGTGTCACCTCCTGGTGCCATTAGCTGTCATTGTCCCAACCATGACTGCCTCTGCCGCCTCCGCTGGTGCCGCCGCCGCCTCTGTCACCGCCCATGAGTCTGTTGCCTTCGTCAGTATGATCTTCAATGTGGTCGTTCTTAATGTCGCCGCTGCTGTTGTCGTCATCATTGCTTAAACGTTTTCATCTTTGTTTCATCATCGTCGTCGTGATCATCGTCATCACTGTCAAAGCCATCATCGTGCTCGTTGTCATAAGTATCGTGGTTGTCATTGTCACCGCCGCCACCATTGTCGCCACCGCCATTGCTGTCGTCGCCGCTGTCGCAGCCATTGCCACTGCTGCCGTCATTTTTGCCTCGTCGTCACGGCCGCCGCCGCCACCCCCACCGCTGTCGCTGTCGTCGTCTCGTCGTCGCCGCCGCCGCCGCCGCTGCCGTCATCGTTGTCGTCGTCGTTGTTGACAAAGTCGTTGTCGTCGTTGTTGTCGTCGTCGTTGTTGACAAAGTCGTTGTCGTCGTCGTTGTCGTCGTTGTTGTCGTCGTCGTTGTTGACAAAGTCGTTGTCGTCGTCGTTGTCGTCGTTGTTGGCGTCGTCGTTGTTGACAAAGTCGTTGTCGTCGTTGTTGTCGTCGTCGTTGTTGACAAAGTCGTTGTTGCCTTCGTCGTCGTCGTTGTCGTCGTCGTCGTCGTCGTCGTCTTCATCTGCAGTACTGTTGAACCTCTTTTGAATGTAATTGACAACCGCACATTCTGCCCTTCAACTTTGTTGCAATTTGCAGTTCCAATAAGCCATCCGTTGATCTGTCAGTGACCGATCAAATCCGCTGCCACACCTGTTCCTCGTTCAAAATTGTTATGAAGAATAACTACTTTCATGGCGTACATCAGAGGAATCTGAAAGGAATGAGTAGATTTGCCTTCAAGCAGTCCTTGTCTCACTTAGTTATGTCACTTTGTTGTGTAGATTTCACCGGCAGCTTGCAGATTCACACTTCTGCCAAGATCTCGATCTAGACTGGAGAAAAATTAGTCATCAGATCAATTTGAATCATTCGCTACGGTTAAGGCCATGTCGAAAGTACCCGAGTTTCAAACAGTTCAACTTCAACCTCAACGATTTCAATCTTGGTCGTCTACAAGACTGACTGATTTCTGGTTTGATGAAATACTTAAGCAAGCAATTGTTTCAACAGGGGGTCCTCATTGTCGCCTCTGCGCCATTGTCGTCGCCACTGCCGCCATCGTTGTCATCGTCGTCATCGTTTGTCATTGTCGCCGCCGTCGTCGTCGCCGTTGCTGTCATCATCATTGTCGTCGTCATTGTTGTCTTTGTCGTCGCCATCATCGCCGTCATCACTGTCACCGTCACTGTCGTTGTCGTCCTTGTTGTTTGCAGTCTTTAGTGTCGGCGAGTCGCCGTCGCCAACAGCGACGGCGGCTCGCCGTTGCCGACAGCGACGGCGACTCGCTGTTTCTGCTACCTGAACCTCTGCAAACTGTTTCAATCTCGCTCTCAATGTGAAGTCGTGGGTTTATTGCCGTCCCAGATTATTGCGTCGTGGGTGATTGGAGAAGATGTGCGTTATCCCCGCACATCTTCTCCATCTTTTTCCGTTGAGGTTGTCCCCAACTGCCCGCACGTTGCGGGCAGCTGGGGACAACCTCAATGGCGTCGAGTTCGTCGCTCGAGTCAATGCAAGAATGGAGATGGCAGTTACTCGTGTGCCTTGACATCAAGAGCAAGAGTGCTGTCATCTTCTGAGGCTTCCTGACGCCTGACGCTGCCCTTAGAACCACTGCTGCCGCCGCCGCCGCCGTCGTCATCATTGTTGTCGCCGGTTTCGTCGTCGACTTCATCGTCATCGTCATCGTCGTCGTCGTTGTTGTCGTCGTCGTCGTCGTCGTCGTCGTCGTCGTCGTCGTTGTTGTCGTCGTCGTCATCGTCGTCGTCATCTTCGTTGTCGTTGTCATTGTCGTCGTCGTTGTCGTTGTCGTTGTCGTCGTCGTCGTCGCCGCCGCCGCTGCCATCGTCGTCGTCGTCGTCGTCGTCGTCGTCGTCGTCGTCGTCGTCGTCGTCGTCGTCGTCGTCGTCGTCGACGTCGTCGTCGTCGTCGTCGTCGTTGTCGACGCCATCGTTGCTGCCGCCGCCGCTGCTGCTGCCTCCGCCGCCGCTGCCACTGTCATTGCCGCCATTGCCACCACCGCTGCCGTCGCTGCCGACGCCGCTGCCACTGCTCCGCTGCTGCTGCCGTCATTGTTGTTGCCGCCGCCACCGCCACCGCTGCATCCGCCACCGCCGCCGCTGCCGCCGCCGCTGCCGCTGACGCCGCCTTCTCCGCCGCTGCCGCAGCCGCCGTCGTCGTCGTTGTCGTCCTCGTCATCGTCGTCGTTGTCGTCGTTGTCGTCGTCGTCGTCTTGGTCGTCGTCGTTGTTGTCGTCGTCGTCGTCGTCGTCCTCGTCGTCGTCGTCGTCGTCGTCGTCATTGCTGTTGTCGTTGTCGTTGTCATCTTCTTTATCGCCATTGCCGTCCGCAGTCTCCGCCGCCGCAGCAGCCGTCGTCGCCATCGTTGTCGTTGTTGTGCTCGTTGAAGTCGCCGTCATCGCTGTAGTCATCGCCGACGTCGTCGCCGCCGTCGTCGTTGTTGTTGTCGTCACTCCCTGTGTAACGAAGCATCTGTCATCCACTTTTAAGGAATTGATGAGCTGCCAATGACCCCGTTTTGCCGACACGCTTTTCCTACTACTTGCGGGTATCAGACGACTACGCTCCTACGCAGCCCAATGAGATGTTGTGCGCCCTGCAATATGTTCGAATTTCTTTTTGAGACGTTTCACAAACTCTTAGCATTTCATCATTGGCATTTCCACCACCAACCTTTTTTCCCCGCTCCCACCCTGCAGGTGACAGTTGCTTACCTTGACGATCGACCCTCCTCTGCAGCGTCCCCTTCTTCTTCCTCCTCCTCGTCTACCTCCTCACTGTCTTCTGCCACCTCGACCAGCAGCAGCGGCAGCAGCAGCAGCGGTGGCAGCGCTGGCGGAGGCGGAAGGTTCTCCAGAGGCCTGCTGGGATCATCCTCGGGGAGGAGTGGCCTCATCCCCGGATTCGGAATCGGCGGCGGCAAGTCCTCGGGCTCGTCAAAGAGCGGGCAGAACGGACCCCCTGCTGCCTCCGCAGCAGTTTCACCCGCTGCCGCGGGCTATGGAGCTGCTGCGGCAGCGGGTGCAGGGGACAACGAGGCGACGTGCATTGTGTTCAATTTGGGGGACTCCTTGTTCTTTTCTGACGCCAGCACGCCAGAGCGGGTGAGTAGGTGGTGGGAAACCCAAGACATCCTGCCAAACTGTGTGACACAAGTCAGTCCTTTGGGCTTGTGAAAGAGCGCGGGCAGAGCCGATCTGCTGCCGCCGCCGCTGCCGCCGCTGCAGCAAGTGCATCTGCTGCTGCGAGGCTACCGAGCTGCTGCAGTGTCGGCGGCGGGTGCAGGTGACAAATCGGCCATGTGCATCCCAATGGTAGAGTGAATCTGCACCCCTTGGTGGTTGTGGACTGTGGGGTCAGCGGTCCCGTCCCCCCGCCCCCAGTGTTTGATGTCGATAACCACAGGGGATGCCTTGCGATTAAGTGTCGAAGCAGGAGTTGGGGTTGAAAGGTGGAGTGAAGGTCACAGGTCGAGGTTGAACTCTTGACCTTCAACCCCAACCTCTTGGAGAAGGTCAGAGGAGGAGGCCAGCATAGTAAAACAAAAGAAAAACAAAAGCCAGAGAGTATTTGCAATTCTGCAACGATATCAGAATCCGCTTTTGAGCAACATCTCCTCGCGCTCAATGAAGAGCGCTCAGACTGGATCTACTCCTGCCACGGCTTCAGCAGCAGCAGGTGCATCTGTTGCGGCGTGATGCAGCAGCTGCTGCTGCAGCAGCAGCAGCAGCAGCAGCTTCAGCAGCAGCAGGGGCACAGCGAGGCCAGTCTTGTGCACCATTTTCGAATCATTCGACTCTCTTTCGTATTTCCGATGGAGTTGAAATCGTTGAGACACTTTGCAAAAGTGCCCCGATAGTTTCAACAGGAGACGCTGAAGCCACATGCTTTTTTTTTTTTCGATCCAGTCCACTCTCTGCCTTTTTCTGATGGCAGCATGGCGGCAGCAAATGCGTACTTCTGTTTGAGGTTGGATGGCGGCATGGCGGCAGCAAATGCGTACTTCTGTTTGAGCTTGGATGGCGGCATGGCGGCAGCAAATGCGTACTTCTGTTTGAGCTTGGATGGCGGCATGCCGGCAGCGAATGGGTACTTCTGTATCAGTTTGGATGGCGGCATGCCGGCAGCGAATGCATACTTCTGTTTCAGCTTGGATGGCGGCATGGCGGCAGCGAATGCGTACTTCTGTCTCAATTTGGATGGCGGCATGGCGGAAAGGCGCCGGAAGGCAATCGGGTGTGCATAGTCATGTGTCAGTTCGGATGGCAGCAACGCGGCAGTGGGTGCGTAGATGCCTTGCAAAACACGTCTTGGCGTTTGTATCCCTCCCCTCCCCCCCGGCTGCAAAGTTTCAGCTGTAGTGTTCTTTTTCCCTCATCCTCTTCTTTTGTTCGTCGTCATTGCACACTGTCTTCTTCAGCGTAGGAGGCACTTCACCCCTCCCTCTCCGATGCCAGCGCCTCAGAGCGGGTGCACACTATGAATTTGAAACGTTTCGGCAAACGCATTCTCATTTTTGGAAGGTCCAATTTGAAAAATCCACAGCAACGTTCCCTACAAGCTTTGCAGAGGACTTCTCGAACTGAAAGTTTGCTTTTTTTTTTTTTTTTTGGTTTTTTTTTTTTAGGGTTTCTCCTCTGCGGAGTTCCACATGCGTTTCCACCGACATTCCCGGGGGATTAGACGTTTTGAAAAATATTTACGGTCTAAAATCTCCTCCAGCAGCGTCTCCTACAACCTCTGCATACTGCGGTGTTCCACATGCATTTCCACCCCGATCCCCCACGATGGTCCCAGGATCCAGTGAAGAGCATCGCCTTCACCAACGTCAACGAGAAGTGTCGCACTCTCTAATGTTTGCAATTCCCAAAGCTTTGACAAGAACTCAATCTCAGATGTTTGCAATTCTTTGTTTATTTAAATTTCCACATGTGTTTCCACCCTCGTCTCCCACAATGTTCCCAGGATCCAGTGAAGAGCATCGCCTTCACCAACGTCAACGGCGTGTCGCACTCCTTCGACCCCACAGCCTCAAGGTCTGGCGGCGGTGCAGCTGCGGCAGCGGGTCACGACCTTGTCATTGGATTGAGTTCGGGTGAAGGTAGGACAAGCTTTCCTCCTCCTCCTCTCCTCCTCCCTCTCCTCTTTCTTCTCCTCCTCCTCCCCTGTCATTATCATCATCATCATCATCATGTTCTTCCCCTTCTTCTTCTTCTTCTTCTTCTTCTTCTTCTTCTTCTTCTTCTTCTTCTTCTTCTTCCTCGTCTTCATTGTTGTCACCGTCGCTGCCACCGCCGTCGCCGCCGCCGGCATCGCTGCCGCCGCCGCCGCGGTTGTCGTTGTTGTCGTCATAGCTGGAGGTGTAGGGAAAGTTGGAGAGGTAGGGAAAGCTGGAGGTGTAGGGAAAGCTGGAGATGTCCCTAGACAACCCTTCCTGCCAACACTGGGCAACATCTCTGTTTAGAGCTTGTTCGCAAAGGTACCACCCCCTCCTGTGGGCAGAGTCCTCCACAGAATGTCTGGAAGATTCTTTGAACGATGAAAGGTCCCACCCCCTCCCCCCTCGCTCTCCCCCGTCCCCCCTTTCCCCTCACCCTCCCTCCTACCCGTCCCCCCTCTTCCCCCTCTGCCCTCCCCCTCCACCATTCCCCCTCCTCCCTCCCCCCACCCCACTCCCCATCCCTGCTCCCTCCCTTCTCCCCCTCCCCNCCCCCCCCCCCCCCCCCCTCGCTCCCCCTCTCCCATCCAATCTCCTCCTTCTCCCTTCCATCCCCCCTGGTGCTCAAACTGCACTTGCGGCATCACAAGCGCAGCTTGCATGGCATTGCTAAGGGAGCGGCTGCAGCAGCAGCAGGGCAAGAAGTTGGCACGGGGGCAACTTGCAAGGCTTTCCACAGCATGGATGCAACGAAGGCAGCTGAAATTCCATTCCATGGCTGCTCTTACTTTCCAACATCCCCGAATGCTTTTTCCAACATCGTCTCTGTTTGTACCTGCGCTTGCAGTCCACACCGCGTCGCTGCGGCAGCAGCTGCAGGAGCCGGGTAAGAAGTTGGCGGGCGGCATGCTGTACAACAAGGACGGCTGC
>SZWC01000273.1:0-12649 GCA_023375785.1 Penium margaritaceum | reverse complement strand
GGGGGGGGGGGGGGGGGGAGGTTGCATTGCACAACGTTAGAAGCAGTAACGCGGCTTGGCCGAGAAGTCGGCAGTCCACTTTTAAGCGTTTGTTTTCGGGTTCAGAGTTTTAGAAGAATATACCTCAGTTCCGTTACACTATTCGCTTGCGGGACACATTGGTCGTCGTTGGAAGCGCAAAACTATCTATATCGGACAGCCTTGTGATGTGGACAAAGAGGATGGCCTAAACGTTCGAAATTGGATAAAAACTGTGGCCTATCCGATGAACCCTAAACGATCGACGGTCAGCATCAGCCTCTAATCAAACTGGATGACAAGCAACAGTTTCGATATTTCGTCGGGCCCCGACCGATCGAGACAACGGGCCTCGGTCTAGCTTTGGACATTCAAAATCCCAACCCTTGATCTTGCGTCCGCCCTTCAATCCGCGCCGTAGCCTTAGTCAGTAAGTGCTTGAAATCAGAACAGAAACTGTTAAAGTAAAATAGTCTGGCCGAATGAGATGGTAGAAAAGATCGTCACCGTCTATCCTGCCAATCTGTTTGAGAGCGACCGCCAGGCATCATGCATTCCCTATCCGAGTAGTTCCTTTTTTCCCTTTTTGCGGTCACCGAATTGAGGCGCTTCCAAACTAGCCCATTGTGTCCACCAACGCTTTCGATGTGGTCCATCCGGACGCGTGTCCATGTCCTGAGGGGAGGAGGGACAAGAAAAAGCATGACAACCAATCGGGTCGTGTTGCGGGATCGTGATTTCAACGCGCTCAGATCTCAGTTCAGTGGACGGTTTTTCTGGACAACTCCAGTCTGAAGATTAAAGGATAGTTCATGTGGACAGGTTGTTAACCGACCTAGTGGATTATTTATAAGAATAGTTAGATGGACGGTCGCTTCAGTGGAACTGGTTGAGCGGAAAGTGAGCTTTTAGAAATGGACTACCCGTGGCAACGGACTGGATGGTGCGTTGGACAATACGAGGTTTTCAGACTGAATTGGGACGTATCATCCTGGCCGTTCGTATAATCACTAGATGGATATATCTACACCTTGAAACTCGTTTGTAATCATCGAGTCACTTTTGGGGTGATTTTGAGCAGACCATTAGGTCTTTGGGGAGAAATGTCCGTATGGATTGTCATTGAACGCGGGGCGTCCAATCTGTTGTTCTCGTAAGCAGTCCCGACTCCCACAGCCCGGCATTGAGCTGAGGAAGAAAAAAAGGTAGCCGAGCTTCTCTTGCGTTTGCTGGTTCATGGCGGACGGCCGTCCCCGGTCCGAAGTCGGGTCGGCACAACGCGACGCACAACCAATCTTGGACGGGGCACTGACGAGCAGCGATACCGCGGAGAGGGGAGAGGGAAAGACGAGTAGACCAGTTGTCTCGTGAGGCGTCCACAAGCGCAGCTTTTCTTGCCGGATGTGGACGGACGCCGCTGGCTACATCCTCTCGAGCCACTGGCGGCTGGGGTCGTGCTCGTACGCCATTCGCTGATCGTCACGTGCGGCAGAAGACTTTGTCAACACCGGTCGAAGATCGACCATCCCCCCCCCCCCCCCCACCATTGACTTCCTCGTCTATCACCTCCGCCCGTTTCTCGCACCCTCGAGCCGAGGGCGGGTTTCTCCGCAAGGCCATTTCAGCTGCATGAACCCGAGCGCTGTCCATTGTCAGTTTTTGAAAACCAACCTGTCCATTTCTCGGGAGAGAAGCTCTGACGAGTCAGTGCGTCACACTCTTCCACCTCTAGTCCTTTCTGTCTGCTTCCGCAGCTTGCTGACGGCGCGAAGCAAGCGGTCACCGCAGATCTTGCCGATACGTTGTTGCGCCCCATCACTCCGCCCAACACTCCCATTCATTCATCCAGGCACGTGGCAGCATGTCGTACGCTAGATCTCGAACAAAGGTTTTGCCGGCAGTTGGCCCAAGAATCTAGGACGCCAGCTGACGAGAATTCTCTGACTCTGAGACCTTGTCCACTTCTGGTAAAGCGAGAACGAGTTGCACACACGATCGGGTACAGTTGCGCAAGTTGCGATGTCTGTCTGTCCCCAAACGACTCTCATGCAACCGCGAAGCAGCTGACCACGCACAGTGAAACAATGGGTGCGTCTGGTAGCTAGTGGAACGCGTGAGGGACGCAAAAATGTCCTGTTGGATCATAATGCTTGACGGCCAGCGAAGTGAATGCCCTTGTCATCCTCCCCACACTTCATTGTGTCGACGGCTCAAACCGACATGTCCCGAAGAGAAAAAGGGGATCGCGAACATTCGTTGAGTAGATAAAGGGCGTTCATTCGATCCAGCGATGCACTTGTTGAACAAACTCTGTTCCATTATTTGGTGTGTTGTGCGGGATCTAAGATGAAGATTAAACATCGATTGAGAGATGTCATCGACAATCAGCCTCCATTCGATGCTAGAGGGGATTCATTCCTAGCGCGACCTCACCATCGAAGGTAACGGCCAAAAGGGGAGACAAATGCGATTTTAGCATGATTTTAAAATTGGCACACACGAATGGCCGGTCGCTGAAAGAGCATACCACAATGGCCAAGCCGTAAGGAATTCACACACAAATGGCCGCTAGCTCTACGATCACACAAACATGGCCACCGGCTGAAGTAGCACACAAAACTGGCCAGCGCAAAAATGGCCACAGTCAAAAAGCACACAAAAATGGCCACCTCTCGTAGGTGATGCCATGTGAGCAGTTGGCCCTCGGAAAAAAATGGTCCCTCGTCTACTTCGCATAAGTATTTTCTCTCTTTCGAAGAGAGGTCGATATAGTCTTAGTGTGGGTAAAATATGCGTCAATCGCCGATGTAAGAACAGGACCCTAGTGATAGAAGTTTGCACCTCACAAAAAAAGGTTCGTCTTTGTCTCACTTCACACCTGGAGTTCGCCTCCAAGTGGACATTTTTGTGTGCTATTTCATGGGTGGCTATTTTTTTGTGCTACATTAGAAATAGGGCTATTTTGTTTCTAAGGTAGCAAACAAAAACAGCCACCCATGAAAAAGCACACTAAAATGTCCACTTGGGGGCCAACTCTAGGTACAAAGTGAGACAAAGGCGAACTGTTTTTTTGGTGAGGTGCGAAATTCTGTCACTAGGGTCCTATTCTGACATCTGATATTGAACATATTTTACCTACAGTAAGACTAAGTCAAATTTTCTTTGAAAGAGATAAAATACTACTACCAAGTAGACAAGCGACCAAGTTTTTGCGAGGGCTAGCTGCTTACATGGCATCACCTACATGCGGTGGCCATTTTTGTGTGCTTTTTTGTGTGTGACCATTTTTTCGTTGGCCATTTTTGTGTGCTAATTCAGGCGGTGAACATTTTTGTGTGTTTACACAGCGAGCAGCCATTTTTGTATGCTATCTGACGGCATGGCCATTTTTGTGTGCTCATACAACGACTGACCATGTTTGTGTGCTACTTTTAAACATGGAAAAGTTTGCATTTTCTTGCCAAAAGGGTCGTAATACTGCAGAAAGTTTGTTGCACTTTTGTTCTGTAGTTCACTCAACTACAAGAAAAATGAAATTTTAACCTGGTTTTAAAATTATCACACAAAAATGGTCGATCGTTGTACGAGCACAAAAACATTTCCACCCCGTAAAATAGCACACAAAACGTGTGCTCGCTGTACGAGAACACAAAAATGGCCACCGCCTGAAATAGCACAAAAAAATGGCCAGCAAAACAATGGCCACACGCAAAACAACACACGTAAATGGCCACCACATGCAGGTGATGCCATGTGAGGAACTGGCCCTCAGGAATAGGGCTTTTTGCGAGGGCCAGTTGCTTACGTGGCATCACCTTTGCATTGTGGAAATTTTTGTGTGCTTTTTTGCGTGTGGAAATTTTTGTGCTAGCCATTTTTGTGTGCTACTTCAGATGGTGACCATTTTGTGTGCTCGTATAGCGAGCAACCATTTTTGTGTTCTACTTCATGGGGTGGCTATTATTGTGTGCTCGTACAGCGACCGACCATTTTTGTGTGCTACTTTAAAAACCGAGCTAAAATTGCATTTTTCTCTTGAACTACCCACATTTGGGTAGTTCACTCAACTACCCAAAATCAAACCTCCTAGACACATCCCATCCAAAAACTCATCGCAACATCAGATAGGAACGAATGCGCAAAGAGAGAATATATCCAGATACCCCGAAATCAGAAACTGAACTTGCCAAAACCCCCTTTTGCTGGAATTGTAAACAGAGGTTGCCTAACTTTATATTTGTCTTATCCCCTGAAGCCCTGACTTTTGATCACATGAAACAGTTGATGACAAGAAACCTCGTGATGGCCTGTAGTGTGCATAATTACGTTACAATGAACCCCGACATGAAGGCTATGATGTCACATCACAATGTACCCCATTTCAGTTTTGAGTCGTTTATTGTATTTTTAGCATTCTTTCAATTTCTCAATATACCTTCTACCTAGCAGGTGGATAGGCCTCGTCAGGTGTTGTTCTTGAAATGCTCGCGTTTCATTTTTCTAAACCCCCTCCCCAAATGATGTTGTATAATGTAACACCGTTTGTTGCTATCTCAAACATTGGCACCTTATCCCCCGGGTGGCAACCAAAGCCAGTCAAATCATTCCGCCCATCCCCACCCCACCTATTTAGAATACCTTTTTTACTTCAACGTGTTTTATAAAACGTATATTTTTACATTGAGAGATGCAGCTAAAGTCCTAAAATGGAAACATCTTGACAATGACCATGTATCTGACGGGGTATTTCCCCAAAGAAACACTAGCTACGGGACGTCCTAAGATTAATTTTTTGAATTCAAGGCTTACAGAACTCAATATCCAAAACACGGGGTGAATGGAGATCAAAATCAATCGTACAAGGTGGATAGCGTTTTCAAACATGTGGAGTAGGGTACCTTAAAACATTACCGTATGAAAAGTCACATAGTCTGTAATTATGCACATAAACGAAAAACAACACAACCAGAAAAGAAAAAAACAAAATATTACAGAAAAACATTAACACATAATCCAGTTGGAATAACCAGAAAAATTAAAAAAATGCACACAAAACAAATTCTCTCATCTTAACAAAAAATGAACCAGGTGACAACAAGAAAGGAAAAAAAAGATAGAAGAAAAAGAGGCACAAGGAGAGATGCAAGAAAGGAAGAGAGGTAAGAAGGGAAAACACAAGGTGCAGAGCACCCAAGACACAAGTAAGCACATGAGGGGAGAAAAGGAAAAAACACACCAAGATGCAGGGATGTAGGCCAGTGGAGGAGGTGGGAGCCCAGATCGAGAAGAGGCAGCAGATCGATGGACATGGGGGCCAAACGGCGGCACCCTGAGAACAGAGGGACAAGGAGGAGAAGGTGATAAAGATGGAAAGGGGAGGGGACGTTTTGAAAGAGGTATCGAACAAGAAAGTAGAGAAGGGAGGAGTCGACGGGCAAGGAGAAGAGGAAGAGGATGAGAGGAGTGGGCTGGGAGGGAAGAGCGGGGAGTGGGGGAGTATGTGGATGAAGAAGAGAGAAAAGGGGGAGAGGCAGAATGGGATAGGGGAGATAAAGGGAAACGGAGGGGAGGAGGGGAAGGAGAGACAGTGCAGAGAGGGAGGGCTAGTAGGTAAGAGGAGAAGTGAGGGAGCAAGGATCAAGGAGAGAGAGAAAATGTGGCAGAGGAAGAGTGGGGTCGTGAGGAAGGAAGGTGAGGGGTTGGGTAAAGTAGGGAATTGAGAAGCAATGAGGGATAGGGACTATGAAGAGAGGAGCAAGAGGGGAAAGAACAAGGAGGGGTTGTAGGGTATAGCAAAAAGGACACGAAGGTAGGGCATGGGAGACCGGAGGGTGGACGGTGGGAGGGAGAAGATGAGAAGGGAAAAGAGAGAGGAAAAGAAAGAAGGTAGAACGGCCAAGAAGGGGAGATGAGAGGAAAGAGGCGGGGAGACACAGGGCGAGGTAGATAAGGAGGAGAGAAAGTTGGGAGATGACGGAGGGAGGGAGGGGAAGAAAGAAAAAGGAGGGGAGATTGAGGGGAGAGGGAGATAGGGTAAGGGAGAGAAAAGAGGTTAGGAGGGAAAGAGGGAGACTGAGAATGAAAGAACATGGGGGGGGGACATGGATTAGGGAGAGAAGAGAGAGCAGGAAGAGGACTGAGAGGACAGAGAGAGGAAACGACGGGGAGACTAAACGAGGGATAGAGGGAGACACGGGAAGAGAGAGAGAGAGAGAGAGAGAGAGAGAGATAGCGCAGAAGGACAGATGGAGGTAGAAAGAGAGAGATAGAGAAAGAGAGAGAGAGAGAGAGAGAGACAGAGAGACAGAGAGCAGGAATAGGGAGTGAGAGAAGGAGAGCGACAGAGGGGAGGGGAATGGGGTGGGAGATAAACAGAGGGGGGTAGAAGTGGACGGGGAGAGGGGGGAGAATAGGAGAGAGGAAGGATGGAGAGTGGAGGAGAGTGGAAGTGAGAGGTAATGGGACAGAGAAAGAAAGGCGGTAGAAAAGAGAGAGAGAGAGCAAGAAAGGGAGAGAAGGAAGACGGGGGGAGAAACAAAGAGGAGAGAGGGGAACAGAGGGTGGGAGGACAAGGTTGTAAAAAGGAGGGAGAGAAAGGTAGAGGTGGAGAGAGAGAGAGAGGGCAGGGAGAGAGGAAGGGAGGGAAAGCAATGGGGAGAGAAGAGAAAGGAGAGGGTGAGGAGAAAGGAAGAAGGGGGAAGGAGAGAGGGAGATGGAAAAGGGGGGAACCAGATGGTGAGAGAGAAAAAGGAAGACAGAGAGAGAGAGGGTTAGAGGGAGGAGAGGACAGAGAGCCGGAGGGAGAAAGAGAGAAACAGGGATGGAAAGAGTGAGAGAGAGAAAGATGGATAGATGGAGAGATAGAGTGGGAGAAAACAAAGAGATAGAGAAATAACGTAGAGAGGGACAGGAGTGGGAAAGAATTGGGCAGAGAGACAGTTGAGAGGAGAAAGGAGAGAGAGAGAGAGAGACAGAGAGAGAGAGAGAGAGAGAGAAGGGTTGGGGGTGAGAAAGGAGAGAGAGCGAGGGAGAGAGAGAGAGAGTGAGAGAGAGAGGTAGGGGGAGAGAGAGATAGAGAGAGAGAGAGAGAGAGAGATAGAGAGTGGGAGAAGGAGAGAGAGAGAGACAAAGTGAGAGGGGTTGGGACAGGGAATAGAGAGAGAAGGAGAGGGAGAGACAGATATAGAAGACAAGAGAGAGAGAGGGGTAGGGAAAGAGAACAAAAAAATAAGGAGAGGGAGTGAGAGAGAGGAGGAGAGAGAGAGAGAGAGAGAGCAGAGAGAGAGAGTGAGGGAGAAAGAGCGGGAGAGTGAGAGAGAGAACTGAGAGAGAGAGACCAAGAGAGAAGAAAGTGATAGAGAGTGAGGAGGCGGGAGATAGAGTGCAAAGAGAGAGAGAGAGAGGCAGAGAGAGAGTGATACACAAAGAGATTGGGAGGGAGGGATAAAGCCGAGAGAAGGGGGGAGAGAAAGGGGCATAGAGAGATAGGCAGACCGGGATAGGGGAGAGCAAAAGAGGGGGAGAGGGGGAAAAGAGAGAGAGTAGAGAGGGAGAGATGGAGATAGAGATAGGGAGAGAGAGAGGGAAATTTGGAGGGAGAGTAGCGAGGGCGAGTAGAGGGAGAGCATAAACAAAGAGAGAGATAGAGAGAGAGAAAGAGAGAGAGAGAGAGAGAGAGAGAGAGATGGAGAGATCAAAACAGATAAAAAGAGTGAGAGGGAGGGACAAAGCATAAAGGGATGAGGTTGAGAGAGACCTGAGAGAGAGGAGGGGGGAGGCTGTACGATGAAGGGATGGAGGAGAGAGGAGGAGAGAGGTGGAGGATGGAGCTGAGAGTTAGCCACGGTGCCAATTTTGGGTCTCAGCTATGAGGTTGAGGCAGCTCTCGAGAGTTGTGAGGAAGGTTGCTCTCCTGATCTGTGAGGGGGGACCAAGGCAGGGGTCTTAGGCATGAGAGGGGATCAAGGATGAGTTGAACAAGCAAGCCATGCAGACCTTTTTCGGTTCGCGTGGCTTCCTCAAGTGGTTGGCCACCCAGCATGGCGAACCACACATCGAACAACAGAACACGCTAGAGCAATTAGCAAGCGTAACCTCAAAAATGTGCAAGCGACCCATCCTGCATCGCGTGAGGATTGAGTATATTGTGTAGGCTAGAACACACCAGAGAAAGGAAAGACTAGTCTAGGTATGCTAAGAATGTTTGCTACTTTAACACTTTCAAAAAATTATTTTCGTTTATATGAAAAATGATAACATTTGCAAAGTTTACGAGTTTTTTTAGGGTAATAATTAATTCTTTTGACTTGGTATGACGAACATTTTTAGGTTAAAGGATACAATAACTCATACAATGGTAGCTAACAACCACAGATTTGTGTTAAGAAAGGCCCCTTGTTTATAAATTGTCCCATTTATACATACGACATATCAAGAAGTTGAAAAAAACTTCTTATGAATAGAAATCATGTTACATGAAAGCATCTTCTAATGCATTTTACGATTTTCCCATTCTACAAGATAAAATAATTAATTTTACATAATAAAGAAGACTTCTATCATGTATGGATAAAAAGATTTTGATAGTGATGGTTTCAATGCTAACCTTTTAACCAAGATTAAAGATATTCCTATACTCACTCCATCTTCAGTGACAATAATCAATTACATTCTCTTTCATTTCTCACAATACTATGCATCATGATTACATTCAACTGTGGTAAATTCCCCTAATATGGGTGTGAAATGTATTTGCCACATTGTTTCTTAAGAACCCTAGGTCGCCACGTGGCCAAAACTATGTCAAACGTATCTCACTTGAAGGTTGTGATAGTCAACAAGATAGTGTTCAATCCTTTTGAAACCTTTTATCCATGTAAATTCCTCTTTTGGATTCAATAAAATTTCCATTTGCATACCAGTCTTAAAATAAAACATTACACCTATAGTTCAATCTATTTAAATATTTCAAACTTCAAGGTTCAACAAACTCATTTGCATTTGTTTCTTCTTAATTAATTTTTTTATGGATTTTTAATTTATGCATCAACCATTTAACCTCATGCCATAAATAACATTCATTTCGATTTCATGGGTAGTAATATAAACGGATTATATTATATATCAGAAACATCTTTCTGAACTGAAACGTAAGATATAATTGCATTCTTTTCTCAAAATATTGATGGGTTTCGTTAAACTATTAAAAGTTTGATTCATTCACATACGTTTCTATATTCATGAGTCATCATTACAATCCTCTTTTAATAAATAAACAAATTCACTCTTTTTAATTTCCAATTCTTAATAGATTGCATGTCCACCTTGCATTATGAAAAACGATTAAGCACAACCAGACATTTGTTATATTTTTCAGCAATGTACATCCTATGTTAAATCTATATGCATATTTTCTTAACAAAATTTTAATTTCCTCTAAATAGAAATAGTACTTGATTTTTTAGTTCAACAAAAAATACTCGTCTATGTAAAAGTATGATGACTGTAATAGCATTGAACATGCAATTCCATAAAACATGTAATGGTATTAGTCCATAATTAATGTGAATCCCTTGTTGTTGTGATGGAAATGTTTTTATCTATACGTGTAATTAACAAAAAACAAATCACTGACTCCAATTTCATGAGCCTCATCACATGGAAATAACTATATAGTTTTTTCATTCATTTAACAATTCTTTGATGTCCTTAAAGCTGAAGAGCATGACATGGGAAAGTTATTTTGTAGGTGTTCTTCCAAAGTTCACAATCCATTGACATATGAGTCTAGGATAAGTATAACCAAGCATGTAAAAAACGTTAATCCATATATGTGTATATTTCAATTCCTACTCAATTGAAAGTACGACAATTTTGTTTCAATCTTAGGCAACATTCAATCATGGGATTCACACAACTTGCTCAAACACATCAGATGAATGAAAAATGGCTTCATGATAAGACTTGATGACATTGCTATTGAATAGTTGGAAGGAATTTTTTCGTTTCATCATTATTTTTAAACATTTATTACATGTTGCTTCTTCTTCGTTTTTGGGATAAGCATATTGAATTTTTGTAAGGGGTTGGATGTAAAAGGCTAAATGTGTGGCACTTTTATTTTCGTTCCGTTCTTGAGTTCATTGCATTAGTGTAAACTCAGCATAGTACTATGGTGCCAACTGTATCATCACAAGCATAAAATCCTGTGTTTCGATGAACACCTTATTAGGTGATCTTTTCGGTTGAAGTTATAAACTTACAATTCTTCTTATGAATGGTTGAAAGGTTTGATTTTAGCTGATGGAAAACCAATTGTTGTCAAGACAATGACAATAAACTCGTTGCTTCTTTCCTTCTTACATCATTTTTGTACGATATGTTGAGATTGAGCAAGATTATGTTGTTATATAGGTGTTTTTTAGCTCAGTGTAAATGATAAAGTTAGAGATGTGATAAGTAATGTTTGTGTTGCATGGATGAGCTACTTCGTTATTAAAGGAAGTCAAAAAATCCAAGATGCTTTGTTTATGCCTTTATGTCAATCTCTAAAATTTTTCCTTTTATTATTCATATGAAATTACACTTACCGTGCCTTAATTTCTCATTTTTTTTCCAATTTTTATGCCGTAAGTTCATATTTTTGTAAATAATTGTAAATTCATCTCGAGGATTTCAATAGCTAGACTATGTACTTCCCATTTCCATGTTTCTCATTACTACATGGGTTATTTTTCCTCATGTAATATCTACTTTTTTTAACCCCTTAAGCCTATGATAATTGATTCATAAGAAAAGGGATTTTAACAACATTTCTTGCTAGTGGCATCGGCTTCAATGAAAGAATAGCAAGTTAAATATTTACATATGGTTGCAATCATAAACATTTCTTTCTCTTTTTTTAGGAACTTTGGTGCATATAAAACCCCTTTGATGTATTGTTAGAAACTCTTGTTTTGCATTATATGGAGCAAGGATCAGGAATCTTTCTTATAACTCGTGATGAGTGGTTTAGCTTGTTAACTAGCAGAACAAAGAAATGGAAAACTTGGAGAAGAAAAACTCAAATCTATTGTACATGAAAATCGTTTGCATGGTACGCTAGCACAACTACCTGCCCACTAAGGGGACACACCTTGCTAGGCCATGTAGGTCATCATGGCAAGGGTCTTGGTACTATCACTAGGTTGACTAGCCTCAAGAGTAGCCTGCACCAAGGTTTGCAAGCCTTGTTAAGCCTAAAGTGGCCATCCGCATCCCTCAACATGGTCTTAATTGGGGCAACAAAGTCAGAGGCTAGAGCACAGCTGTGTTCTCACAAAATAATGCGATGATTATGAATTGAAAGGAGCTTTTTCTTTATACTTGTGTACCAAATGAAGCTCCCTTTAGGTGGTTAAGATATGTTACTTCTTATGCCTTGCTTGTGGAAAGCTTCCCTTCAAAAGAAGATTCATGTACCTCAAAGTTCTTACTAGCATCCAAAGAACACAAGGTGAAAGCTTACTCCTTGAAGAACCTTTGTCACATCTTCAAGTGAAGCCTCAAGAAGAGGTTTCTTTCTCTTCAAGCTTTCCATTGATGACCGTTTATCTTTCAATCATACTACATCCGAACAGTTAATCAGGAGCCTCGTGAAGCTTGAACAAGATTAGCCAATGCAAATTGAAGGGCACAAGCTCCATGCATTTGGATTATGATGAACTTTACGCCTTATGCCAAGGGTAAATAATACTTTCTCTATCAATCCGAGGACTCCATAACCATGATGGATGTGTAGTACTACACAACAGATTTTGGACCTCCCCATTAAGGCTTACTAAAGGTATATGAAACCTTCTAGTCGCGGCGTCTTGGACCTTTTCTGGCATTTCTGGCGTTCCCGGCGTTCCCGGCGTTCGCGCCGCGTCCGCGTGCGCTTTTGGCGTTTCCCCCGCGGCACGTGTCGGCGCGGCCCTCCCCCCATGGTGCACGTTGGTGCTTCCCCCTCCCGCTCGACGCTTGGCCCCCATCGCGCCTTGCGCGACCACCTTGCCGGTGTGCGCTGCGCGGACCCTGTTGCTGCGCGCTGCGCGCACCCCTACTTGGTGGCGGCTGGCGGCTGGTGGCTCGGGTGAGCTGTTCTCACCCCTCCCTCTCCCCCCCTTGCCCTCACCTCTCCCCTCCTCCCTCCTCCTCCCCCCCCTTCCTGATCCCCCTCGTTCCTTCTCCCTCCTATCTTCCCTCCCTCTGTACGTCCATCCGTCTATCCGTACGTCCGTCCGTTTGTCAGCCCATCCATCCTACCATCTGTCCCTCCGTCTGTTTGTCTGTCCATACGTCTTCCCTCCATCCCTCCGTCCCTCCCTCCATCCCTTTCTCTGAGTCCCTTCGTCCCCCCCTCCGTCCGCCCCTTCATACCTCCCTCCGTCCCTCCCTCCGTCCTTCCCTCAGCCCCTCCATCCCTCCCTCCCTCCGTCCCTCCCTCCGGCCATCCCTCCGTCCCTCCCTCCGTCCCTCCCCATGTCCCTCCTTCCTTCCCTCCCTCCGTCCCTCCCTCCATCCGTCCCTTCATCCCTCCCTCCATCCCTCCCTCCGGCCCTCCCTCAGCCCCTCCGTCCCTCCCTCCCTCTGTCCCTCCCTTCGTCCCTCC
>SZWC01000272.1:466811-486274 GCA_023375785.1 Penium margaritaceum | reverse complement strand
AGAGAGAGAGAGAGAGAGAGAGAGAGAGAGAGAGAGCTCGTCCAACTTTTCACTCCAGGTGTCCAGGCGGTGAATTCAGCCTAGAAAATCCGGCCCAAACTATCGGCACACAGACTGGCAACAATGACTGACAAAACGGTGACGACAACTAGGCACAAACACTCATACACAAACTCATACACACATGAACACACAAACGCGGGGAAGTGGTGATCGAGATCGTGACCGAAAACGTCACAAACGCAGAAACTGCACAGCAAAGTGGAGCACGGCGACCTCCCTCCCCATCACCATCCCTGGGTAGCGCAACAGCGGCATGCGTAGCAGCCCTCAGCGCGTGACTGCGCCTCTTGTGGTGGACTGGACGTCATCATCATCGTCAGCGGCGCAGCAGTGCACTGTGGCGCAACTCCAGCGAGTCCAGCGCCACGATGTTAGGGAATTCCCAGTCGCTGTCGCCGCCTCCTCCCGCTGCCTTGCCCCTGCTCATGCCGCTGCCCCCTTCCGTTCCGTCGGCTGCTGCCACTTCGGCCGCGTGGCCAACTTCCTGGCTTGCCCCACCCAAATACCAACTGGAACGCGCCACCAAATCAACGCACGTCGCCAACACCGCTCGTGACGCCAAAGCGTGGAGAGAAGCAGGGACGCCGAAAACGGAGGAGGCCCCGACGTGAATGAGGAAGACGAAGAGGAAGAGGACGAGGAGGGTGCCGATCACTACTGGGAGTGATCACGGCAGGCACGGAAGCAAATCGCACGCGAGCGGTTGACAGCAACGAGCCCCCGATGAGGAGTTTGAGGAGTTTCGAGGATTTGAGGCGGGTGAGGATCGGAAGGGAGGGGATCTGCCGACCAGAGGGGATGGTCTCGACGAAACCAGCGACGGTGCAGGCAAACGAGCAAGCAAGCCGGCAAACAAGCCAGCAGGCGAGCGACGAGCCGAGCCGGCCTTGCGGGGAAGCAGGGCAGCAACCGGAGCCCCCCTCCGGCAAAAAGGGACGCGGCGAGCGGCGGAGGGGGCGATCAGAAGCGCGCGGTGCACGACCGCACCAAGGTCTGAGGCTGCATGTCAGAGCACACGCCGTCCGGGCGCGGCCAAGCCAAGGCGGTCACCGGTCGTGCGCTGAAGCGTGTGGCGATAGTGCGGATGTGAGGATTGAGAGAACAGACCTTGCGGAGTGCGCGCGATGACAGAACGGACGTGGCAGTAAGGAAAGCTGCGATGAAGATGAACCTCGCAGTGCAACAGACGACCGTGAAGCGTCCCTGCGCTTTGCGCTGGAAGTTGGCCGGGTAGGGGCTCGTCGGAGGCCGGCCGGGTCGTACTGGTGCATCGCGCCCTCCGACTGCCGGACGGCAGTGGTACCTCTTCAGGGCTTGTTCTTCTATATCCAAATTATAGGATTATGCGTGCCTCAATTGGGAAACTGATTTTTCGGCATGGAAGTTGTCGGCTACTTCAGGGTGTCAGCTGTCTTGAACGTCGATGAGGCACATGGAATCCACGTTGGCCGTGTCGGGTCTTTCTTTGCATTACTAAGGTCAAGGTCGAGCGTCCTCGAGGGATGATCGCGGGCTGTTGGGACAAGGTTACGATTGAGGCATCGGACGTTGTGGAAACAAGGCCCCGGGACGATCGACCTCAGATGGGGAAGGTGGTAGACCTCGAAGGCGCGGCCAACGTGGATTCGGAATGCAACGAAATCGACTATATTCCGCAACCTAGGAATAAAGTTCATCAAAATCAGAAACACTCCCTCCAAACAAAACTTTCCTTCTTACGGGTTTATCCACGACATACCCCACGTGATCCAAGAAAAGCCGTGGTCCTCCCGAACCCACGGTCATTATTGGCCGACTTCTTTCCTTGTCCACCAGTCACCAGTCACCAGTCACCAGTCACCAGTCACCAATCACCAGTCACCAGTCACCAGTCAGCAGTCACCAGTCACCAGTTGCGCTTACTCGGCCAAGAACGTTAGGCACCGTGTTGATGTCCTGAGATTTTTGTACGATGTTAGCATCTAGATGAAGTGGCGGCTCGCTACAGTAGTGCGATTTTTCTTACGTCACGAACCTCGCAAACGTACGTTTCTGCAAATACAAGGACCTATCCTCTGAATTACATGGAACAGGGCTTACAGGTTCATCGGAAGAGACGAGCATGGCCCTAGTATCTCGCCAGCTCATGATTTTAGTCGATTTTCTCTCTTGCCGTCGCTCCAACTATTTACCTCGCCCTTTCCAAGAAAGCGGAAGTTTTGAGAACAATCCAATGTAGGACTAAGAAACGATGAAAGGTCGCGTTTGCTGGTAAGAACTTCTGTCATAGACCGCTAGAACTGTATTTTCTTGTTTCTTCTGGAAGTCCTTAAAAACATCATCTCNATGGTCCTTTCTGAAAACATGCTTTCCGATGATACACGGTTTTCCCAACATCACAGGGCAAATCCAAGTCGCTCGATGGAGAAATCGCAAACATCACGGTGCATGCTGAAGATGTCTAGGCGATGAAAATCTATGCCGGCCGGAGAAATCTACTTGACGCCAGCGCAGAATGGAGGCCAGGAGAAAATGCGACACTCGTCTGGTCTGTAGCGTCTGTTGCAACGAAACAACCTCCATCAGTATCTAGATGCTCGCACCTCCAGGACATCAACACGGTGCCTTAGGTCTTAACTTCACGGCCGAGTTAACACAAGTGGTAACTGGTGGGCTTCGCCCTCGTTGCGCTTGCCACAGTTCACTTTCACGGTAGATTTCCAAGTGTAGCTAACCTTTCAGTACATCCTGACATTTGTGACCGACACATCAGGTTCGACAAAAACATGACAAAACCCCTTCATCTCCAGCACTACACCATTTATGAGCCATCTATCGGCCGCCACTATTGTTCATAATCTACTAGGGGTTTTCTAAAGAAAAACATAAATTCTTGTTTCCAAAAAGGCCCCAAAGGCCCCAAAAACTTTGCACATGCCAACATATATGCCACAAAATAGACATTCATGGTATCAAACCAAAATACACTGAGTCAATGGGTAGATGGCCCTATTTTTGGTCCATAAGGACATCAAATAAAACCATCCCAAGTTCAAGTGACATTATAGAAATGAAGGGGACTAGTCCCTCCTCCCTTCCACAACCCACAAATTCACTAGGCCAGACACTACGCATCTGCTCTTCCAAAAAAAATCCAACAATTTGTAATCAACTAATCGGAAAAACACATCTTCAATGAAATAAGATAGGTCTTTCTTAATCTAGATATTAAATATTCAATGGTTCAACCTCAAAACACATGTTTGAACGTCAAGAATGAGTATTCAACAAAAATGTGTGTTACCAGTCTTCTTTGTTGAGAATTCACACATCTCATACAAAGCCCATTCTAAAGCTTATTTCTTGTCTATTTAATTTAGCAAGATTAATCGTATTGGGGAAGGCTGGACAGATTGCCTTTCATGCAATAGTATGATGTTCCTCTTTGTGAGCGCTTTGTCCAACACATGTTAAGTGTAAAATTCCCCCATGGTCAAATTAGATTGTGAGACCAAGTAATTGGCAAGGTTGTGTGTCCCTGAAGTATTATGATAGAGGATATAATTGAATCATATGTTCTGGCTCATGGCTTGCATTTTCCCTTAGAGCACTGAAATTTGACGTGAGATTTGTCGAACACAAGAGGATTGCCTTTTATGGTCTATAACCAACCCATAACAACACTTAAACAAACAAAATGTGTTCATTGGGTTGACGTAGTTAATTCATCTTGTTGTTGAATCATACGGATTACTTCGATCTAGGATTTGTTGCATCAATGCTTTGTAGGTTCCAAAAAACATCGAACTAGTTTTTTTCCTAATTTGGCTTACGTTCATCACCCCACGTGTGTAAACATCATTGGAATTCACAATGAATGGCAACCAAATTACGAGGAGATAAATTGAAAACATATATATTTTAATCAAAATGAGTTGAAGATATTTGTTGACCAGATTGGTTTTTACGATGTATCAGACCTAAGTGAGTTTTAGTTTGTGTATGGCCCGTTCATACTCATGACTCCTCCTACTTTTAGTCATTTGTTAATGTTTCTCATGATTGATGTAAGTTATTTGGGGTTAAAGCACGTACCCCCCAACTTTTAACTTCAATGCTACGACTTTTAAGAAATACTTGATCTTTAAAATTGACGTGATTTTCTTGGTTTAAAGTTGTTGATTGTTTGCAATAGAACAATTTTGTGGATGATTGGAAGAATAATATTGGCAAATGGTAATGTTAAACGTTTCCTTGGTCCTTAACATTAACAATGTGCGTCGAGTAGATGGACCGCGTGTGCATCCCCTAAGCTCCTTCCGGTTGTTCGACAATCAAATTTTCAATGTTGAACTCTATGTCTCAACATCCACATGTAGTAGTGAACAAGTCGCCTGATATCTTTTCAAAAACACGATTAAGAAAACTAAATCTTTTGCATGCTCAATGTGGTCGCTCGATTGCTCACGTGAGAGACCAAGCTAGTCCAAAACTTTCACTGACATCACCATGCTTGAGCTAAATAACCACCAGTCAAGAAACCAGAGTGTAACCAACCCAATAATTGTCAAAAACAAAACATCCCAAATGACACTTTAAATTAAATTAAATCTATTCTAAATTAGTGTTGTGTCCCTTTAAATTAAATGAACAAAAAGTGGCGTCTTATTTAGACCACTCCATAGATAAGCAAAGCCAAAAGGAAAGATTAGGGGGGTGTACATCCATCACAAACCTATTTTGTTATTCTTAAATGTCACCTTGACCTTTACTGCCATTATCGTAACATATAAACTACCACTCCAGGGGTTGTCGAGGGAGAGACCAAGATAAATCACATGAGGGTGTGTATGGTGTTAGAAAATCAGGTATGCACTATGAACAACCACTTATACATGCACGCTAGACCTTTATTTCTTCAATTAGAAGGGATTTTCATGCTTTTGTTCTTCTTGTATACATTGGTTCTCTATCCCCCCTCTCTATGTCTAGAGACTTCTAGATGTATTTTGGGTGCCCTTTCATAATGTGAATCTATGGTTCCACCATGTCGTCCTCCTCACCAAGTAAATTTATACAAGTGTATTGTAACTTAAACGTGAATCTCAAGTGTCCTTTCATATACAACTCAACTAAACATAGTCAAACAGTCCCGATGTCTAGATTGTGGCACGGATGATCGATTGCAATCGTCGTTAATACCACCACCCTCTATCCTCTTGAAATCATAGTTAAGTATCAAGTCCGTGGATTGCTTGTACACTACAATATTCTTTCACACGCGATTACCACGAAGGTTTGAACACAAAACTTAGGCTTCTTTTTTAAGAAAAAAAAATGGGGGGGGTCGTATTCTGACACACGTACAAAACCCGACCAATCTGTAATACACAAATGAAAACTTAGTTCCGGAGTTACTGAAAACTCTTCTCATGTGCTAGAATGGTACAACAAAGAGCGCATGGTTTGCGCACGTGAATCCTAGTAAATCAATAAAGGTCTGACTAGATAAAACATCAACCAAGTTAGCTTGGTCTGTTTTGACCTAAAAGAACAACACCTAATATGTTTACACCATAATTGTAGACATTCATGAGGGAATTGTTATATGACTTATCTTCCAGAAAGACACCACACGGACCCGCCATTGGCCCTGTTGAACTACTTTAAAGAAACGTACAAGAAGGGAGATCATTCCTCATTAAGTACAATATTTGTGAAGAAATAGCGGTGGCTATACAAGCTACTTGAGAAGGGACTCATGTACCCATCTACTCCACATCGTGTCGTGCAGGTCATATGTCAAATGCATGAAAATGGAAAACATGCAATGTTTGTGAATTTCTAAGCATAATCATCAGTTGTTTCCACCGTCTCCCTTGTATACATGATGATTCTAGCTAGCTATGAGAGCCTAGAATTTAAGCAATAACGTTACATGCATCGGTCAGCACCACGTCATGTCATCTTATTTGAACATCAATGCGATGGTGTTCCACAAGAGGTAAAGGGAGTTTGAATCAGTTGTAGTGTAAGGAAGACACGTTGGTGTTTTGGCGCCATCCATGGTGGCAAATGAAAGCTAATTTTATCTTCAATGCATGACCTTGTTATCATAAAACCTACCTACCTTGCATTATACATCTGCAAATAGGAGGATCATGGAGAAAACATCCAAACATACATCAACAGTTTTTATATAGAGGGCCAAAAAAACACCCCTACTCTCTCCATTGTCTATTAAGTGATTAGGCCACATCAATGGTTGTATGAATTAAACAAATGGGGGGAATAAAGGTCACAATGGGCAATAGTTTTCCACAACCAAGCACTACTTGCAAGGTACACCAAATAATGCACCTGATTATTGGTGCCTGTACAAAACCATTGTAAAGGCAATCGCTTGTAGCTCTGATGCATAAAACGAAACAAATATTTGTATGCATCTTGCTGATTTTGATAACAGCATTAGAATTGGTGGATCCAACGGTCAACTATATCAGGGTACTTGGCGTGTCCGGTGAAACCATTAGATTGGAACTTGTACAAGAAATGCGCATCAAGCATATTACCTTCTATGTTTTCTTCGAAAATTCACAAAGTTTACTTCAATTCTGTGATTAATTATGAAGATGCTATCTGAATGACACATGCATTCAACACATGGTGGCACTTATATACATTTCAATGATATATCTCTTGGGCCACCCATCATTCCACGTGGAATCGTAGGACTCATCCAAATCAAAAAATTACATAAAACTTTGTGGATGGAATTCCTTGATTCCGGTTTTTATGATGACATAAACTACAAATAAAAAGACGAGAATAAATCATTGGTGAAGAGTTCACCAAATCATGATGCTGTGGAAATTGAGCACGACATGTATGATGAGCAGTTGTGTACACATTGGTACAAGGAGAAGAGTGGATTAGGAAAATGAAGACCATTTTGCCAACGTGTTTCTGATTAACTCTCACGTGTAGTACCATTTTTCCACTTATGTAATAGCTACAACAAGTACGCGGAGGACATCCAAGACACCGGTCTTAGTACAAACCCATGAGGAGGCACAATTATAAAAACATGTACACTCATTATGGAAAGAGAACATAAAGCCCGGGATTGCAAACGTTTGAGAATCTTGCAATGTTTTTAGTTGAAAGTAAACAAAAAAGGTTTTGTTATTTGTTTCATTAGACCTCTGGTAGCAGGAAACAACAATAGGTTGGATGTCTCCATGGATGTTGTAGTGGATCCTCCATGCAATAACAAAAGGATTTAGTGGGATACTTGTGGTAGTTTGCTACTCTTATATAGCCACCCTTCCTTGACGGTGTAAAACGAGTACATAAAGACCCTCAAAACTTCAATAACGACCAAGAAAGTTCGACCAAAAGTTGGTTCTAGTGATAAACAATAGCTTGCAATAGTGATTTGCTGCAATATTTGCCAACATTACGCTTTCATGCTATTAGCTTGACCAGATAAACAAATGAATTGAAAAGGTTTTAGAAATCCACTACAGTACTAATTGTGCTTGAAACTATGCACCAAAGCTTAGCAGGTTTTCTTGCCTAATAGCATGATGTGTTTCTGTGCTCCTATGATGTTTATCCCAAGCTCGAGGAAGGTCTTGTAAAATACGTTCCCATTTCAAGGCTAACCTTGTCATTAGCCAACCATGTAGACAAGTTTGTTGAAGTGTTATATTAAAGACGTTCTCGTAAACCCACAATGTAGAGAAGTGACCAATTATTTGGTCCAATGGCGAGCTAAGATGTAGCGCAGAATCTAGTGGAAACCGAACAAATGATTATTATGATTAAAAAATCCACTAATCCTATTTTTAGGAATCCATACACACTACTGCAATATTGTACAACTGAGGAGGGACATCATCATGTCCTTGACACACACCATTCACTAAACATAGTATGCGGATGTACTTAAATTTGTAAGCCACCACACACTGATCCACACACTATAATGCCAGTACAAAGAGGGATCTTAGGATAGAAAATGTATCAATGCTACCATAATAAAATCTTCAAGGTGTTTTACTCGTCTTTCTTAGGAGTTTTTGGATTTGTTCCCAATTAAGGAACCCATCTTTTTACTTGTTGTTTTTTTTGTACTAGTTTCTTGAATTGATCCATAGGCTCCGCCATGTGTGTTATCCATGAGTGGGTCATTTCCAATTGATTGCAATTCACCACAACCTAGTTGTGAGTGGACACTACGTGGCGATGCAATGCTTTTCATTTTGAGTGCACACCTTGGTGCATGCACGATGCTGACACTAGACGTGGGAGATTTAATAATTCAAACTTCATAAATTCAAGATTCGATCATCATGCATCTGGCCGGGGTTTGGAATGACCTTTGTAAACAAGAAGGAGTATGTCCTCATGTCTAACATAGGTTGAAAACCGTATCCTTGTGTGTATTTTCTACAGCCCCACAACTCTTTGTCTTCGTATGTTTTGCATTTTGGCTTAACCTTTGACGCAGAAGTATGCTGTTTAAATTCAAACAATGCATAGTTTACAAACTCATAGAAGGATGAACAAAACCATCACAAAACTATTTAACCCGTCTCGACTTCATGGGAAGTTTGCATGACAGCATGGCTTTCTAAGTATGCATCTTGAATATAATTCAAGCTCATTAAATCCTGTGTAACACTTATTGAGCCCTTCCAAATAATCATAAACTCATGCAGTTGCTTCTCATTAAGTGCTTGATGCCTTTCGCAGCATTTTTAAATTGTATATGTTCACATGATTATCTTCACAAATTTCATCAAATCAAACTTGTTTTTAACTATAAAACAAACATGTATCCCATTTCCAGGTGTACCATTACCCTCTAACACCTTCTCGTAAACATTACCTCATTTGTTCATATAGCAGTAAATTCAAAAACGTTTTTTCAAGGCTCACATGCATTTGGGGTGCTAGAATCTCATCCACTATAACCACGACCTTTAACCATGCTTGGTAACAGTTGCTCACACACATTGTACAAAACATATGCATAAACCCACATTCAAATAAACATGGATAACTATTCCTCACACTGTTTACTTGCCTCAAATAACTAGAATCCACATCGTTCCATGTTGGATGTTCCAAGATGAACCAATGAGGCTACAATAACGTTTCCACGTGGGAGGTATATCCACTACCACTAACCTAGTGGATGAGTGTATAGGGCTTGAAAACAAAGCCTTCTTTCCTTGCTTTTGGAATCCAACGACAAAGCAAGACACTTAACATGGCATCAAGTGGTGGGGTTATAATCCAATTCACAACAGATAGTGGAATGTATGTGGTTGTAAACATTATAGAGAAGAGCACTCGTTATACTCTATTTCTCATCTGAATTGCATTCTAGTGATGGAATCACACTCGTGAAAACATTCACTTGCCACAAAAAGCTCTCATTTAACTAACGAGTGATAATGCAAGTGACAATATGCATTAAAATGATAGTCTTAAGGGAGAGCCTCATCGTTTCTTTATAGATCATTGAGGTGGTAGCTAGGAAAAGGTACGCCATCTTCAGACGAGTTTTACCCCATGATAGGGTTAATGAAAAATTCATCCCTCAGGTGTCTCATGCATTCAAGGTGACAATTTGGCTGAGATGTTTGACTCATCTAGTATTGGCAGAGATTGGATCAAAGAAAGGATTCATCTTGCCTTAAATTCTGACGTCCACAAATAGTATAACAATGTTTACCATGTTATCTTGTCCGCGTTGTTTCACAAGTTTATAGAATGCTTTTTCCTTTCCAATGTGCTCATTCATAATGATGCCATGGCACACCTCTAAAACCATCCTTGGTAGTCCATTAACTAGCGATGTGACAACATTGCAAGAGGGACGTGTGCATTCATGACATAAATGATCGTTGGATCCATCAACCACAAAACAAGAGTAAACATCATAATTTTTCTTGACAGGTTTATTCCTTTGCATTTCCTTTCTCCTCAGTTATACTAGTCTTTGTTCAAATCGAGATCAGATACACAGTTGGAAACTATTGCTTAGTGGCTGAAAGCCAGTTATGTTTATTTCCAACGACACCTGCACATCACAAGAATTCGTTTACGCTGGTCAACAAGCAACTACAAGAAGATCACTTTGTCCACTAAAATCCATGATTTACGATTCATGTGGCATAGATCTTAATTTTTTTGTAACCAAAGTAACACTATAACCAGTTGTAGTGTGGAATACATTTTTTCTCACATCATGAGCCTTTCTAAGACGTCCACCATGCTTCTTTGGGTGTGGCTTTTCAAGATGATGCCTTCAAGGTATAGTAGAATGACTTATTCAATATATTGTTGTACTTTATTCTTCGTTGTCTCAATTAATCCCACTAGTGTGTTTTTGGGTCCTAGTGGCATGTTGGGGGCGTGAACTCTAGCTTGTGTATTGTGTTGTCATCAAAATTCATGGAAAATGAAGCCTGGTACTTGTTATGGGATTTTCCCTCTCTGTATCACTTTGGGGTAATCCTTGTTCACAAAGCATTGCAGGGATACTTTGACAATTCAAGTTACACCCTCTATTTCAATGACTCCCAACACAAAAGGAAGGAGGGGGGTCCCAACCTATACCATCCGAACTGTAAAGTCTGTGTGTAGGCAAAACTAGGCCTGTACAATGAAGTTCCCTTGCGAACACAACGTCCTACTGAATGTCCTTTGAAGACTTTACCTTTATAAAATCCATCCAAAGGCACGTAAACTTGTGAGATGTTACTAAATCTACTAGATACATGGTGACAAAAGAAAAAAATGAAATGTCAATATTCTATTTTTCACCACAATGCCTTTTACGAGTACATGCCTAAAACAAAAAGTACACACCTACGAATACACAGTGTATTATACTGATGTTTTTTGACCTTCCGGTCTCTTTGGCCTGATGGAGTGTACCCACCATCTTAGCTCCATGATCCCTTTCCTATAAGACACTTTCTCAAAACCCTCCAGTTAACACACTTGTAGCCATGGGAACATTAATCATTTGAACACGTTCCAAAAATGGTGGCCATGATGCTAAATCTCGAACCTAGTTCCATGGAGATTAGTGGTCATAGTTGTAGAACCCAAAAAAAAAGCCCGTATAACACAAACATTCATCCACGTAGGCCAAGAATACACCACATGAACATCCTTTAAAAACCCACAATTACATGCCCAACATTAACAGAGTTTCCTAGTAACCCTACTAGATGTCAAACTATGTTTACATCATCCCACGTAGTTTTTCCGCTTGAGAAATCCATAGAGCACATTTCTCCTTACAAGTATCGTGCTCTTTTGTAGAGAAAAATCCCATATAGATACAGCTGATATGTAAACCAATAATTGCATAAAAGTTTGGCCATATGAATTTCTCCATGACATAAATGAAGGTCATAGTGACATTGGCAAGGCAAAGTGGCTTTGCCAAGATGCATGCTTTCTTGAGATGCAATCTTTGAACACATAATATGATGTTCCCTTTGAAATTTAATATTCCTTAAATTTGATGTCGTGTCGTTGCTCCACGAGTTTGTATTTGCCAATTAAGCTATTTTCAAGAACCATGGGTGGTGATGTACATGTCCCACGATATTAATTTTGGCTTTAATCATTTCTAACATGGTAAAACATCATAAAAAATAGATTTTCATCAAGTTTCAAATCACCAAGAAATAATTTCATCACATAAATGATGAAATGGATGTTCTATGCATCCCTTTCTAAAAAGGTATTCTCCGGGGTCATGGAGTTCACTTTTTTGCTTTAGATCTTTTTGGACGGCCCGTTTTTGCTCCTCTTGAGATTTGGCAACTCATACAAGTAACATTATGTATCCATACTCAACTCACATCCATATTCTATGATCAATGTCAAGCAAGGCAAGACCTAGCGTGTAAATAGAGTGAGAAATCCAAGGGGGCGTTTCTTTGGCATTTATCCCACGAGCATGCATGTTCATTGTTCATTAACATGCATGGCCACTACATAGGGATGCACGTGACATGATGTTTGATATCCACGGTCAATTTTCCAATGAAAGATTTGCATCCAAACTAGCGTGGTCATAGAATAACTTCCAAACCTGATTTTTTTATCAGACAACATACCGTACTAGCACATAAATTGATCTTTAAATATTTGTAAAACATTTTTTGAATTTGTATCAAGTTACTACATCCTATGCTGAATTTGTGTCAAATTGTGCTTTCCTCCATGTCATGTCTCGCGCGAAAAAGTGTCTGGTACCGGTTCAAGTTCAGGCGGCAGTCTTCCGATTCGCGCGCATTTCCAAAGGGTAGCCACGCACGGCCAGAGATGCCGGTGATGAATTTGAACTCCAAAGTTCAAACTCGTGTGTTGGATGCTCTGTAAAGGACTTGGGCCCTTGCCATGAGTTCTTCTTTTGTGTTTGTGACAAATCTATACCCAGGATTTTGTATTTGTGTCAAATACACAAAGGCTGTGCATCATTCATTAAAAAACTATATTTAAAGTACCTGATCAATTCACATGCTAGTACGGTACAAAGCATAAATCAAGGCCATGTAGTGGGATTCCAATATTCCCAATCAAGCCAAACATGCCCTCGCTTTTGACACGACAATGAAGACATTGTTTACAGCACCCTTATCGGACTTTATTGTTTGAATTAGTAGTTCTCAGGCCTTGAAGGGAATAACCTTCCAGTGTCAAATGCATCCATTGAAGTAAAAAATGCCACTGAGATTTTTTTTCAAACGTAAGGTTATATCTCAATTGTTTTATCAAATCAAAATGATTACCTACAAAATCAAAACCATGAACAAAAACAATTGAAATGAATATGTTCCATCTCCATCATCAGATGAAGTAATCACAAGGGCAGTGGTGGATTGTAAAAAGACGTTGGAATTCTTCCTATCAGGTGGGGATTGTTCAAGTGTGATGGTTTTGTTATCATCTGTGTGACAAATCTCTCACTCCATAAGTCGGTTTTCCATCTCAACCCAATTCAATGACCATCAAACCTTTTGTAGGGTGGTCGTGGAGCACCTTGGTACAAATGACATAGTAAATCCTTAAGAATATGTAAGGATTTGTTAATTACACTGACACACCTTTTTGCAGACAAGGCCACTAATGCTGTAGTGAGTATTCATACTAGATTGGAGCTATATACCTCATATGAGACAACATGGATGAAGCATGTATACTCTTTATATGGAAAACATTCATAGCCCATGTTCCGTGATACAAGCGGCATGTTATTGTTCTTATTAGGTTGGTATATGTGTCAATCGGCCTTTCATGGTCATACATCTTTCGATGGCAATATAGTGAAAGCCTAGGACCCCTCGATGTTGATGACAGTGTATACCTTTTCATTGTAAAAAGAAAACATGATGGTTACAATTGGAATTGTTTCATTGACTCGGCTTGTTTGTGGTTTATTCTCAGTGGAGTTGCATTTTGCAACTCATTTTCTAGTCCTACAGCGTAGATGTTCTTTTTTTTTGCCCATGTGCTCTTGTAAAAATCATCAAGTGGGTTTGAGGATTACTCCTAAATTCATTTTTAGTTTTCCAGTTTTTTGCACAACGTGCTCCCACTTTATGTACGCGGGAAACCAAGGTATGGTTAATCAGGGTCATTTTGTACACTATCATATGGGTGTATAGTTTAGCATCATGTTGTATGAAGGTTACATAAAGTTTCTGACATGGAGTTTTCCTACGTGGCGAGTGTGTGGGGGGTCTGTATGTGGACATAGGTGCTACATGTACACTGGTATATAATGTTTTTCTTCAAATGTGCAAGTTAATGTTAGGAGGAGGGGGTTCTATAGGGTGAGTGTATTGGGGATGTGTATGGGAACATTGGTGATTAGTTTTTATTAGTGCATAGTGTTGTGATTCAGATGTGTTGATGAATAGGGGAGGATGTTTTATGTGGTGAGTGTATAGGAGGAAAGTATGTGGAGAAGGTACTAAGTGTGCACTACTTTATAATATAGTGATTCATATGTGCAAGGGAGTGTGGGGGGGGGGTCTATATACTGAGTGTATGGGGGGAGTGCATGTGGAGATGGGTGCTAAATGTGCACTGGTGTATGGTTTTATTCAGATGTGCAAGTGGATGTGGGAGGGGGGAGGGGAATGAGGGGGGGGGATGTTGTATGTGGTGAGTGTACGGGGGGAGTCTACGCGTAGATGGGTGCTAAATGTACGCCAGTGCATAGTTCTGTGATTCAGATGTGCAAGTGAATGTGGAGGGAGGGTGGAGGGGAGGATGGGGGGGGAGGGGGATGTATATGGTGAGTATGAGGAGAGTGTATGGGGAGATGGGTGATAAACACACACTAGTGTATAATGTTATGATTCATACGAGTAGGTGGATGTAGGGGGGAGGTGGGGTTGTACGTGGTGAGTGTATGTGACGATGGGTACTAAGTGTCCATTAGTGTACAATCATGTGATTCACATGTGTGTCCATTCACATGCGCAAGTGAATAGGGAGGATTGGGAGGAGGGTTATACACGGTGAGTGTATGAGGGGGTTGTATGGGGTGATAGGTGCTATATGTATACTAATGCATAATTCCGTGATTCAGATGTGCAAGTGAACGTGGGGGAGGGGGGCTGTATCTGGTGAGTGTATAAGAGGAGTGTGTGTGGAGATGGGTGCTCAATGAACACTAGTGTATAATGCTGTGATTCATATGTGCAAGTGAATCTGGGGGGGAGGGTTGTATGTGGTGAGTGTATGGGGGGTGCTGGTGAAGTAGTGGGATTTCTTGGAAGGTGCCTTTTGAGGTACGTGGAGTATGTGTATGTCCTGGAAGCTCTTATACACTCACCACATACAACCTCCCCTCCCCCTTCACATCCTCCCCCTCCCACATTCAATTCTACATCTAAGTAAAAATATCACATACTAGTACACATTTAGTACCCATCTGCACATGCAATCCCCTCATACACTGACCACATACAACCTCCCCTCCCCCCACATTCACTTGCACATGTGCTAAATGCACACTAGTGTATAGTGATGTGATTCACACGTGCAAGTGAATTTGAATGGGAGGGTTGTATGTGATGAGTGAATGGTGGGTTCTGGTGAAGTAATGTGATTTCTTGGGAGTTGCCTTTTAAGGTACATGGAGTATGTGTATGTCCAGGAAGCTCTTATACACTCACCACATACAACCCCCTCTCCCCCTTCACATCCTCCCCCCTCTCGTAATTCAATTGTAAATCTGATTCATAGCATTATACACTAGTGTACATTCAGTAAACATCACCCCATACACTCCCCTGATACACTCACCATATTGACCCCCCCCACTGCTCACCTTGGTCACTAGCACATGTGAATCACAACACTATACACTAGTGTATGTAGGGAGTGTGTGGGGAGATGTGTGCTAAATGTAAACTAGCATATAATGCTGTAATTCACATGTGCAAGTGAACGTGGGGAGCTGGAGGGGGGGGTTCTATATGGTGAGTGTGTTAGGGGAGTGTATGGGATGATGGATTCTACATGTACACTAGTGTGTTATGCTGTGATTCATATGTGAAGGTGAATGCAGGGGAGGGGGGGGATTGTATGTGGTGAGTGTATGGGGAGAGTGTATGTGGGGATGGGTACTAAATGTACACTAGTGTATAATATTGTAAATCACATGTGCACGTGAATTTTGGGGGCCTAGCGGGCAGGGGGGGCCTATATGGTGAGTGTATGGGGGGAGTGTGTGGGGTGATGGGTGCTAGATGTACACTATAGTATAATGTTGTGATTGATATGTGCAAGTGAATGTGGGAGGGGGGGTTATATGTGGTGAGTGTATGGGGGGAGTGTATGTGGAGATGGGTGCTAAATGAACACGAGTGTACAATGCCATGATTTAGATATACAAGTGATTGTGGGAGGGGAGGAAGGGAAGTGAAGGGGAGGGGGGGTCCTGTGTGGTGAGTGTATGGTGGGAGTGATTGAGGAGATGGGTGCCAAATGTACATTAGTGTAATATACTATGATTTAGACATGCAAGTGCATGTGGGGGGGGGGGGGAGGAAGGGAGCAGTTGCATGTGGTGATTGTGTGGGGGTAATGGCCAAGTAATATGGTTTATTGGAAGGTGCCTTTCTGTGTATGTGGGGTATGTGTATGTCTTGGAAGTTGCCATCCGGTGAACATGGGGTATGTGTATCTCCTGGAAGTGACCGTTCAGCACATTCCATGATGTATACTAGAAAACAAGCGTATAACTGGAGGGTGATTGGCCATAAATGAAGAGATTGGGGCCAAACACGGTTAAGTTCACTCCAATGCCAACCACCGGCGGGTTTTGTTTATTCACGCTTGTGGAGTGCCCAACGCATTGAGCAAAGGTGCACCTTGCGTGGTCAGTCGTCAGATTGCAACGTGCAATCTGACGGGTACCGAGGTCCTCGAGTCTAATGCTCAAGTTTTGAGACTGAAGTTTTGAGCATTCGAATGAGGATGGGACCACTTGGGCTTGAACCAAGGGCAAAACCAAGTACCATCTAATTAGCCTGAGACAAAGGTGGGCGACCACCCAATTAATTTCAATGGGCCCAATTTTTGGGTGAAAGAAACATTTAATTCAATTAGAAAAATCAAACAAAAGTGAAAGAAAATACGGTCATTCAAAACCCGTGTTTGTCATTTAAAAAAGTTGTTGATACACGTACCAAGGAGATCTAGCAACAACACGCACTCTCACGGCCCATTTCATTTACACGTGGAATTGTCACTGGCTTGTCACCCTATGTATTCCATATTGAAAGAGCTTTCATTGGAGTCCCCCATCCATGGAAGCCAAGGCCGTGCACATGAGTGTTTGTGTAGTGCAAGTTGTTCCAAAATAACAAGTTATTCTAAACGTCCTTGACCCTGGTTATTTGTGCAGTCCTTTTGGCTTAAGATCCTTGCCTTCAAGCCCCCACTCCTTTGTGATAGTACTTATTTCTTCGATTTCTTGAAGTTCTTACAATGTTTCAAAATTCCACCACAACCATGCAATTGTCCTCTAAACCACATAAATTCTAAGTGTACTCAAGCATGTTTTAGCACGAGTCCGTCCATCATACAAAGTTCCATACTACGTGATTGATTAAGTGTCAATACATGTTTATTGGTGTATCAATAATTTGTTTTGAGGATTTGATTTGGTTTGTACACAACTATAATGGTTTACTATACACCTGTGATCGTTATCTTGTTTTAGGTTCCTATTCTTCTAGGATGGGAAGCAGTTCTATAAAGCTTTGTTTCCACGCCGTTGTCATTTGATTGCTCGTCTCACCACCCATCAACCCCTTCTCGAGAATGTCATTCCACTAGAAATGGGCCGTAGATACATCATACCACAAGAAAAGTTCCATAAGGTAGTCTTGTTTGAGGAATCTAATGGCAAAGAATACTCCAGTGTAGATGTTGAGACATATGATCATTTGGAGATTGGCAATATCATGGACAATATTAGTGAGTGCAACCTCGAATTCAATGAGAAATACTAAAGAATATAGATGCACCTTTGCTAGCCATTGTCTCAAGACACGTATTTTTTGCATGTGAACGATGGGTGAAGCACATTGTTTCATTCTCTGTGGCAACGCTATAAAACAAGGATGTTGATCAAAAAGAGGAAGGCCGAACTAGCAAAGCAAAGGCATACTCCGTGCCTCTTGTTGTACTTCCATCATCGTTCTTGTCTTCATCTGCATCTAACAGCAAAAGAGAAGTATACATGGACCAGTATGGGCTTGATCATGTCCTGACCATTCATGCTAGTGCTGTGCGTTAGGGTGACACCATCCACAATTTCACCTTTTTCCCCTGGTCCACATATGGCACCCATACACCCCACCTAGCTATAAATGGCCGATGTACCATGTCGCGAAGGGGTGATTTTGTCGGTGCAGAAAACATTTAAAGCCATGCTATGAGCCTGCTCTATTCCCAAGAAAACACCAATCAAAAGATGAAGTGGCACACACCGTCCGATGTGTATACGGTAGTCGTAAGAGGAAAACAACATTCCACAAACATCTAGACCCAAGGGCAAATTGTTACATGCAGTAGAGGTAGTATGTGTAGAGGGGTTCCTTTTGAACAGCACCATAATGAAGATTGTGCATGGAAGCTTGCATGACGGTGACATTGATCAGGTGGACAACAAGTTGAATGAAAACACCTCTAGTCAAAGCTGGCACCAAACATCTTCGGTGAAGAGCTGAGTTTTGCATGTCAATACGGCATGATAGCAATGAAAAGACTCCCAGGTGACTGGGAATCAAACACACTCGTAATGCATGGGTGCATGGTGTTCTAAATTGGCTTGTATAACACCTAGCTCTACCTTCTGGTAAATGACACCAAAACCAATGTAAACCTGTTCCCCTGCCCGACGACACGTGAACGTGTCCTATAATGAGGACAAGATGAAATGATAGTCCTTGTAGCATAAAACAACGGATGGGGAAATGCTTCTATTACTCTTAAATGGGCAAAGAAGACAAAATCATGCCATCTAGCTTGATCCAACTGCGACTTGGCACTCGATACCTCCAACAAATACAGTTCAGTCACATGCCTCACCATGAGGCTGGTGTCAGAACCACAAGGGAATGGTCTTGCAGGAGGCTAGAGCCCTTTTTAGATACAAGTTCCATAATGACAACCTCCACCATGTATAAAACAAAAATCTGGTGATTCTTCATGTATAGTGACCCCATGCTATGACCAAAGCATGCTCGTGTGTGCGTGAGAATTCTCCTATTGGAAATTTCATGCCAAGTCCATGAGGTTGCACATCAAAGTTGCAATCCATAGGCATTGGCTTGTATAACACATTTTAAGGGAGAATTAATGAAGGAGTACTTGTCTTTAGTTTTACATGAGCTTAAGGATGTCTTGCATATCGACTTTAGCATACATCACACCAAAGAACTTGTGGTAATTTTAGTGCTTCATGGGTGGGCTATCTGTGTATGAACCCAAAAATAGTTGAAAAGGATTTGTTCCAAGGTGGCTGAGAAAAAATCTTTTACATGGATTTCTAGCGTGTGGAATCAAAGGACATGCATCTACATGGCCAAGTATGATATGTAGGGATACGAGGAAGAGGATCTAGTTGTAGGCTGATATATGTATCGGTATAAATTATGGAAATCTTTGTAATCTATGCTTCCATCTTCCACCCATCTCTTTCTCTCTCCCCCCCTCCCTCTCTCTCTATCTCTTTCTCCCTCTCTCTATCTCTCTCTCAATCCCTCTCTCTCTCTCTATTTTTATGTATGTATCCCTCTCCTCTCCCCCCTGCCTCTCTCTCTCTCTCTCTCTCTCTCTCTCCCCCCCCCCCTCTC
>SZWC01000272.1:436142-463404 GCA_023375785.1 Penium margaritaceum | reverse complement strand
GGGGGGGGGGGGGGGGGGGGGGGGGGGGGGGGTAGCTTTCATCAGCAGCACAAGGAGGGTGTTTTTGATTTTCACAAATATATAGACATACGTGTATTCTCTCCCTTATGTGCTAACTGTCTTTTTAGAGGGGCATGCAAACCCTCCTTCTCTTGAGAGAATGATGGATTATTCTAGTTCAAGTCTCCACTTGATGGAACAAACAGGCCAATGGCAATGGCTCCCATAGTTGCATGTGGGTCACGGGGAGTCAACATTATCCTCTTGTGTAAGGAAAACTGCAATGGCTTGTAATCATGGGCATCGTAATCATCGGTTTGGTTAGAGGGGGCTGCCGGTATGTATGACTCTACTATCCCATGCCACACCATATATGACCAGTTTCCTCACTCGTGAAAATGTGTATCAACAAGTGTGTTGGGAAGTGAAATAACTAATAAACACAAAGGATTCTAGAAACTAACAAACATCAAATCAAGCCCATTGTTGTTTCCATTTCAAACAAGGAATGCATGTATTGGCTTTGCTGTCATGCATTCGTGTGGATGTTTTGTGAAAAATGTCTGCATGCAATAATACACTTCTTGATACATTGATAAACAAGTGCAAGAATTTGAGCCGATCAATCAGAACTCCACCCTGCAACGATAAAGGGGGAGGGGGTGAAGTTGTTGATCAACCAAAATTACAATAGATTGGTTGAACGATGAATTGATATTGATTCATTTTCTATCCAAGTATTGGTAGTCTGGGTTATGTACAACATCTAGCATTGCCACATACAAGGAAAGTTATTTGCAAAGAAACGAATGCCTAGTTTGGATTAGAGAATTCAGGAAGTAGATTTCAACAATTCTTTAACTAAGTGAGACCAACTAGCTGCTTTTTTTCTAGATTAGCCATTCAAAGCAAGAAAGCCGACTGGTGAATTACAGTATCTAGTTATTTGGAGATTGGAATGTCATGAATTACATATGGTAGATTCAATTGATCATGTATTTTTGGTGGTATGGTGGGACACGATGCTTTCTATTGGAGCTTTTCCCATCAAAGAGACATTGTACATTCTTCTGCCTATCTCATGGCCTTTTTTTTGCCTTTGTTTACAAAACAAGGACAGCGGTACAATATGGATTGTGAATCTATTTTTTCAGCATTCCTAGTACCACTATAAATATTTTGATTGTTGAACAACCTTTTCTACGTCTGGAATCACATTGGTTTACGAAAAACACTTCACGTGTGTCCAATAGGGACCTCGAGAAAGAATAATATATGAGGATATCACATGTGCGATAGAGTACAACGGCGTGATTTAGTCACGAAACAATAGGTACTACATGCCATTACTTATACATTGCGGTGTACTGACCATTGCAATGATATAGGATTTACACCACAACCCTCTACATGCATTATAACATGTTTCACTGGAAAGAAACCGGTCACACAAAATGTCTATATTCATATGCATAAATCTCCGTTGAATTCTGCCTGGTGTCATACAGACTCTATAATTTGGATTTACACCAACCTTGTGCTCCCTCCATTTTCTTTACGGTATATGGATGCACTCACATTGCCACATTCAGAGTTAGAAGAGCATTAAGAACATTGTTTCTCAACAATGGGTTGTGGTTTTGTGGGCCTCGTTCAATTCTTACATACCACCTGTGCCATCAATATGTAAGACAAATAGTTTGTGGCCAACTACAGCATGAAAACACATCCATCAACCTTGTTCAGTACACAAATTGGTTAGTGTGAGCGGACCAATCATGTACTTTGGCAATTTCACTAGAATTGATCAAGTTGCATTTCACCCACAACTTAATATAGCATGGAAAACAAGAGTTTGCTTGTACTGACACAACACGACTGCTATCAACACGCTTTCCCTTGAGGAAAAGCGTGCTTGGAAATTCACAAACCAAACTGAACATAATGTTACTCCCCCAGTCCATGTGCAATGTCCTTGCAACGTGAGCACAACAATTTGTGGTACAATTCTATGGGTGGAGCTTTTTCTACATGCTTACAAAGGAGATGATATGTTTTAATTCAATTGAATTACTACGTTACATAAACGTTTTATAAAAGCTAGTCCATAACACTCTGTAGCGGATTCGACGGAATCCTTGGCCAACTAGGCCAAAACTGTGGTGCTTGGGGGTCTCCGACCCTCAAGCCATCCCGTCTCACCGCCCACAGTCCCAGGTGACCCTGCTCAAGCCACGTGGCTCCTTTGACCGGACGGCATGGCACTGCCACGCTACACTCCCCCCCGCTAGGAGTGAGAGCCGCCTTGGCATCTTCGGCAACCCCAACATGGGATTCGAGCCCTGGAGCTCTAATACCAATGTAGCGGATTCGACGGAATCCTTGGCCGACTAGGCCAAAACCGCGGTGCTTGAGGGTCTCCGACCCTCAAGCCATCCCGTCTCACCGCCCACAGTCCCAGGTGACCCCGCTCGAGCCACGTGGCTCCTTCGACCGGTCGGCATGGCACTGCCACGCTACACTCCCCCCCGCTAGGAGTGAGAGCCGCCTTGGCATCTTCGGCAACCCCAACATGGGATTCGAGCCCTGGAGCTCTAATACCAATGTAGCGGATTCGACGGAATCCTTGGCCGACTAGGCCAAAACCGCGGTGCTTGAGGGTCTCCGACCCTCAAGCCATCCCGTCTCACCGCCCACAGTCCCAGGTGACCCCGCTCGAGCCACGTGGCTCCTTCGACCGGTCGGCATGGCACTGCCACGCTACACACTCAAAACTGACTAACAGATTTGGTTGTTATGCACGATGCGTGTGCCGATGCTATCTTTCAATCCACGAACTCCTAAACATGGAAACTATGTAATGTTCCATTATATTCACATGAGGTCATTATTGTATTGAATGCGAAAATAAATCCCCCCTATCCTAATCAACATGGCCAATGGAGTGTAATACATGATTTGCATGTAAACACATTATTACGGACTGTTGGTAGACTATGTTACCAAGTGACAAGGATGCAATGTATCACCCTGTGTACGGGTTTCATGCATTCTCACCCTGGCCGCCATTTCCTTTGCTAGCTATCACTTGGTAAGACACCTCGTCTTTGCAAACCAAATTGGGGTGCATTTTCCCTTTAATGTACAACTCGAAGTACATTTGTGGAGTGTTTAACATATGCTCCATGGCAACATGCCCCACCACGAAGGTGCATTGTTTAAAGGCCTCCTCATTGACACGTGGGACTGGCCAAATTCACAATAGCATGACATAATCTTGAACTGTTTTGGTGGTTCCCAGGTGCACCGACAATTCCATGTTCCTGCCTGCGAGAATTACACGTGACTTTTTGGTGTCTAAAGTGGTTAAATGCCACTTTCTTTCCATTCCTCTTTGATAAGACCCAATTCAACCCGTGGTGTGATTCTGTCACTCAGTTGGAACACACTTTTACATGCACCAATACCTTGTCTTGTCGTTTCAGCACCCACAGTTATCGCTTCACCTTGTTGTACTTCACACCATCCTATGATTTTTTAGTGCATTTTCCACTAGATCTTTGACTTGTGCTTGCTTGCCCCTTGTATAGAACCTGTTTGGATGCCATAAAAGCACAATTCCAAACAAACCAAATCAATCCCAGTTTGACAGGGTCCCTTCGGCGTCTTCCGTCTCATGCAGTGGTAGGTAACACTCTCATTAGACAGCTTTCTATGCATATCATGCACTTACTCCTCGCCAACTAGACATGTACATGATATCAACTTCCTTTTCTTCAAAACTCACAAATGTTTCACATTGCCTGGCCACATGTTCACAGCGTGGGAAAAAAACAATCTATACTGTTCGTTGTGCACAAGTTACCATTTATCACCATTTTTCTTGACTGTTACAAATCCATTCAATCACGTGCACCAGTGTATAGTTTCACAATGTTTGGAAAACTTCTCCACGTGTTCCTTGTTGTGGCAGCGCATTAGCATATACAACATGCGTCCCTTTTACCCACACTTAGATCGTCGACATGTCCAATTACGCACTTCTCTTATACATGATACAAAACACCCATCAGTTTTTTACGACTTACAAGCCTATTCACTTAACACATACAACAACCAATCGTGACTACGGTGCTCACTTTTGAAGTCTCATAACCATAATCTAAAAACGTGTGCAGCCCTTTTCACCATTATGTGGATTATTTGCTTCTTTGAATCTTTTTTTATGTGGGATGTGATGATGATTAGAACAACAAAATTGTAATCGTTTCACTATATTCAAAGCAATGAAGCATATGGTAATCTCTTTCCAATGATGTTTTACAAGCTGTTGCAAATGTTTTGCCTATGACATGGCAAGTTTGTATCGATCCCCTTCTTACAGGCGGCTGCAAATGAACACGGCTAAATGGTGCTTCCGTGGTCTATTCCACACAAAATGGCACAATGGTATGTATTGTACACGTTGCAATGGTTGCACGTGACTGACTTTGGACGGTGTAGGTGGGGGTGAGTGAGGGGTACGGGTTGGGAGATTGTTTTCTCTTGCCAATACCATTCCTTGGCTAGTCGTTGTTGGACTTGATCGATGACAATAAGTCAAAGCTAGTTGCACCAAACGGGGTGTCCGCCACACAGGGTCAAGCTGTCATTCTATCTAGTTTTTTTGGCAGTTGCTTTGTCACATAAGGTTTCTCGTGAGATAAATGAAAACATAAACTGTTTGGGTTGCCTAGATTTATGGCCGAAGAGTGATCCATTGGCGGGTCGTCGACAATCATTTCCAACCATAAACTAGTTGTTAATCATCCACAGGGAGATAGAATGAGCTTCCACATTACATGTTCTCCTCTTCTCTCTGACAAAAAACTTTGTAGATGATTCCCACATCCTTACTGAACAGTATGCTATGCTAATTATGATATTTTTTATATATGGTACCTTTTTAAGATACAAGACTTTGTGACTTGACCCACCGGAAAGAAAGTAGTTCCTTACTGTTACTTTGAATGAACTGAAAGCATGCCTTCTCTATTGAATACATGGTAGTAGTCATTGTTGGCCAGTGGCTCTTGTTTCTACGTAGTTATCGGTGTTGGAAATCGAGATTGACAGAAATTCACAAAACTTCATGTGGAAAAGGAGAAGCTGGGTCTTCACACAGGTGATCGGAATGCAAAAACCAATCTTGAACAATGAAATGCAAAGAGATGATTTTTTTCTAGATAGTTCCCCAAAAATGAAGGTAACCTTGTTAAAACACCCATCCAGTCATTGTCAAAGATGTTCCATGTTGCTCGGTTGGAAAATCAGTGTTCTTGTCGACAAGCATCGGCAAAGGCACAAACATTATCAGCGTAACATAAGAATACATAAAGACGATCCCGTAGTCCAATGAAATGCATGATAATCTTGTTCATCCCAGGCTATGCTTTGTAGTAATAATGGTGTTAGGGTGTAGAAGACTCTATCAAACGAACTGTAAGAGTATTGGATGTTGCAATCATGTTGTAAACCGTGGGTACTAGAGGCCTTTTTTTTTAAGCAATCATGGGGTGCACCTGTTTAAAAGGGTGGGGAAAGTAAGGGCCCTCCTCCAAGAAAGTGGTCCTATGATGCATCTAATTGGAGAGTGGATGTTTTTTTAATTAATCTCTAAACATTGGGTAACCTTACAAGAATTTATCAAAGGGTATGTAAGAACGAATAAGCTCCCATCATTTATGCTCGTTGGTTTGGTACTTTGTGATAATGAGAAAAACCCATGTGAAACATTTAGGACTCGTAGCATTCATCACACAGCCCGGTGATAGCTGGAGTCATGTGTATACACATTTTTTAAGGAAGATAAAAAACTACAAATCTTATCACAACTTGTACATATCTTACATCGTTATCCACAAGAACATCTTCCATCAGTCACAGTTAGCCATGGAATCGTAAAGAAATTCCATGTGCCACCAATGTGACGTGATTTATCTCGAGTCTAGTGGCAAGCATTTTAACACAAGTGTGTCCATCGTGATTTGTACCAAAAAGAATTCCAGGTCTCCTTTTGTGCCACTGAAGTTGTGATGTGTTGTACAAAATTTGACAACGTCAAATACATATGCATTGTTTACATGATACAAATGTGTCCAGTTATGAGAGGGGGTTCTATATTAAGTCCACAATGTTGTCGAATGCATGATATACTATGCTAGTTCATCATTTGGCTTGGCATGATCCATACATAATATTGTTGGAGTGTAAAAACAAGTACGCAGATGTATGGAACTTCGCTTAAGCACTCCATATGAATCTACGTATACATATAGAAGAATTGTTACTTATACAATGGTTTCAATGTATATGTACCTTTGCACTACTCTATTCCTCATTGGTTATCAACGTACCACTGTACTGTAGGTCAGTGGTGGAGCCTACATAGAACGACCAAGAATGACTGTCCATGTAGCGAGTTTCAAGTGGACGGTGATTTATGTTGGCCATCAATGGCCATTTGTGGCTGGGTATCTATGCTAGTCTTCAACATCAGATTTGGGCAATGGTCATCAATTGGAATGAGTCCGTTGGAAAGCGAAAGACAAATGGTTATGTAGCATGGTATTATCTTTAACATCCTGTGTTATACCAAATAACTTGGGAAATTGGTGTTATTTCTTGTATTGATGAACAACATCGTCATATGAATGCAGTTGTCTGAAGAAATCCACCACAACACATGACTTACTACGAATGGTATGTGGAATTCATGTTAGCACGGTATTCATATATGTCAAGCTTTTGTTGAGGCAGTGACAAGGGTGATTCAGGCTTATACACATTTCTCCATCCTTTGCCCCCTTCCCCATGTTTTGTTTGTAAGAGTCGTGTGGTAGTGGAAGAGGTGGATGTCAGCTTAAGGGCCACTGTTTGTTTTGTTTTCATCCACAAAATCCATGCATAAAAAAAAATGTTGTAACATTGCTAGAGCACGATGTACTACATGACCCCCGTATAGTAGAATCATCCCGTGACATATCTTGTGGTCGTTTACACCAGATCTTGCCATATTCATGACACTGTTGATGTGTGATAACACGAAAAGTGTCACTTGGTATGGTCAATTTATATGGAAGCTCAATACGGTGTGAATTGCCTTAACAAATCAAAACATTCAACTATGTTGAGCTTACTAATGTGCACAGATGACTACTTGTGCTATAACCCATGATACAATGCATCCTTGGGCTTGTATCTCTTGTTTAATGGAATTCACTCTGAATACATCGCTCTGGTTGGCGTGATCATGGGAATGTTCCATGAATTTTTGACTTTGGAGCGGGTCGCATATCCAACAATTGTACGTAGACTATCATCAAGTGTGACTTTCCTGTTTTTAGTTCAAATATGTAGTGTATTGTGTTGTTTATCGCTACATGGTCTACTTTTGTTGGATGTATACAATTCCACTTTGCCATACTAAAGAAACTCAACGCTTGAATCTAATATTGTTTGACGTGTTTTGTTTTGCTTTGTAATCACAAAAATGATATTTCAAATGGGTTAGAGAGGTTTTGAGAGGTTGGAAGCTTTTAAGTTTGCATGCTGCCCTGATGCAACTCACATCAATGGGCTTATTTGAAAATTCACCTAACATTAAGGTCTTGCATAATCTACCACTATAGAATAACACCGCCACTGTACTAGCCTGTGACACAAACATCGTGTCCCACAAATGGTATTTTCTATTTAACTACTTCAAAGTATTCCTTATTACCAGAAAACTACACGGAGTTTCCATCTATCTCCCTAGCAGGTTCTTCTCCTACCATGGAATATTCATGTCACAAACAATTGAAATGCTTAAAATGGAAATCAGTGGATTTGAAAATAGTTGTAATAATATAGAGTCTTGCTGTGCATTGGAAATAGATTACACAATGACATATACTTCATGGGAACCTACGTACCTTTCAAAGGTTTTGAACATGTACTCCCCATTGAAATGTACCAACATTGCTTCCACGCTCTTCGCTGTCCATCTTATTCTTGGTCGATAATACGTGGAGGACCGTCAAACCCCCTCGCAAATGTTGGAGGCATACATTGCTTGCTCAATTGAAAAACAATCACTTCAATAGGAAATTGCTATCTATGACATTTGGCTCAGTCCAATGGTGGCATTGAGGTGTGGATGGATAACGGGCAATGGGTGTTATGTTACTGTGATACATTAATCTCAATACCCATGAAATGGATGAAGCATTTTCTTCCACCCAGCTATCCCCCATTGGGGGAAACACTACCCTAGTAGCTGGGTATTTATCCATGTTAGGTTTTTGTCAATGGAAAATCAGTGGGTCCATTTACTACAGACAACTGTCATCCTCGTTCCTTGCATTTTAAAAACCGTAGTCAAGTGTCCATCTCTGTAATGCATGGATACTAATATTGGATGTTTCATCGCTTGCATGGACAATGGTTATCCTGCCCTCTGTGACACACATTCATCACAGAAAGGACACACATGATTGCCAATGTGTATTGGTTGGATTTTCTCCACCCTCCTTCCTTGTCTCTTATTCATACGACACATGGACCTGGTGTTGCTGCTCTTATCTTGTCTTGTTTTGCACCAACAACCTTTAGAAATCTTTGTTCCAAATACAAAATCAACCATTCCCATTAAATACGTTGGAAATGGGCATAGCTTCTATATTCTTTCTTACTTCACTGGTTCCATCGCATGTTTGTAACAACACATGTGATACATCAAAACCCATGTAAACACATGTAAACAGTACTTGTGGCATGTGATGTGGCATGTCCCTCGTATCTTATTGGCCTAATTATTTAAGACAATGTAGTTTGAATGCATCAAATGTTGCGCTTTCAAGCTCGTGAAATGCCTTGAGGAAGCCGGAGAGGTATCCATGTCGATGCCATACGTGTTGTATAATGCATGAATACCAAGATGAGCCTGTGGAACAATTTCCATTCCCCCGCTGGACATTTGGTTCCTCCAAGCCATGTCAGGTGTATTAGATGCGTGCACACATGTTTTTGTGGCACAAGCATGTACACGCTTGCTGGAAAACAAGAAAAAAAATAGTTTTGTAATATTGTCATTGACACTATTCAAATACATGCACATAGCATGTTTCTATGCCCCAACATTGTTTTAATGCAGTCAACACAGTTTGTGTACCGTGTTCACATTGGCGCAGAAGTCCCAGATGTCTCATTGGTAATAAATACTCGTTCTTGCTTGTCTCTTGGTGGTCATAGCTTGCATGAGTTGCTCTATCCATACCCGATTTTCTTGATGTTTCCATGACGTACATGAGAGTTATCAGCCATCTCATGAAATACATGTACGATGCTTGTGCGGCCCATACAACGTGGATTTTGTTGTTTTCTTATTACTATCAATGTCTTAGATAGACATGGCCATTCTATATGTTTTTCATTATCTAGATGTGTGCATTTGTTTCTATCTTATGGTCAATGTGCATGATTGCAACACTCTTGCGCTGTCGTGTGTTAGCACGGACCTGTGTACTTGTGTGTTTTTTCACACCTATGGTGATGTTAACTTATAGTGGTTGTGCATCCAACCCAAACCCGTTTGCATTATGGGGGTATCTTTGCAAGTGAAATCAAAGCAAGAGGGATGTTCAATCAAATACATGCACGAGGAATCGATGGATCTACAAGAACCTCACCATCAAACAAATGAACTATGAAATTTCCCCGGCAACATGCACTTGCTTGGGTATGTTTGCACAACCTGGTCACCTGTTCACAATATTCTTTTTCACCAAGCAAGAAAACAAGTCGTAAAGAGTGATTATCACGCACACGGATTCAGATGTTGTGCATGGATGTATCATGTAACATTGGAGCTTGACTTTTTGTGACTTGTTTTATCCATTGTATGTGATGGCTGCTTGTTGTTCTTGCATGGGAGAGAGAACCCAATTCAACATGCAAAGGACTTTGCAAGATGTCTTAACGAGGTACTTCCATTGTTTGCTGGATCTTATAGCTAGGATACCATCCATTCACAAAGTGTAACACTCGTGTCTTAACGATGTACGTCCATTGTTTGCTGGATCTTTAAGTTGGGATACCATCCATTCAACAAATAAAACCTAATGAATTTTGTGATTCTTCATTTCAATTAGGTTTTGTATGTATGACTTATTCACATGATCCAATTTGATGAAATTGGTGGATTTTGAGACCCTTGAATTCAACGGCCATGTTCAAGGTCTTGTGCATGACATGTCCTCCGTTGATCAGTGACGCCTATGTTTCCCATGTTATGTTAAAAGAATTCGCAAGGGTCTACGCAATCTACCATACACATGTAGGCACTAATGCTATGTGTATTTATGAGACAATGTATGAGGGGTGTTGAATTTGGTTATTTTCATGTATTTCTAAATTCATCAAGCTAAAATTTGAATAAATACGAACTTGGATAAAAAAAGTTAGCATCAAAATAAGAAATCACGGGGGTATATCCAACATGTTTCGTGTTCCGTCATGGTATGCATTACCAACAGAGGAAAGCAGAGGGCACAGGGTCATCGCCCCTTCGCATCGAACACAATTGGACCATTGCCCTTCCATCTACTACTTTATGTTAACACGTCCCCTTATGTGACCTTCCATGCTACAATTATATTGTACGGTATTCTTGCGCAAAGCAGAAGGCTTGCACCCCACCTGGGGTTGCATGTCATACAAGCAAAACATGGAAAATTTTGACTGGCCATGGTGAATCTGACACATTTGGTTCCCATTCTTTTCCATGGCATTCGCACCCCTAGTTCTTAGATGTAAACCATATCCCAACCAAATCCCTAGTTTAATTTTAGTATCTGGGTCTGGAAAAAACACCATTTTGTTTCCACTCCACCCTCCTACTACGGTACCCGGCAGATTCCTTTCCAATGTATGTGGAGTCTTGGACCCCGTGTGCAAACACAGTGTAAAAAACAGATGCTACAGATCCTTGTGGAGATGGGCTTGTAAAAAACCATGTCTGAAAACACGATAACGGAAAATTGGCGTCGGATGGTACGTGGTGTGGGTGTCACCTGATCTTCCTTGATACTTGTTGAGCGGAAGTGCAACGATCGGTATCGGGTGTTTTTACATCAGTATTGGTAGCCAGTTGGTATGTGCATGTTGCTACTCAAAAATTAAAAGAATGATGCATTCTTGTGCTGATTTTGACTTCCAAGCATATCATTGTCAAAGCATAAGGTATGCTTACCCAATGTTTGTCCCCCTTTTGCTTGGATACGGGCCATATGTATTTTCTCTATTACCACTTTTTATATCAGACAGTTTCCCATCCACACCTAGTTGTGCAAAAGTAAATCTAAGTGTACCCATACTACATCATTGTTTTTCACACGTGCCTATAGTATACAAATATAATAAAAACGTATGTATGGTACAAAACTACAATCGCGGACTGCCCCTGGTTCACCTCTAAGTATGGTTTTACCCAAAACTTCCATGAAGGCGATGACCCATGAGAATCCCTTTGGAGTGCCGATGATAACTACCTTCTCAAGAAAAACACCTCCCCCTTTCAAAGGGTTTGTTCCTGTTTTAGGAGTGGGTTTTCATGACCTTTAGCTGGGGGGTCTGAGGCACTCCATAAATTGAAAGGGAATTTGTTGGCCCTGCTACCATAGGACCCAGCAGGTCTGTGAAAAAACAGACCATATCATCCAGATGTAGTTTAGATTAGGGTTTTTTCATGGTTCACATGCAAAGTAAGGGGGGTTTCTTGTTGGTGGTTGTTTTACGTATGCTGTCTTTGCCCGACCGGAGTCAGTCAAGGCCTTGTTTTCCTATTGAAAAACCCCCTGTTAATACCTCAGGCTTTGTGTTTGGCCTTGGCTCATCCTCACCAAACATGGGAAACCCTGAGTTGTCACAGGGGGGGGGGGGGGTTGCGGGTTGGAAAAAAGGTATTTCTTGACCCAGACTTTGCAACAAATTGTGACTAAATTGAAAGAAACAAGGAACGCTATCATCATATGATTTCTTTTCTTGGTTTTAAAGGAAGAGGGCATGGTGGAACAATAGCTTTGTAATATGGACGCATGTGTATACCTGTTTTGAGATGTAGGCGGTCTTGATTAAGTGTTCAAAGGAGGGGGCACAGATTTTGTTTTTCCTAGCTTTATCTTAGATAAAATCTCCCAAAAACAGATTTTTAAAACAGTTATATCATGTGTGCTCAGTTTAACCACTCGAGTGATTTTCCCATCACCGTGGTGTCACGTGTATACTACATCAAAGTATTGAAGTCAAAGTTTTCATGCAATAATGGCACAAACCCCTCTATCAAGGGGTTTGTGACTGGCATAGGGCTGGATTGTGCACATGTTTCATTGGATGTCCGGTACCCTCCATGCATTTATGAGGAACCTGCTCGGCCTCACTGCTGTGCAGCTCCATGGGAGTCCGTGCATTCATAAAACCCAAAAGATCAAATGGAAGTTGGGGATGGATTAAACATCATTTGCACCATGATTAACATGAATTTAATGTTAGGAAAACAAGTTTTTGAACTAGGGAGCTTTTGCTCGATCATGGTTGAGGAATGTCTCCCTTCTTTTATAACTTGCGAGCTCACTATTGGGATGTAGGGTTTTGTGCTTAGTGTGGGCAGGGCCTGTACAGAACACAAATAATCCTAAATTCACCATGGGGGATTTGCACATCGAGAAAAATTAAAGAATAAGATCAGGGTGTCATCCCTCAGTCGCAATCTTGCGAAGGGTCGACAACCCCACCAGGTCGGAGGTAGAGGGTGACCCAAATCACTCTGTATGTATTGTTCTTGAACCCGGGAAATATCATATCAAACTCTGAGTTATTGGTGCAAGGTTTGCATTGGGCCCTTGTTGTTTCTATCTGAGTTTAACCATAAGACACTTGTTTGGAAATAGGATGCACTTGGTTATCTTCCCCTTGTTTTTGGATTACATGAAGGATGCCCCGGGCTTGAAGTCAACACGGGGAAGATACCATCGTTTAGAACTTCAATGATTGGATTCCACGAGTCTATAGACCATTGGAAGACTGCTCCCAACCTAAAACATCACGTGTATTCTGTCCGCGGTTATAGGACATCCACTTCACACTAGGGGAATTGTTGCATCCATCTTACAAGTCTATTGAGTACAACGACAATTTCATGGATAATTATCCAATTAACTTTGATATTTCTTTCATGTGTATTATTGTCACTGGTCTTTCCAAATACCAAGTGTGATTATCATTAAATGAGGTTCAACCGTATCTTGCTAGCATGTCCAAGGAGTGAGCGCACTCTCATAGATATTGGCCCCGACGGTCGATGTGACCAATTCTCACACGACAAGGCTCACGAGGAACAGGGTTCCATTCCATGTCCTTTCTCGACAAGTGGTCTTCTGCAGGCAAATATTGGTTTCATATGCCATAAATGTTAAATTGTTCTTGATGTTCACTCAAGTGATAGCGTTCCCTCATAAATTTACAATGCATTGGAATCCGGTCGTTAAAGTTTCCCATAGGTAGCATTACCAGTCTGGCAAAACTTCTGATATTGTTCCATATCCCTTACTGGTTAGTGACTATTCAAGGTTTGAACACCGGGGAATAGGCTACATTTGTTTGAGAACTTCCCAATCAAGTGATGGAATTATCACAATAATGTGTGGATTATAGGAATCGGGTAATTTGTTCTTCAACCCCTAGGAGCATGGTTAATTCAAACTACAAAAACATCTTGTTTGTGTAAAATGTGGTATGGAATGGGGATATTTCACTGGAACGGCCTTCAAAAGATTGCTACACACAATGGTTTTTTGCAGAATTGGAATGTTTGTATGCCATACAAGGCGTTCGGAAGAATACAACTACCTTACTCACCGTTCAGGAGGAACCTGCTCAAAACATAAACAACCCGGCATCAAACCAGGGGGGTTTCTTCTTGAGAAGGAAAAACAAAGAGGGCATCTCTTGAATGTGATTCTTGCATGGGAACAAGAGTTATGAGGGATGTTGACATGGCACAACATGCTTTGCTCTACCAGCGTCACATGCCACTGATCAAGCATGGTGAAGTGAGTGGGAATTCCATTCTTTCAACTGTCCGGTGGGGTAAAAATGTTTTCTTAGTGCCGTGTAGGACGGAACTTACCCCCTCCCCCATTTTGGTGGAAGGGTTATTGTGCTCTTGACAAAAAAATTACCCCATTTACAACGTGAGGTTTGCATTGATGCGGTGTTGCATGCATGTTACGTCAAAGTGTTGAAGCTTTTATTGTTTCCTTCAACATAAATCCTTTGTGTTTGGGTTCTACTGTTGTTTCACTGAAGGGTTGTGGAAGGTTCACATGTGGGCCAAATACCCCCCACGAGTTGGAAGATAACCTGCTAGATCCCGCTACCCCGGGGTATTGCATGTGCCCACGCAAAATCTTAATTTGAAACCTTGAATGTAATCTGAGGTAAGGTTTTGTCGCAATTGGCGTTGAAGTCCTAACGATTTGCATGCCAAGGAGCAAAATTGCAAAATCCATTGCCACTTGTCACAGTCAAGCGATGATCCTCTTGTCTCCTTCGTTTCTTTGTTATGTAACGTCCCTCCGTACAATGAAGGGTTTTTCTTGTTTTTCACGGTCATTGCTCTTGTGAAACACAATTTTTTTTTAGGGATGTACGAATGCCCTGCCCTTGTGGTTGGCCCTCTTATACAAATAACAAATTTCCACGATGTCCCTGGTATGTGGCTTGTCTAAAACTAATTACGATGTTTGGCGATGCGTATTTCTCACATCTTCACTTCATATGGACGGTGTCCCTCATATATCTAGTACCTTTGACAGGATACAAACCTCGTGTGAATCCAGTGTTGCATCGTGTACTCATTGTCCATGCATGATCTTTAGTTTGCTTTTGTATAGCGCAACATGAAAAAACAGTGCCAGGTTTAATACAAGGTCTTAATTGCTCCCATTTCCCCACTTTTTCATATACATTGAAAACTTTCCTGTGTCGTGCGGTTTACAAAAACCGTGCCCCCTGCTTGAATCTTAATTCTTAGGATGCCACTACTTTGCATTCTAATGACAAAATGCCACCACGTGGCTGAATTTGTATGAATTATAAAATGAATTGGTATCATGGCCTTGCTATTGACTCTTCTCTCTCGCCTGCTTGAAACGGAGCTGAATCGGATTCATTTATTGCAAGAGTGCAATGACATGTTTCTTTATTCTATTTTCCCAGCAAGAAAACTCTGTATTGTGTACACTAAACTAGAACTAAACTTTATGCCTACAATGGAGTTTATTGATTTACATCTGTACGCACACCTGCTTGGCGTGGCAATTGCAAGCCCCAGAGGTGCTGGCATTACCAAAAAAAAAACCCCATTCATCCAAATGTAGTTCAAGGGGAGGAGGAGCTATAATTTTCAGATCGACATGGAGGATTTGTGCATCACCATAAAATCAACCAAAGAGGGTCTCTTCACTCTATCACGATCAAGAGAACACAACATTTCAATTCTTGTCTGACTCACAAACCCACTCGTTATGTAAATACACGCCAAATTCAAATCCTGTCATCCCAAATCACACCCAAGGGTCCGGGATATTACGTTTATGCACGCACTTGCTGGGCCCCGCCGCAGCCTGGCCCAGCAAGATCCATGTCAACGCATGGGGAGTTCCGGACCCACCCCTCCCATGTCAACATATGACAAACCCGACCGAGATCAGTAAAAATCCCATCATTTGGACATCCAAAAAAATATGTGGATGGATTAACAATGGAAAATCAAACACATAGTGGAATACATATATGTGCGTGTGCAGTAAAAATGATAGAAAACGAGGTACCTGTCGGCATAGCACTCGTAACGTTGATAAACCAAAGGTAAACGCCTCCTAGATTGTTTCATTATCTAACGTTCAGACCACGCATGACAAGATAACCGTCGATTGACACGGTGAAAAAAAAAAGTAGAAGATTCAATAACGCTGGAATTCAAAAACATATTACATGGTTGCCCCTGATGCACCCATTGTGACTGCACACTGGAGTCAATTTGCACACAAATTCATGGACCTGAGGCATCGTTCATCTGACTTGTAGAGTCGTGAAATCCTATCATTAAGGTTTGGAACCGAGAGTACAAGTAATATACAGTACAGATTAATGGCATTCTTCTAAAATGAGGTGTGGGCTGGGGGCATTTTCACTGGCCTAGCCTCAATACAATGAAGTTACTACCATGGCGATGCTTTACATGGCAACATGTCAAGAAACTAATGCTCATTTGTATTGGTTTTCCGGCTAGTGTACCCTATTGTGACACATGGTTGTATCACGCATGCGATATTGGCTCGTGACATAGCCACACCAAATGTGAGACGGGCCATTCTTGCATCGTTATGCATGCCACGTTGCAAGTTGCATATCATATTGCATGGTCTTGGTGTAATGTCTCCACACATTGATGTGGCATGACACATGGTGAAAAACTCACGTGCTTCTTCATCAATACTTGCACATTGATGGTAATGAAATTTGGCCATTTGTGTTTTTATTCACAACGCATTGGTACATCAAAATCAACAATGGATTGTCTACTTCTTGTTTTGTGAATTAAACGAGGAATGCCCCGGGCTTGAGGTTAAAATCAGGAATACCCCTGGTTTGAAAATGATTTTTAGTATGCCACGATTATGTAAATGACTGCCATACTGCCTCTAGTCTATGTATTGATGCGTAGTATGACCTTGTTTCCTCCTTCATTTGTTTTTCATGTGACTCCCAATCGTAGAATGAAGGGTGTATTTGTTTTGCACGGTCATTGCTTGTGCAAAACATAACTGTTTGCTACATGGATTTAAAAATGGTATACGCTTGTGGCTGGCCTTCTTATGCAAAGAGCAAATTTCCATGGTGTCCATGATACATGGCTTGTCCAAGACTGTTGGCAATGTTTGGCGATGCGTGTTTTTGACAACTTCACCACATCTGGGTGGTGTCCTTGGTATCTTTGGTACCTTTGACAAGGTATGAACATCGTGTGAATCCGGTGTTGCATCATACTTGTGAGCTCATATTCTATGCACGATGTTTAGTTTGCTTTTGTACAGCGTGACAAGAAAAAACAATGCCAGGTTCAATAGAAAGTCTTGATTGCTCCCATGTCCCACTCTTGGATGAAGATTGGAAGCTTCTTGAATCCTGCCATAGACGGCAGTCGTACCCCCTGTTTTAAAATTAATGTGCAAGATGCCATGACTTTGTATCCCAATGACGGAATGCCACCACTTGGCTGAATTTGTATAAGTTATAGAACAGATCGGTAATGTTCCCTTGCTATTGAATTGTGTCTCCTTCCTGTTTGGAACAGAACCAAACATTATTCGTTGCTTGCAAGCGAGAAATGACATGTTTCTTTCTATTTTTTCCTGAAGAGCTGACTCTATAGCTTGAACTGTAAGTTGTGAAAAAACCTTACGCTTATCATGGAGTTTCATGTTTTGGAACTGCACATGCACCTGCTCAGCACAACCACATGCCCTAGAGATGCCAGCGTAAAAGCAAACCTCAATATCCACTTGTAATGAAAGCGGAGGAGAAGCTACTGGCTTCACATTAACACGAAGGGTTTGTGCACCACCACGAAAGCAACAAAAAGGGTGTTTCCACTCGATCGCAGTGAAGAAAAGACAGCATTTCAAATATTGTATGACTCGCAGACCTAAATTTCTAAAGTCATTTTCTAAATGCACATCACATTCAAAGGCTGTCATCCCAGATTACATCAGAGGGATTGGGGATTTACGTTCATGCGCACACTCACTGTGCCCCACTACAGTGGGGCCAAGCAAGTTCCCATTCAACGCATGGGCAGTTCTGGATCCACCCCCTCTAGTGAAAACATGCGGCAATCCCGGCTGAGATTAGTAACAAAACCATCGCTTAGACATCCAAAACAATAATGTCATGGATAAATGTATGATGGGAAAGCAAAAACATAGCACAATAGATAGGTCTGGATAATGAAAATCCTGGAAAACAATGTACCGGTGCTATAGCATTCGTATCATTGGTCACCAAAGACAAATGCCTCATAAAAATGTTCTGTTCTTCAGCCATCAGACCATGCACATCGAGATAATTGTCGATTGACACAGTGTGTGGGGTAAACGAGAGAGATGAGACAAGAACATTGGAATTAGAAAGAACATCAAAGAGTCACCCATCGCGACTACAAATCGGAGTCAGGTTACACATAAAGTCATGGACGGGAGGCACCGTTCATCTATTTCTTTTAGTTTCGACATCCCATCATTAAGTTTTCAAACAGGGAGCATGCCTTGTTTAAACTGCAAAATTGTGGCTCTTACACAAGGTGTGGAATGGAGGGATTTCACCATCCTGGCCTCAGTATAACCACGTTACTAATACGTTAATGTTTCACACGACAACACATCGGGACACCCATGCTCATTTGTATTTGTTTTCTAGCAAGTGTACCTCATTGTGACATATGTTTGTATCATGCATGCAATATTGGCTCGTGATATGGCCAAGCCAAATGAGAGATGGGAATTTTTTGCATCATTATGCATGGCACATTGTAAGTTGCATTTCACGTTGCATGGCCACGGTGTGCCATCTTCACACGTTGATGTTGCATGACACATGGTGTAAAAATCACATGCTTCTTCATTGATATCTGCAGATCGATAGTAATGAAATTTGGCTTTTTGTGTCATTATTCACAACACGTTGGTATTTCAAAATCAACAAATTTTTGTCTACCCCTTGTTTCATGAATTACACGAGAGGTGCCCAAGGCTCGAGGTTTAAATGAAGAATTCCCGCAGTTTGAAAATGAATGGTGGTATGCCACGAAACTGAATATGGATGGCACATTGCCTCTATTCTAGAAACTAATGTGTATTGTGATCCTTGATTCTCCTCCGTTTGTTTGTCGTGTAACCCCCCCTTCATATAATGAAGGGTTTTTTTTTTTTTGCATAGCCACTGCTTTTGAGAAACATAAACTCTTTTCATAGGGATGTACAAATGGCATGCCCTTGTGGTCGGCCCTCTCGTACAAAAAACAAATTTCCATGTTGTCCCTGATATGTGGCTTGTCCGAGACTAATGACAATGTTTGGCGATGTGTATCTTTCACATGTTAATTACACGTGGAGGGTGTCCCTGATATGTAAGGTACCTTTCATGGGCTATGAACCTCGTGTGAAGCCAGTGCTCCATTGTGTACTTGTGAACTCATCCTCCATGCATAATGTTTCAATAGCTTTATCTTGCACAGCGCAGCACAAAAAAACAATGCAAGGTTTAATACAAGGGCTTAGTTACTCCCATGTTCCCACTTTTGCATGAAGATTGAAAAGTGTCCCGAGTCCCGTGGTTTATGGCGACCGTGCCCACTGTTTTAAGCTTAGTGTGCAGGATGCCATGGCTTTGTATTCTAGTGAAATAATGTCATCCATTCGCTGAATCTGTTTACATTATAAAGTAAACTGGTAGCATGCCCTTGCTGTTTAGTCGTCCTTTCTGCCTGCTCAGAACCAAACCAACTAGGACCCACTGCTTGCAAGCAAGCACTGACATGTTTCTTTCTTCTTTATTTCCATAACAAGCAAACTTTGCATTTTGTACTGTAACCTGTGACTAAACAAAACGCCTACTATGGGGTTTAATGCTTTAGAAGTGTACACGCACTCGGGCCCAGCAACAACAGGCCCTAGAGGTGCAGGTGTAAATTCCAAAACTCAGTCATCCAATTGTAATCAAAGGGGACGATGAGCTATTGTTTGCACATCAACGTGGAGGGTTTATGTTTCACCACAAAAGCAACCAAAACAGGTTTTTTCACTCCATTGCAGTCAGGAAAAGACAACATTTTCATTTTCATATGACTCGCAACTCAACTCAGTTTTAAGCTCGCACCAGATTCAAAGCTTGTCATCCCAAATCACATCGCAGGGATTGGGATATCATGTTTTTGGGAACACTTACTGGGCCACGCCGCGGCAGGGCCCAGCATGTTCCCTTTCAACGCATGGGGAGTTCTGGACCCCACCCGCTCCCATGCAAACATACGGCAAACCCGACCAAGCTCAATGACCACCCTGTCATCCGGAAATCTTATATAGTTTATTTCTTGATGAATGCATGATGGATAATCAGAATCATAGCAAAATAGGTAGGTGTCGGTAATGGAGATACTGGAAAATGATGTACTCGGTGGTACAACACTCGTAACAATGGTAAACCAAAGATAAATGCATCATTAAAATGTTGAAATCCTTAACGATCAGACCATGCACATCGAGATAACCATCAATTGGCATGTCGTATATAGTAAACGAAGAAGATGGGTCAATAAAATTCTTAATTGGAAAGATATCATGGTTACCCCCGATGCAACCATTGCGACTGCTAACCGGAGTCAGGTTACTCTTAAATTCCTGGACCGGGGACACGGTTCATCTAATTTTTAGAGTTATGGCATCATATCATTGCAGTTTCAGAATGGGGGCAGAGCTCATTTCAAGTACAGGGTCATGGCATTCCTCTGACGTGAGGTGTGAAGTGGAGGCATTTCAATAGCCCGGCCTTGGTATAACCAAGGTACTATTATGGTGATGCATTTCACAACAGCATGTTGGGACACTCGTGCTTGCCTGTATTTGTTTTGCTGGCAAGTATACCCCATCGTGACACACCATTGTACCATGCATGGGACATTGGCTCATGATATGGCCACACCAAACGAGAGTTGGGCCAGATTTGCATCGTTATACATGGCACGTTTCAACTTGCATGTCTCATTGCATGGTTTTGGTGTGTCATCTTCACAAGATGATGACGCATGACACAAGGTGTAAAAATCGCATACTTCTTTGTCGATGCTTGCAGATCAATCGCAATGAAATTTGGCTAGTTATTTCATTATTCACAGCCCATTGGTATTTCAATACCAACAATTGGTTGTCTACCACTTGCTTCATGAATTATACGGGGAATGCCCCGGTTTGAAAACTAATGACAGCATGCCACGAGTCTGTACATGGCTGGCGTACTGTCTATAATCTAAAAAATGATGTGTAGTATGACCCTTTTTTCTCCTTTGTTTCTTTCCCATGTAACTCCCCTTTGTGAAATGAAGGGTTTCTTTGTTTTTCACGGTCAGAACAAAGACAGATAATTGCTCATACTAGCTTGTGTGAAACATAACTGTTTGCTATAGGGATGTACAAATGGCCCGCCGTTGTGGTCAGCCCTCTGATACAAGGAACAAGTTTCCATGGTTTCTCCAATACATGGCTTGTCCAAAACCAACGACAATGGTTGACGATGCATAATACTTACATCCTCACTACGCGTGGATGGTGTCCCTGATATGTCTGGTACCTTTGACAAGCTATGAAGCTTGTGTGAAGCCCGTGTTGCATTGAGTGCTTGTGAGCTCATCCTCCATGCATGATATTTGTTTTGCTTCTGTACAGTGCAATACAAAAAACATAATGCGAGGATTAATTCAAGGGCTTGATTGCTCCCATGTCCCCAGTTGTGCATAAAGATTGAAATTTTCCCCGAGTCCTGTGGTTTACGGCAACCGTGCCCCTTGTTTCATATTGACGTGCAGGATGCCACGACTTTTTATTTTAATGACAGAATTCCACCACTTGGCTGCATTTGTGTACACTATAAATAGATTGGTAACATGCACTTGCTGTTTACTCGTCTCTCCTGCCTCTTTTGGAACGCAACCGAGTAGGATTCATTGTTTGCAAGTGAGCAATGACAGGATTCTTTCTGTGTTTCATTGCAAGGAAACTCTGTAATCTGTGTTGTAAACCTAACACATGGAGTTTAATGTTTTAGAACTGTACGTGCACCTGCTGGGCCCAACACCCGCAAGCCCTAAAGGTTTCGGCGTAAAAACCTAACCTCAATCACCAAAGCAAAATTTGAGGGAGGAGGAGCTATTGTTTGCACATTAACATGGGTGGTTTGTACGTCACCACAGCAGCAACCAACAAGGGTGTTCTAACTCGATCGCAATCAGGAAAGACAACAAGTCCATTTTTGTATGACTCACAAACCCACTCGTTATGTAAACACACACCAAATCAAAAGCCTGTCACCTCGAATCACATCTAAGGGGTCAAAAAACTATGTTTGTGCGTGCACTTGCTAAGCCCCGCCGTGGCGGGGCCCAGTAAGTTCCCTTTCAAGGCATGGGCAGTTCCAAACCCACCCCCTCCCATGCAAAATTAGAGCAAATCCGGCCAAGATTGGTAACAAACCCATCACTTGGACATAACAAAAGTACTGTTATGGATAAATGCATGGTGGAAAAGCAAAAAAACTAGCGCAAAGGATATGGATCGATAGTGGAAATGCAAGAAAATTATGTACCTGGTGGTGTAACACTCGTAACATTTGGTATACCAAGGATGAATGCCTCCTACAGATGTTTCATTCTTTAACGATCAGACCACCCACGTTGATGTAACCATCGATTGACACGGAGTGCATGGTGAATGAAGTAGTTGAGTGAATAACATTGGAATTGGAAAGAAATATTACACATTCACCCCCGATGCAACCATCGAGACCTCTAACCGGAGTCGGGTTACTCACAAAGTCATGGACCAAGGGCAAGGTTCATCTAATGTTTAGAGTTGGGGGATGGTATCATTGCAGTTCCAAACTTGGGGCACATCTCTTTTCAAGTACAAATTCATGGCATTCCTCTTACACGAGGTGTGGGATGGAGGCATTTCACTAGCCCGGCCATTGTACAAACAAGTTACTATTATGGTGATATCTTGCACAGCAATATGTTGGGACACTCATGCTTGTTTCTGTTTCTTTTTTTTTTCTGGCATGTATACCGTGTCATGACACACGGTTGTATCATGCACGCGACATTGGCTCGTGATATGGCCATAGCAAGTGAGAGGTGGGCAATTTCTGCACCGTTGTACATTGCATGTTGCAATTTGCATGTCACATTGTATGGTCTCTGTGTGTCGTATTCACACGTCGATGTCGCGTGACACATGGTTTCAAATTTGCGCACTTCTTCGTCGATGATTGCAAATTGATAGCAGTGAAAGTTGGCTATTGTGCTGTTATTGGCAAACCATTGGTACTTCAAAACCAACAATGGATTGTCTAACGCTTGCTTCATGAATTAGACAAGGAATGCTTGAGGTTTAATGACAACATGCCACGAGTCTATATATGGCTGCCATGCTACCTACGGTCTATAAAACAATGTGTAACATGACCATGTTTTATCCTTTGTTTGTTTCTCTTATAACTCCACTTCGTGAAATCAAGGGCTCCTTTATTTTGCACGGTCGTTGCTCGTGTGAAGCATAATTGCTTGTTATAGGGCTGTACAAATAGCCTGCCTTGATGTTCGTCCATCTTATACAAAGAACAAATTTCCATGGTTTGCCTCATACATGGCTTGTCCAAAACCAGTGACGATGTTTGGCGATGCGTAATCATCACATCGTCACTACATGTGGACGGTGTCCCTAGTATGTCTGGTACCTTTGATGTGCTACGAACCTTGTGTGAAGCCAGTATTACACCGTGTGCTTGGGATCTCATTCTCCATGCATGATGTTTATTTTACTTTTGTACAGCACTACACAAAAAAAGAATGCCAGGTTTAATTCAAGGGATTGCTTGCTCCCATGTCCCCACTTTTGCATAAAGATTAACACGTGTCCTGAGTCTTGCGGTTTGCGGAACCGTGCCCCCTGATTCAAACTTAACGTGTAGGATGCCATTGCTTTGTATTATAATGAAAAAATTCCACTTCTTGGTTGAGTTTGCATACGTTGAAGAAAACAATTTGAAATATGCCCTTGCTATTTGCTCGTCTATCCTGCCTGTTTGGAACAAGACCAAATAGGGTTCATTGCTTGCAAGCGTGCAACGACGTGTTTGTTTGTGATTTTTCCTCGCGATAAAACTCTGTACACTGTAATATAAAATGTGACTGAAATTTGCCTACCATGGAGTTTAAGGTTTTAGAGCCGTAAGTGCCCCTCGTGGGCCCAGAATCAATAGGCCCTAGAGGTGGCGGCGTAAAAACAAAGCCGCAATCACCCTATTGGAAGTCAAGGGGAGGAGGAGCTTTTGTTTGCGCGTTAACAAGGGTGGTTTGTACGCCAAGAAAACTGCAACCAAAAAGGGTGTTCTCGCTGGATCGCAACCAATAAGAAACAACATTTCTATTTTTGTATGACTCGCAAACCCACTCATCTTGTAAATACATACCAAATTCAAAGCATGTCGTCACAAATTGCGTCCGAGGCTTTGGGAATTGACATTTATGCATGCATTTTTAATGGGCTCCACTGCGGCGGGGCCCAAAAAGTTCCCTTTTGACACATGGGGAGTTTAGGACCCACCCCTCCCATGCGAGCATATGGCAGACTCGTCAGAGATTGGTGATCCATCGTCCGGACAGCCAAAGGAATATTGTTGTGGATAGAAAGATGATTGAAACACGTAAAAACAGCGCAATATATAGGTGTGGATACTGAAAAGGGCATAAATATAGCGGTGCCCATCGTTCGGGTCGATAGGTCAGCGGTGTCCATGTTCAAAAACAGAAAGACGGCGGTGTCCATGGTCAAGAACGACAAGCTAGTTGTGTCCGCTGTAAAAAACAAAGCAACGGCGGTGCCCGTGTTTTTTGTTGTGCAAGCAAAAATGGAAGTCTGACTTTGCTCTCGAAGTCGGACATCGCCGACTTTGAGAGCAACGAGCGGGGACCTGCCGGGCCCCGCTGCCATTGGGCCCGGCAGGTCCCCTTTCTTCTATCACCGCGTGCGTCGCATCTTGCAACCCCCCTCCCCCCTCCAGTATCCGACAAACCCCCTGCTTACCATTGGGGGAGGGGGGGTTAGTAGGGCCCAGCAGGCCCCCCTTCTTCTATAATAGCGTGCGTTGTATCCCGCAAACACCCCCAAAACCTCGACATACCCCCTACCTAAAATGGGGGGGGGTTGGCAAGGTCATCGCGAGCTCGCAAGGAGGTCTCGCCGCGAAAGCCCTCCTGCGAGCTCGCGATGACCGACGAAGTTCGACTTTGGCCTCGAAGTCAAAATCCATGTAAAATCTGTTACATAAATGGAATACATGCCAGTCATGCCCGTTTTTGCTCGCATGATGAAAGCCATGGGCACCGCTTTTATTTCATTTTTGACTAGGGCACCGCTAGGTTGTGGTTTTTGACTATGGACACCGCCGTTTCTCCGTTTTGACTATGCATACCGCTGATTCGTCGACCCAAACGATAGGTGTGTTACAACACCGACCCAATGAAAATGCCTGCAAACAATGTACCCGATGGTATAGCACTCGTAACGTCCGTAAAACAGAGATAAATGCCTCCTGCAAATGTTTCATTCTTCAACAATCAAACCACACACATCAATACAAGCTTCGATTGACGCACCTTATATGGTGAGTGAAATAGACAAGCCAATAACATTGGAAATAGAAAAGATGTTACAGAGTCGCCCTTGATGCACCCATCGCGACTACTAGTCGGAGTCCGGTTACACATGAAGTCACGGACCTGGGACACGTGTCATCTCATGCTTTGAGTCGTAACATCATGTCATCAAGGCTTCAAACCGGGGGCACGGCTCGTTTAAGGTGCAAAGTGGTGGTATTCCTATTACACGAGGTGTGGAATGGAGGCATTCAACTAGCCCGGCCGTAGTACAACCAAGTTATTACTGTGGTAATATCTTACACGGCAACATGTTGAGACACTCGTGCTCGTTTGTACTCGTTTACTAGCGGGTGTACCCCGTCATGACACACGGTTGTATCATGCATGCAATGTCGGGTCGTGATAAGGCCACACCAGTTGAGAGATGGCCCAGTGTTGCACCGTTATACGTGGCACGTTGCAAGTTGCACATTGCACGTTGCCATATTACATGGTCTTTGTGTGACTACACACATTGATGTCGACTGACACGCGGTATCCAATTCGCGTGCTTATTCATCCAGACTTGCAAACCGATAGCAATGAAAGTTGGATATTTGTGATATTATTCACATGGATCAAGCGACTAGATACCCACCATGTCCAAAGTTTATGCTGGCATGCCCACGCCTACTAATTTAGACACGGCATGCCCAGTACAAACTAAGTTAAAGCTACGATATCCACGGTTCGGAAAACAAAACGATGTATCCACACAAAAAAAGGCTATGTCGTCGCTGCTTGGAATGCAGCGCCGGAATGATGACGTCATGATACTCCTCAAACAATGACAACCCCCTCTTTGTAGGTATTTTTCGTTGTTCAAGAAAGGGGTTTACGTGGGGTTTGTGTGCGAGCATCTGCTCTGCCCCGCTACCGAGAGCACAACAGATGCCCGCGTGAACAATGAAACCTTCAATCCCAACTGTATAAACGGGGGTTGGGTTTGAAAGTATGTGTTCCGCAAATCAGGGGTGGTATGTGTGCCATGAATAAACAATCCAAGTTTTGAAATGGCCACTTTTTTCTCGATTGTAGTAAAGATGACCCTTTGTTTTGTGTTTCGACGCGCAAACCCCCTGTCACGATGTGGGGTTTTATGCTATGTGTGGGCTCCGCCCGCGCAAAACCCCACATCGTAATAGGGGGTTTGCGCGTCGGAGTAACAAAAAACAAAAGGGTCATCGCTCCACTACAATCTCGCGAGGGAGTGATGGTCGCAATCGAGCGACGGTCACATGACCCTCGTCGCCATGCTCGGTCGGCGCAGCATGTGGCTGATCGAGCATGGCGAGCGAGGGCCGGACACATCATTCCTTTCTTTAAAGAGGTGGGTGTGCCGTATCAGTTTTTGGACTCGCGGACATGCCGGCCTAGTAGTTGGCGCGGCCTGGGTATCCGAGCTATTTCACCCCATTCACAAGTCATCAGTATTTCAAAACCAACTAATGACTGTCTAACGCTTGCTATATGAGTTATACGCGAAATGTATCGGGCATGAGGTTTAAACGAGGAATGCATCCGGTTTGAGGAATGGATGATAATATGCCATGAGCCTGTATATGGCTGGCATGCTGCCTCCGTTGTGTAAACAGATGTGTGGTATGACCGTGGTCAGTAGCCACATGTGACGACCCGCGGGGGGGGGGGGGGGGG
>SZWC01000272.1:350973-436025 GCA_023375785.1 Penium margaritaceum | reverse complement strand
GGGGGGGGGGGGGGGGTAGTCAGTTTACGAGCTCTAGTTGAGTAAGTGGCATTGTGATGGCATGTTAACTACGATATTGTCGACGGTAGTATAGCCTACAGTGGGCCTTCTGCGTGCCAGGGAGGAGTTTCTTAGAACAGGGTTTATACTTGTCTCGTTAGCATATCGAAGGGGTGATCGTGGACTCGCAAGTCCCTTTCTTGAACATCAATGTAACAAAAGTTCACACGACATGACGGGCAACTGAGAAGGTTCAGTTCCATGTCCTTACCAGGGAAGTGCTCGCCCATGGGGTGAGTTGGGGGAGAGGGACATGTGCAAGGCATGTTTTGACGTATAAAAACTCAAGCGATCCCATTGTGTCATTCATATTCGTGCCATAATGCCGTATAGTCATAAAACTGTGGACACGGCTCTGTCAAACTACAAACACATGGCATGATTTTTTAATGGATACACATCCGGGGCATTTCACTATACAACTAATTCTGAAGATGGATACATCTCCTTCGTACCCCTGTTAGCTCCCAAAGATAGTACCACAAATACACATGACTAGTCTGCCCCATCGGCTACCCCTTTTCTCCATCCATCGCGTCCTATCTTGGTGCTACATCATTTGAAAAAGTGTCCCGATATTTCAATTTTAACGCGGTCTGACGCAGAGCTTGCATTGACGTAATGTCACATGCTTGTTGCGTCAGAATGTGCACATCAATACCCACGTGAAACAAACACAAGCATCTCGACATATATGTCCATGGTGGTTTTGTCAGGGGGTTGTGGAAGTTATACGCTTAGGGTCTGGGAAACTTCATACGTTGAAAGGGAACCTACCGGACCCCACTGCTATAGGGCTTAACAGGTGTCGATATCACAATACAAACCTTACATGCTACAAACAATTCAAGGCAGGGTTTGATCGAGGCTTGCACAAAACCCGGGGGGCTGTGTGCTCGTGAAGTACCGCAAGGGGCGTTCTTGCTCAGTCACGGTTAGGTGGTCATATTTCCCGTTTTTTATTCGACATGTTGTTTCCCTGATTAGATGTTGGGGGTTTCTCTATTCTGCACTTGCCTGACTCACGTGAACACAACTACTTGTTCGAGGGATGGAAGATGAAGGGGTGGCCGGCCATTGCGGTTGGCCCTCCATGTGCAAGGGGCCGATTTCATGGTGTCTTTATACGTTACACAACACAGACAAATGACGATGTTTCCCGACGTGGTTTGTCCACACATCCACCACACCTGGATAAAGTCCATTCTATTCTTGGGACCTATAGCAGGATGTGAACCCCACGTGTATCCAGATGCTGTAACATGCACACGCGAGCCCTTCGCCCATGCACAATACATAGCTTGCTCAGTATGGCACCACACAAAACGATGCCAGGGTTCATACAAACAAGTTACGGGTGTCATTGATTTTCACACGATTACTGACCAGGGCAATACCGCTCGTTTGTGCCTAAACATTGGCAAAGGTCGCCTGTTCTTCATACGTTGGTGTGTCATTGTGTGTGTCCTGGTTTGCATCGAAATTCGTGAGATGGTAGATTAACCAAGTTGCCACTAATGCACATAGCATATTGCCCGTGGCATCTTAGCTTATGTGGGCTTAAGTGCACCACACCGTCAAGGCACATGGGGTGCATGCGCACCTCTATTCCGGATGCAATAAGTTTTGGCTTAACACTCTTGACTTGCACACCTCACGAGCGGCCAACCACGTGGCCTGGATAGGCACTGAATGTTGCAGGCACGAGGTTGCATCGGCGGGTGGCGCGTCAATGTCCACCAGGCACAAAATGCGTTGCACACAGATTCACAGCCGGCGAGGATTACACGGTGGCCATGCAAACACATTGCCTTGGCAGGGGAATGCGCTGTGTGCTGGATTCCAACGGGAATGGCAAGTGACAACGGCACCTTACACAAGAAGCAACACAGCCCCACACAAACAAAGTGTTGAGCTTGGGTCCAATGCTCGTGTTTACTAAGTGAGTTCAATTGACATGTTTAAACGCACCGGTACAATCACGGCGGAGGCGAGTTGCTCTAACGCGACCCGTAGCCTCTATCCCATGCACACGGAAGCTCACACAAAGGGGCACGTGCATAAGAAGCGCGAAGCTTGAGTTTTGTGCACGTCGGTAGTGAGAGGGTTGGCATCACTGGCACCCTTGTTGGATGCACATGACGGAGATGTGTCACATGCACCTTTTTTGAGGATGAGAGCAACGAGGATCGGTTCAGGGAGTTGAAAAGTGGCCAAAGGTGTACAAGGCCAACAACGTTTCCAGAACGCATGCACACAAAGCAGACGGGGTAGGAGTGTACCTGGCCACATGTTGTTGCTCGACAAGGCCACACGGCAAGGGTACTCGTGAAAATATCAAAGGAAATGCGTAGTTCCAAATTTAGGATGCAAGATGTATCGTGGTTGGCACACACACAATGAAAAGCGCAGACAAGAAGGAGCACCCACATGTCGCTTATCCACCTAAACGTGGGTTGGAAACCAATGTAAGGTACAAATTAAACTTGGACATTGTAGGTATGGTGGCTAATATTCCATGTAGTTGTATGTTCACGTAGAATTCAGAATCACCAGCAAAAACATCACCTAGAGTGTGGGCTTCGCATTGTAGACAATTATCAATGGCCATAGTAAGTTATGGAAAGCATACACCCGTCATGGAAGAGAGGGCTAAAATCACACTATGATTGTCATGCTATCAAGCTGCTATGCTTCTATGTGAGACAAAGGGCTCCATTATAGTCATAGTCAGTACTGTATGTTGTTTGGCAAAATGCCAAAACGACATTGGGGCGTCCCATGGTAAAAATTGGTTCTCTCCTACTTTGGACGCCTGCTTGGAGTAGCTTCGACCATTGGCACTTTGCACCAACCCGCCTCACCCCTGCCCCCAGCCTGAAGTCAGAGCACCCGTGGTCTAGGTGTGAAACAGGCATTCCAGCATCCCAAGCTTCGCGCAATCTCAGTCGTTTATTCAGTTCACCGTGAGCCGCGCGATGACGCTAGAACTTCGCCACCGGACAACACACCCATCTGCTCAGTTTTCGTCTGGCCAATCCGCGGATGGGCCACCGTCGCGGCTCAGCTGCCGACGTTGAGTCGAAACGGACAGTGAAGTGGTCGGGAGTCGGCGGTTCCAACGAGATGCCAGGAAAATCATTTTCCTAGTCACGGCTGACTCCGTCGGGATCCACGCGCATTGGGGGGCCCTTCGAGACCCCCACCAACTCATGCGAGGACTTAAAAATAATTAAAATGCCTTAGCTCGGAGTCGGCTCAGAGCGGCTTCCCCACCGGGTCAGGGAGCGTGGGTCACTGTGCCTACCAGCGCCAAGGCAATCCGCTGGCGGGTACGTTCCCCAGTCGACCTAGGTTACCCAGAGCAGCTCCAGCCTCCACACAAGCCTGTGACACCGAGGGTTTCAACCCTACATAACCCAGCCTTAGGTCATCCGTGAGCTCATATCGCAGTCCATCATCAGCCATCATCCATCGCTGTCTACTACGAGCAACATTCAGACCACAGTCTCATAGTTTTTCATAACTCACCCCTGGTTTCCTTCTCGCTCATTCAAGGTGGCGACTCCGGAAGCTGCAGCTGTTGCCACGGCAGTGCCCGCGGAAGTTCCCGCGGAGCCTAAGGCTCAGGACCCGCCTGCCCCTGTTGCTGCACCCGTTCCCCCGACTGCAGCTGAATCCACCGGCACAACTAAGCCAGAAGAACCCGCAATGGCTGGAGAAGTTGCAAAGCCTGCCGTGGTCGCTCCAGCAGCACCTGATGCTGCTACGGCGAAGCCCGCCAAGCCTGCCAAGACCACCAGAGCTGCAAAGCCGAAGGTGGCGAAGTCTCCTGCGAAGCCGAAAGCCCCGAGAGCCGCGGGCTCTAAGGCAGTTGCCAAGCCATACAACCATCCCAAGTACCTCGAGGTATGATTTACGTTCTCCAACGTCTTAGGTGAACGTATGTAACTTACGAGCATCCTTCACAATGCTAAGGCTACACCCCGTCTTTGAAATTGCAGATGGTGAAGGAAGCTATTACAGCTCTCAAGGAGAGGTCGGGCTCAAGCCTGCAAGCAATCTCTAAGTACATCCAGCAGGCACACCCGGACCTGCCCTCCAACTGGAAGAGGATTTTGTCTGTCCAAATCAAGAATCTGACGAAAGCTGGGAAACTTGTCAAGGTGAAGGCGAGCTTCAAGCTCAGTGATGATCTGAAGGCTGCGCTGAAGAAGCCTGTTCCCCGGGCAGTTGTGAAGAAGGCTCCAGCTGTGAAGGCGCCAAAGCCAAAGGTTGTGAAGAAGAAGACGACTACTGCTGCCAAGCCAAAGTCTGTGACTGCTTCAAAGCTGAAGACTACATCAAAAGCAGCGTCAGGGGCCAGCAAGCTGAAGAAGTCAGCCACAGGAGCGAGCAAGCCTAAGAAGACCCTCACAAGTAAGGCACCCGCTGTGAAGAAAACGGCAACAAAGAAGACAGCAACAAAGAGGGCTGCTCCAGCTACTGCAAAGAAGCCTGTAGCGAAGAAGCCCAAGACTGCGGCCAAGAAATAGAGTGGCAATGAGCAACAGCTTCCTGATGCTCGTCTTCCTGCTCTTTTTCATATGCTGCATAGTGGTTCTGGTGTATAGCCCCCCTTTTGTCTGTCTGCTTGCCTTGTTTTTCATGCCCCTGTGTGACATAGTTACTTCAGTAGTTTACACCCTTGTTTATGATCATGACTGATTGGAAGTGACCGTGTGTTTTTCCTCACCTATACTTTGACATGGCTGCAAAACTAGAGGAATGTTGCTGCATGATCTCTCGGTGGTGACCATTGTGTCCCTCATGTTTGTGAAGAACATCTCAATGTACATTGCAAGAACTCTCCCAGTGTTGAGGTCCATGAGTGGGGAAAGATGTTTCATGGGTGAAGATGGTTGATGACCTAGGGTACTAGACTACATGCATGACTCGTCAAATGTGTTCACTGTGCGAGGTGTTGGGTGTTCCTGAGGTGAGACGGACAATATGTGGGCAACTGCAGACACTTAGTATCAGCAAGCTAATGAGTGAAATGATCTTGGGGCGTACAGTTCCAGGGATGTGGATAAACATGTATGCCATCTGTTCCACATTGCTACTCCAATGTGGAACGGATGTTCCAATGAGGAACGATGTTGGACGTGCACAACTCGTGACAAGGCATGGCAGAGTGGCTAGAAATGTTTACATATTTGCTAACCACAACAACCTAGAGACTTGTGGACAGCTCACTGTTGGATGTGATGGTCAACATTCAATGAGTTGCATTCGTTACATGATATTGGTGCAGATGTAACTCTTTCATGTCAACGCAACTGTCAACGCAACGTGGCTCGGCTGAGGGCCGAGCCACGTTGGAGAGGACCTGCTTAACTAGATCCAACCAAACCGAGCAGGCCTCGGTACGGTTGTGAGACGACCTGTTAAAGGGTAACCCGAAATTTCTGATGCTCGGAGTTTATGAAGCCCATGCATTCCTTTACTCTTCTGGACGCACATCAGACGGTGTGCTGAAAAGAGGTGTGGAGCAACTCAGTTGGGAAAGGATGCATGTTAGCAAGTGAGTCGACACAAGCGCACAGTGTGGGCCATACATATGACCTGAATAGTTTGTCCAAATCGTGGTTGCTAGAACTTCGTGTGGGAAAGAAAGGGGGAAGAAAGAGTGAAGCTTCGCAGGTTTGGAGCGAGGCATGAAGGCGACGAGAGGCGTCCAAGTCTCAAGTCACGCGATTTAGTCAAACGAGAGTTATCTGCTGTCCGTTGGGGGAGTGTTGTGATGTGAGTCGTCCCCACCTGTTCATACAGCTTAATGTAACCACTTGGCCGTGTCCATGCTCGTGTAGTGTTGTTGTGTGTGTCGTACACAGCTTACGGTGACCCCTCGGCTCATGTCCATTCACGTGCAGAACCCTGAGACTGGCGACGGCGGCAGCAGGCTGTCAGCCGGTGGCGACGGGCGCCCAAAAGACTTCCGTATTTCGTAGACTCGTGCTATGTCAGAGCACGTAGGCGTGCAGCCTATCAGGATGTAGAACTTTTTGACGTGGCCGTTCTAGTTCAAACGGCTCGTCGTTCTGACGTGTCTGCAGGGAGTTATGACCAAAACTGTGTTTTCGCCACTGTTTTGTCCTGCTAGAAAACTAGCGCCGTTGTGCGCCGTGTGTGTGTATGCATCCACTAGGTCCGTGGCACTATTTAGGTTGGCCAGACCCCAGTTGTCATCTCTCTTTGCATATTTCAACATTTGCAGCTTCTGACACTTGTGTTTGTGTCCCTAGCCAACCCCCTGCTGTTCTCACCTCCACCTGTGTGTGCCAGTGAGTTAGCTAGCTGGCTTGTACTGCCACGCTAGCGACAGCATTGCTAGGAGCTGTCTCACATGGTATCAGAGCTGCGAGCCATTGCTCGCATAGCTGCGCAGCAGAGACGCAGCAGCCAAAGAAGTCGTGAGCAACCGCAGCCGTTGCCTTGAGGAGCAGCAGCAGCAGTGCCCACGGTCTCGGCGGGAGGTCCTGGGAGGGCCCACTACCACTTCGACTGTTTTTTATAAAATCCGCGGTCAATCCGCGGTCGTTCCGCGGTCGATTCACGGTCATTCCGCGGTCGTTCCGCGGCGCTCCGCGGTGACAAAACATCCGCGGCGGGCGCGGCAACCGCGCGACCGCGTCGGAACACGCGTCGAGTGCCGCGGAGGCACTCGGCGTTCCGCATTCACCACCTTGCGGTGACGTTGCCAGTCCGGATCCGCAGTGTTCCGCGGATCTGCGCAGCTCCGCCACAGCTCCACCTACGTGCAGCTCCACCTCCGTGCAGCTTCACCTTTGCGCAGCTTCACCTTCGCACAGCTTCACCTCCGCGGCCGTTCCGGAAAACATCGGCGCTGCTCGCCGCGGACCTGCGACCGCAGAGCTGCGGGTGCAGAACGTGTCAACCGCGGACCCCAACAGCCCGCCGCATTCCACACCGGCGCGACCGCAGTGACCGCGGTCATTGACGGTGAACCGCGGTAAACCGCGGTACTCCGCGGTCATCTGCGGCAATCCGCGGTGATCCAAGGTAATCCGCGGTGAGCCTCCGGGGTGAGATTCACCGCGGAAGGGATCCGCGGAGCCGTTCCGCGGAGAAGTTCCGCGGAGGGGCGGTTCCGTGAAGACACTCTGCGGAGGACTTCCGCAGAGGGGAAAACAGGGGAGGAAACCGGTTGCCATGCCGAAGCAAACCTTCCCCAGCATGGCGACCGACGCAGCTACCGAGGGCAGCGCCGTCAGCGGTCAACGTCGACCACCGCCATCATCACCATAGCGGCAGCAGCAGTCGCAGCAGCAACAACAGTAGCAGCAGCAGCAGCAGTAGCAGCAGCAGCCGCCACTACAGCAAGAGCAACCACTACAGCAGCAGTAGCAGCAGCGACAACAGCAGCCACCGCCACAACACCAACAACCACCGCTGCAGCAGGAGCAGTAGCGGCCGCCGAGCCCGACTACATTGGCGCGCCAAGTGTGCGCACTGGCGGACATACAGGCGGAGAGCCACGATACCTTGACAAGGCAGGTGGCCGAACTATAGGACATGGTCAGGGGCTTGCTGCCCCAGCAGCAGCAGCATCGTCCGTCGACCAACCCGAGCGCGGACCACCTTGCCCACGGCGGTAATGGTGATGAAGTCGTGGAGAACCTCTCCGACTCCGGCGAGGAGGGCGAGGAAGAGGTGCTCTGAGCGCGCCTCATCCGCCTGGAGGCGCGTCGCAGAGCGCGTGAGGCCAATGTAGCCCTCCAGGGCACCAACTCCAGCTCCAACGCTGACCCGAGCTCATCTCGCCGCCCACTGAGCTTTGAGGAGCTGGCTCTGCGAGCCCGCCTGGGTAAGGGAATTGCCTCCTCGATGCCTGGCCCCGCAGTGGCTTCGGCCGTTGCCCTGCCGACGGTCAAGCCACCCAAGTGGTTTGAGTCAGACCCGCCCGTCTTCCGGACTGGGAACGACTTCAAGTCCNGCCCCAGCAGCAGCAGCATCGTCCGTCGACCGACCCGAGCGCGGACCACCTTGCCCACGGCGGTAATGGTGATGAAGTCGCGGAGAACCTCTCCGACTCCGGCGAGGAGGGCGAGGAAGAGGTGCTCCGAGCGCGCCTCATCCGCCTGGAGGCGCGTCGCAGAGCGCGTGAGGCCAATGTAGCCCTCCAGGGCACCAACTCCAGCTCCAACGCTGACCCGAGCTCATCTCGCCGCCCACTGAGCTTTGAGGAGCTGGCTCTGCGAGCCCGCCTGGGTAAGGGAATTGCCTCCTCGATGCCTGGCCCCGCAGTGGCTTCGGCCGTTGCCCTGCCGACGGTCAAGCCACCCAAGTGGTTTGAGACAGACTCGCCCGTCTTCCGGACTGGGAACGACTTCAAGTCCTGGGAGCCACGCTTTCGCATGTGGGCCATGAGCGAGGGAGTCCTCCCCTACTACCTCGCACCATATCAGGCGTTTGACCCCGCTTAGACACACATGGCAGTCCGCGCAGCTTCCGGCCTGATGAAGGCCGCCCCGGACTTCACCAAGGACTTCAGTCGGTTCCTTGGCGATTCTCTGACCGGCTTAGGAGCTAACCCTTGTGCGGCATGGGCATAAGCCGTCACTCTGTTTGAGGGTGCCACGTTGGCTTTGACATCCCAGCACCTCGCCAACCTCAACTCCCTCTGCCAGACTGCTCAGGAGTCTACAGTCGACTACTGGCGCAGGGCGATCCAGTTGTACGAGGATCTTGGGGACGACGCTCCTGCGCAATACTCTGCCCTCCAGATCACCCTCTACGGCATCCACCCCGACTACGCGCGCCTCTTCAGCAACTTTGACCAGACGCTGCTTCGCGACATGGCGAGCGACGGGACCCTTCTGCGCTGGGCCACTCTCCACTTTCTGGATGTGGCAGGCATGGACGCCGCGAACCGCGCTCGCCGTAGCACCGCTTCAGCTGCGGTTGCCGCCGCGTCGCCCTCCCCTCCGTCTACAGCAACGGCGGCTCCAGCGCAGGGGAAGAAGGGTCGTAGAGCGTCGGGTGGTGGTTCCAGCGGCGGAACCAGTAGCAGTACCAGCAGTGGCAATGTCAGTCATAGAAGCAGCGGCAGGAGCAACAACAGCATCGGCTCTAGCAGCACGACGGGACGTCGCCTCGTGTGCTTCAACAGCGGTGGTGACCATCGCTATCCCGACTGCACTCGCCTGACAGGACGCCCACTAGATTGGGCCAAGATCACCCGTGGGCTGCAGCAGGCGCACGAGGCGCGCATGCGCCAGACGTTCGGTGCGACCGCCCGCTCGGCCGCCACTACCGCAGTCGTCCTAGAGGAGTCCGCCGCCACAGCAGGCTCCTCCGCCGATCCTCGCGACCAGGCGCTCGCCGAGCGCGACAGGACGATCGCCGAGCTTCACCAGCTTCTTGCCCTGCGCTCATCTTAGGGAGGTGCGAGTGAGTTGACTGAGTCGAGGGGTCCTACTGCCTGTGGACTGTCTGTGTCGTTGCGTGATGATGTCTGTGGTGGTCCCCATGCCCAGCCGTATGCGCGTGACGGACCCGATGACATGTCTTGGTTGCATGCGTCTCATGTTCGCTCCGTTGCTGGTCTTGCCGCGTCGCCTGCCGAGCGGCCTGCTGCCGCGCCTTGTTCCGTCACCGAGTGCCACATTGCCCCTTGTACACGGGTCACAGATGCCACATGGGTCGTGGAATCTGGTGCCACCCATCACATGATGTGTCATCGTGACGCCTTTGTCGTCTTGCAACCCGTTGGCGCTGTTCGCTCTGTTCGCACTGCAGCTGGCCATGAGGTCCCTGTCCAGGGTGTTGGGGTTGTGCAGTTCACCGGGCCAGCTGGTCCCGTATACATCTTCGACGTCCTTTTCTTCCCTGATCTGGAACTCAGCCTACTATCTGTCCGTGCTTGCACCAAGATGGGCCTCGGTGTGACGCACACGGCTGCCGATGCTCGCATCTTTATGCGCGACACCGAGGAGACCGTCCTCAGTGGGACGGTCGTCGATGATCTGTTTCACATTGCTGGGTGCTCTGCGAGTGCACCCCCTTTGCCTCCCTCTTCTGCTAGCCGTGTTTTTGTCGCTGGTGCTCTGTCCCCCAAACACCACCGCCTCCTGCATCGACGTCTTTGTCATGTGCATCTGGGGGCTGTCGATAGGCTGATCCGCACTAAGCCTGCTCTTGGTCTTGATGTAGCGTCCTTCAAGGCGCCGCCCACGACCGACTGTCTGGCCTGTGCTGAGGGAAGAATGCACCGGTCTACTTATCATGCGTTTGTCTCCAGGGCTCGTCGGCCCCTGGAGCTTGTCCACTCCGACCTCATGGGTCCGCTCCCTGTCGAGTTTCAAGAAGACCGCGGTCGCTACGTCCTGATGTTGACTGATGACTTCACGCGCATGCGCTGGGTCTACAGCCTACGTGAGAAGAGCGATGCAACCATTGCGGTCTGCGTCTGGCTGGTCATGGCCGAACGCCAGTCTCCCCACCGCCTTCAGACCTTTCGCTCGGATCGTGGCGGCGAGTACCTCGATGACATGGCATGCTCCTTCACCAAGCTCGGTGTCTTTCACAACCTCTTTGCTCCCGCCACCCCCCAGCAGAACGGTGTCTCCGAGCGCTGGAACCGCACCATGGAGGATGCGGTCCGCGCCATGCGTGCCGACAGTTCCATGCCTGAGGTCTTTGCCTTTGAGGGCATGGCATACATGACTTGGGTGTGGAACCGCATTCCCCACGGTCACCTCCCAGGTCACCGCACGACCTACGAGTTGTGGTATGGGCGTCGAGCGGACCTGCGCCTCGCCCATGTCTGGGGCTCCCTTGCCTGCGTCTAGTTCATGCCGGAGCAGCAGGGGAGCAAGCTCTCTCCGCGGGGCCGCCTCTGCGCCTTCGTTGGCGTCGCCCCGTAGTCAAAGGCCTGGCGGTTTTGGGACCCCGAGCGCCGCCGCATCGTGGAGTCCCGTGACGCTCTCTTCTTCGAGCAGCTCGCCTTCCGCGACCTTGCTCACATTCACACTCTGCATGCTGCTCATGCCCCTGGATGTTCCGGTCCCCGTCGTGTGGGGGAGTCTCCTGGTCCGGTTGGCACAGTGCCCCCGTCCAGTGCGGTCACTCCGTCGCCGGCACCCCCGGGGCTGTCCCTAGCGGCTGTGCCCACCGGCACCCCCAGCCCCGCCCCGTCTGTGGCTCGCTTCTCTGCCCCTGACTCTCCGCGCTCGCCCGCGTCCGCGTCCGCGTCTGAGTCTGCCTCTGCATCTACGGCTCTGCCTGATCCTGCGTCTGTTTCCGCGTCTGAGACTGAGTCTGACCCTATGTCTGCTTCTATGCCTGAAGCTCAGTCTAATCCAGCGCCCGCATCCGTGTCTGGCGCTGAGCTGTCTCCGGACACAGACGCGCCTGCGTCTGCCGTGGGCCTGACCCCAGCTGGTGATGCCACGCCAGCCTCGAGCGGCACGCCTGCCGTGCGGTCCACACCGGCATGTGAGTCAGCAACACCCACTGCTCCTGCCTCGTCGGACCCCTACACACGGGCACCCGGCGGACGTCTCTACCCGCGTCCCACGCGCAGCGTCGCCAGCGGTGATCCGGGCACAAAGGTCCTCGGCCTGAGTGCGCGCGGCCTTGCTGAGGTTCACCCTGGCTGTGCCACTGGTGCGGCACTACCTGCTCATGAGCGTGGTCTTGCTCGTGACGCCGCGAAGTCCATGGTGACGATCAACCCTCCCTCTACAGCATATGCCCTGGCTACACGGAGTGCACCAGTGCTGGCTCCCGATCCCACCAGTCTGCCTGAGGCCTTGTCGGCCCCTGATGCTGAGCAGTGGCGCACTACTTGCCAGGCTGAGCTCGATGACATCCGCGAGCACGCCGTCTTTGAGCTGGTGGACTTGCCAAAGAACCGCAAGGCCATCAAGGCCAAGTGGGTTCTATGCAAGAAGCTTAAGCCAGACAGCACTGTGGAGCGCTACAAGGCGCGCCTGACAGCAAAGGGCTTCTCTCATGTCCCTAGTGTGGACTACACCGAGACCTTTGCCCCAGTTGGGCGGATGACAACCACACTCACGTTGCTGAGCCAGGTGGCACAGCACGACTGGGAACTCCATCACATGGATGTCAACAACGCCTTCCTAAATGGGGATCTTCAGGAGGAGATTTACATGGTCCAACCACCTGGATTTGAGGATGGTACCGGTCGTGTGTACCGGCTGCGGAAGGCCTTGTACGGCCTGAAGCAGTCACTGCGCTGCTGGAACCAGGAGATCACCAGCACGCTGAGACGCGTTGGGTACGTTCAGAGTGATGCTGACCCATCCCTGTTCATCTCACAGTCCCCAGCACCGCTCACTGCCATCCTCGTCTACGTGGACGATCTTCTGATCACCTCACCCGACCTGGGAGCAGTGAATGTTGCCAAGGCCATTCTCTCCTCGGCTTACAAGATGAAGGATCTTGGTGAGGCCTCTGTCTTTTTGGGGATGGAGATCGTGCGCGACCGTGTTCATCGCACACTCCGTGTCCATCAGCGACGCTACGCAGAGACTGTGGGGGAGCGCTTTGCCGACCTCCTCGCGGCCGTCCGCACGGCCTCCACGCCCATGACCCCTGAGGGGCAGGCCGCCCTAAAGGTCGATGACCCAGCGGACCTGGGGGAGCCAGTTGATGTGACCCTGTACCTGCGAGTCATCGGCTCGCNAGAGACCGTGGGGGAGCGCTTTGCCGACCTCCTCGCGGCCGTCCGCACGGCCTCCACGCCCATGACCCCTGAGGGGCAGGCCGCCCTGAAGGTCGATGACCCAGCGGACCTGGGGGAGCCAGTTGATGTGACCCTGTACCTGCGAGTCATCAGCTCGCTCATGTACTTGGCCACCACGACACGGCCCGACATTGCCTTCACTGTCAACCTGCTCGCCCAGTTCTCGCAGGCTCCACGCCAGCGAACACTGGAGGCCGCAGTCCGGTGTGTGCACTACATTTTGTCCACCGCACGCTTTGGCCTGTGCTTTTGCAAGCACGTGTCCGTTGTGCTCGATGGGTACACAGACAACGACTGGGCGTGGAGTCCAAATGGCAAAAGCCGTACCGGCTACATCTTCCTCATTGGAGGTACTGTAGTGTCCTGGCAAAGTGGGAAGCAGGGCTGCATCGCACGCAGTACTGCCGAGGCAGAGTATGTTGCCCTAGGCGCCGGTGCAGCGGAATGTGTCTGGCTCGTCCGTCTGTTGCGTGAACTGCGTCAGTCCATTCCCCCCGTGGTTCTCCAGTGTTACAACATGAGCACGGAAGTCATCGCCAAGAACTCAGGTGTATTCCATGCACGCACGAAGCACATCAATGTCAAGCATCACTTCGTGCGTGACCTGGTTGATCGTGGTGAGATCCGAGTCATCCACGTGAGCACTGACAAACAGTGCGCGGATTTTTTGACCAAGGCTCTGGGTCGTTCGAAGTTTCATGCGGCCACTCGTTTTGTTGGACTCTGCCCCACCCCTGTTGCAGGTTGATTCCTCATGTGCCACCCTGTATGTGCTGTGCCTACTGCTTGCAGTGGCTGTGCGTTTCCTGCTCTGTACAGCGTCAGTGTCTGCATGTGCATGGACGTGTTTTGCCCTCTGGTCATGGGGGAGTGTTGTTGTGTGTGTCGTGCACATCTTACGGTGACCCCTCGGCTCATGTCCATTCACGTGCAGATCCCTGAGACTGGCGACGGCGGCAGCAGGCTGGCAGCCGGTGGCGACGGGCGCCCAAAAGACTTTCGTATTTTGTAGACTCATGCTATGTCAGAGCACGTAGGCGTGCACCCTATCAGGATGTAAAACTTTTTGACGTGGCCGTTCTGGTTCAAACGGCTCGTCATTCTGACGTGTCTGCAGGGAGTTGTGACCAAAGCTGTGTTTTTGCCACTGTTTTTTCATGCTAGAAAACTAGCGTCGTTGTGCGCCGTGTGTGTATGCATCCACTAGGTCCGTGGCACTATTTAGGTTGGCCAGACCTCAGTTGTCATCTCTCTCTGCATATTTCAACATTTGCAGCTTCTGACACTTGTGTTTGTGTCCCTAGCCAACCCCCTGCTGTTCTCACCTCCACCTGTGTGTGCTAGTGAGTTAGCTAGCTGGCTTGTACTGCCACGCTAGCGACAGCATTGCTAGGAGCTGTCTCACATGCAGATCCTTGGTGCAGACGCAGCTGGCGCCGGAGCACCATCGAGTGGTGGCTCCACCCACTAGCAGCTGCCAGAAAGCTGCCACGACATCCCGGGTGCTTCGTGTTGGATTTTTCGCATCTCTCATTGTGCTTTGTTGTGTCCTCCCGGGTTCTGTACATCGGCGTGCAGATGATTGACGGCGAGACTCGACGCTACTGGAATGTCGTCCGGTGGAGCCGACGCACGCGGAGGCTTACACGCAATTTGCTGGAGCCTCCTCCCTACGGCAACGTGCCCAGCTCCATCGGCAGGCCTCCTTGGCGGTCGGGCCGCCGGCGGTCACTGCCACTGCATATGCTGTCTGCATGCGTCCAGTGCTGGATCTGACTGTAGTATTGCGTCTACAGCGTCATGCTCTGTCTAGGGTCCATGTCTCATGTTGCGTGGCACGTTTTGGCATCATGGACCATCGTAGGCAGTGCCTTGGTTCGGGCAACCATAACTCCTGGTTGCTATTTTTCCAGCTGTTTCTAATCATATGGCTGCGTTCGCAGTGTTGGTATTATGGCATGGTGCAGTTTTCAGGCAAAACGCACGACGCCCGGGTTTGGGGCTGTTGGTCGTCTGGCAGGGCTCACCGAGACAACCCTGCCTGCCAGAAGATACGGCCTAATTCCGCTATACCCACAGTTTGGGCCTCCGAATTCTCTGCTGGCCATTTCTTGCACATTCAGGACACGGTACTCACTTTACACAAAAAAATATGTATTGTACCCACATTTATGGAAGCGCATGAGATCATGCATGTCGCACCCACTATTGCAAACAAATGCATGCCACACCAGCTTCATACAAATGAGTTCATCGACTGTGGGTATCTGACAAATTGTTTTATAGTTTTCAGCAAATTTAGTCACTATTTCAACAACTAACGACAGAGTGCCCGACTCAACTGTCTTTCCGGTGAATTCAACCGAAGCACAGCTTTTGACAGAATGAACATTTTTTAAAATGAACCCTTGTTCCCTACTTTCTTTCACGCTTTTGTTAGGGGGATTCAACTTTCAAATGATCGTCGAAAGCATTACGTGTGTCACATGCAAACCCAGACGTCACATTGTTTCCTTGCCGATCATGCAGCGGGGACGTCGAATGTGCCATGTTGTTACGTGTTGCGGGCGTTGCCGTCGTCCTTGAAAACATGGGAAAGGACTCTTATCTAGCATAACTCGATGACGCGATATGTTGCCATCTGGACGTTGCCTCTTGTCATCCACATGCCAACGGCGCCAACTGGCGGATTTTTCGACGACAGACGACATGCTGTCACCGTCGTTTGCTCTATCCTGACCTGCCATCCCTCGTTGGTGGTTATGACCTAGGTGCATGATAGGATTATTAGTTTTTGTCAGCACTCAGCATTTCTCCACACCGCATGCATGGTGTGCAACATTTGGCATCATGGTAAGTCGGCCAACTACCATGTTTTGTGTACGTTCTCTCTCGTCGTTCGCAGGGTTCGTGACCGTTGAGCCATTGTTGATGTGTACTCCACATGTCCCTGCAATGTCGTCGTTTCGTCGCAACGGGTCTCCGGGATGTCCCTCTCCGCGCTAACAACGGGTGAGTTTTTCCAAGTGTAGAAGGTGGATGGGATGCATATTACGACGCATGACATACATTGTTGTACCCACTTTTTGCCAACATGGCCGACACTTTTTACGCCACCGCTGGCGACAACCCGGACGACGACGACGAAGATCCTCTCGGCGTCCTCGTATCCCGCTACTACTCTGAGTCATCCTTCCTTTGGACTGAGTGGGAGGAACATGAGTGGAACTGTCACGTCAATGTCGCAGAGGGCATGACTCCGCGCCCCCTAGACCGTGTGGAAGAGCGTACGATGCGTCTAGGAGGCAGTCAACGTGTCCGTCCGTTCCGTGGTTACCGTGCGGGTGGGTTGAACCCACTTTGTATGTAGACATGGCGTCGTCGCTGATAGGGTTGGACCTCCCTCTATGTCGAAGTACGCTGATCGCTTCCCAAGTCACACCAGTATGTGTTGTGCCTATTTTCCATACATCTGGCTGAAATCTATCTGTCCTTGTTCTTTGTGCAGGGTCGTCTGACGAGGAGACGCCGCCGTCCCCGCCGGACAAAAATGGCAAACATGTCGAAGTCGCTCCTGCTCGTGCACACAGACGGAAAAGAAGATGCACGGATTTCCCAGGCGGGCAGGCCTTTCACAACATGGAGACCTATTGCAAAGCTGTCCAAGACTATGCAATCGACCGCGGCATGCCAGTCTCCTGGGTCCGTAGTGAGCCAACCCGCCTCAAAGTCCGCTACGGACTGTGGGATACTGCAGGCTGTCCATGGCTCTTGAAGGCGCGCATTCAGCGCAAGCATGACAACGTTGCCGTTATCGAGTTTGTGGATGGCGACTAGTGCTCCCCCACTAAGAAGAAGGGTGAACAGGCGCGCTGGGCTGCATGGGTGCTACGGCACATTGAACAGGCCATGAAGAAGAAGCCGTCTACCGACACAAAGGCGCTGTAGCAGATTGTTGAGGCTCGCACGGGGGAGAAATTACAGTACCCCGTGGTGTACCGTGCGAAGAAGGCGGCCCAAGAGGAGCTAATGGGCGAGAAGACACTGTTGTGGTCCATCTTCCCAGCGTACGTCGCGGAGGTTAGTACTTTTTCCCCCGGGTCTGCTTCCCCACATGTGAATGCATGTGTTACAATTCCGTGTGCTGAACGACCGTCCCCATGGCATGTACATCGTGTAGTTGAAACGAGTGGACTCCCGGATGTTTGCATGTGTAGAGCAAGACAAGAAGAAGCTCTTTCGCCGAGCCTTTGTGGCACCGGTGCTTGTCGTGAAGGGCAGAACCACGTGCGGCGCCTCATTACCATGGACGCAACATTCCTAAGAAATGGTTTCAAGCAGGTTTTTCTCATTGCTCAATTATGGGACGCAAACAACCACTCCGTGCCCATGGTTTGGGCGCTGTGCGGACAGGAGGAGAAGGACAACTGAACTTGGTTTGTGCAGCAATTATCGCAAGCGTATCCCACAGCCCGTGAGCGAGGGACAGCCGTCATATCCGACCGCGTCGCCGGGCTCCTGGCTATTGTGGCCCGAGAAATGCCAAGTGCTGCGTACACATTCTGTGCGCAGCACATCCGCAAGAACTTCAAGTCCAAGGTGGGCCGTGTCGTCGCGGACATCTTCTGGTCCTTCGCGCATGCGTTCACCGCAAGGGAGTTCATGCGTGCACAGGAGGAGTTGGAAAAGGCATCCGCGCAGGGCATGCAGTACCTTTTCGGCGGAGGAGCAGAACTGGCGATTCCCCTCACAACATGGAGCCGTGTCTACATCCCCATGGCACGTGGTGGTCACACAACCAGCAACGCGGCGGAGTCGTTGAACGCTTGTATCATGGACCTCCGCCATCTCCACCCCCTTCACTGCTTTGCCTAGCTGTTCGTGTGGGTGCATAAGCTATCTGTAGACCGGCGGAAGCTGACACATGACTGTGAGATGACGCTGGCCCCATTCACGGAAGCAAAAGTGAAGAACTACACACGTGAGGTGAGGTGCGTGGTGCGGCAACAGTAGCACGAGGCACAACCGCAGATGATGCAAGTGAAAGTGAAGGGGCGGGAGAACGAGCAGACCCCGCATTCTCTTCCCATGTTGACAACCTTGGGAGTCCCGCGGACACCGATCCCTTCTCATCAGACTGGTCAGAGGAAGACAGTGGCTCAGACTACGAGACGACTGAGACGGAAGAGTGGAAGTCGACGGATGGCTCCTCCCACTCTAACGCTTTCGGTGACGTTGAACCTGTACAACGCAAACGGAAGCGTAGAGGCCATTATGTGCGAACAAAGGTAACGGTACATTGTGTGTCATGCATTGTTGGCCCATGGCGAATGCCATTGTACTTCACCAACCTTAACTTTGTTATCTGTACTTTTGGTGTTCTGTGCATGTGAGGCAGATCCATGTCCTACTGAAGACGGTGGTCAAGCGGCAACCAAGGCTCACATGGCACCTGCTCAGGGTCAGATTACATGTGGCCCACGGCAAAGGATGTGCGGTGAAGAATGCAGAAGTGACGTTTTCCAAGATGGCTAGTCTCAACATAGGGAAGAGAGAGGTGGAGGAGGCCAGATATCAATTGGCCAACCCATGCACGGGCATGTGTGCGTCCCCCTTTGGGGAAGTCTTCTATGATGCATGCCTAGAGTTGAGTGAAGGTGCAGAGTGTCTTGCTTGTGAAGTTATCTATTTTGTGCACAACTTACCTGTGTACGTTCAGTTGTGGATCAATACATGTGACTTAGCGCCTCTGTTCTACTAGGCTTGATGTTCTAGAAGATGTTCTCAATGTCATTTCACTCCTCCATTGTCCGTTGTGTTGCTGCACCTGGTCACTAGTTACTAGCGAATGAACCTTAGTCATTAAAAGTTCATTCATTTATTTCTAATTCAGTCAGTACGAGAATGTTCACAATCCACCATAGTCCCAAGTAGGTAATCTTCAAGAGTGTATTAGTAATCTACATGAGTAGTAGTTACATAGTGATGGAGAGTGTACAGACGGTTACCTACTAGACAGAGGGCTTCCATGAGTCAAAGCCGAGGGCACCAACAGTGATACAAAGTAGTCACATAGTGTATGAAATTGTACAAATATGTACGCCATGACCACTTTGTCTACAATGCATACCTAAACCCTAGAAATGTACTGAACACCCGAACACTGTTCTCGTCCATACATTTTTAGCATGACCACTCCCTGCCCCAAGGAGACGTATTTAGTGGTCACATACTTGAACAAACCATTGAAAAATGTGCCACATGTCCACTATTTTTCAGCTATCAATGTAGAAGCATACGTTGTAGATAATTAATGGCAGTGCAAAACACTTAATGAATTCTCTGTGGCACATGCAACGAAGACAACATCGGTTACGTTGATGAAGAAGACATGAAAACATAACCAAAGCAACCACCGAGGGTATCAAGCCCAAGGCATCCACTGCCCAGGGGTGTTTGGTGGACGCGGAGTTGGCAAGCGAACATCCAAAATCCAGCACATGGTCTCTAGTTCACATGGGTCGTACACCCAACTACTTTGGACCTCCATTGCAACGCGCGCGTCCCAGCGAGCCTTGATCGTAGCCCATGCTTCCTTCACTTGTTGGGGAGTGAAATGTGGCCTGCTGGTTGTGGTAGATTTGGGGCCCCATGCGCCAACTTCATCCCATCGGTAGATCCTCAAAACAGTTGCCCCTGTGTACGTACGCTTGGTGCAGAATCGCGTACGCACGTCCATAACGTCACTGGGCTCGGTGTCGTCATGTCCATAGACCGCTCGACCCATGTCTTGTACAATGTACAACAGTGGGAATGGAGAAGGCCAATGACGATTGACAGCTCCGTATTTCTACGTGCTTTAAGAGTGGTTACATCCGCATGGACAGTTAGGCTCGGATGAGATCCATGGCTCCCATACGTCTGGGCTGTTCAATGGTCTCACCCTGGGCAATGGCCAGTCAAGGGTCTGTGCCATGGCTTCATGTGTCGCTGGCCATGTGGACTCGGGCGGATGGCGGCCATGTACGCTCCTCATACGTGGCTCTCTGCAGTCCCATGCTTCCTTCATTGCGACCCATGCTCGGTGGACAACAAAGGGGTCCACATGAAATCCAGTACTCCACCCTCGACCTTTTCTACAGTTCAAGCGCCCCTCAGAAGACATGTCGTTGGTTTGCGATGGATAACCGTACAATGTATGTCATAAAAAGGACGAGGGATAGGACGCACGGCGTTGTGGACATCACGTTCCGACGTCCGAACGCGGACTATAGAAATGAACTCTGTCCCTTCTTCAACGTACCACTTTTCAGTTCAACGTTTATGTCGACGGTTTACGTAGTGAAGTTTGCTTCTTAATATAATTTGCACAGGATGGATGGTGCTCACGATAGACGCATGAGCGGCCCACGATCATTGGACGCTTAGGAGTGTTGTGTGTGTACTGGACCAACGCTAGTCTGCAATGACAAAGACGCCGAGTCAGGACGGAATCTCGAAAATGTGTGGTGTATTGGCATTGTCGACTGCCACGTTGTCCTTTGTGCGCGAGGCTACCCTGGGGTCCTGTTTCAATGCTGTTGTCTTCCCCTGGCCCGTGTGGAAACTGGGTATGCAGAGAATTACATCGTACCCCATACGATTTTTGGCATGGTGGACGGCCGAAGTATTTGTTCTAGACAGTGGCCCTCAAAAGTATTATCTACATTTCTTGGACGTTATACGTGTTTTTCTGCCAAATTGAACCTACCATTATTTTTGTGCAAAAACTAGGTACGACGTCCTTTAGTTGCGAGGACAGTGGGTATGTGGCAAGTGTATCCCAAGAAATAGGTCTAGGTCTATTTTCTGATTGGCTGGTTAGTTGGCCCCTAGGTATACAGAGATAGGGGGGAGCTAGAACTTGGAGGGGTCTCCCATTGCTATTCATTCTTCATTCCTAATCAGTCACTTTCAGTTTTCAGCTGCTTTCTGGCGCTAACACTGTCGCGCGTGTTTCTTAGTATCAAACCCAGAGCATCCAGACTTCGACTACAGAGCGCCAAACTGAGGGGACTGCAGACTAAGCAACGAGCGTCGAAGCCCGCACGCTGCATCAACAACACTGCTGCCCCAACCTGCTGCCTAGCATATCCAGCTTGGTATCAGAGCCTGAGAGTAGTGAGAAATTGCTAGGAAACTTCCTGACCTTGATGCTGTTGATGTGGCGACACTGTCCAGTCAGTTGGCGCACTAGCAAGCAAGTAGGTGCAAGAAATAGCAAGGATCAGGCTAGAGAGACGCGCAAAGTCTCATGAGCTCCAATAGCTTGGTAATGCAGAGAGAAATGACAACTAAAAAGCACATAGCATGAATACCTGCCGCGGCACACGGCGGGTGACGCACGCGGTAGTGTCAGTTTGTCCTAAAACCGGCTCAAAACCACTGTTTTGGCCGTAACTTTGCGCACAGGCATCCAAACACAACACCGTCTGAACCTAGAGATGCAGAATCTCAAGCCGGACGCCACGACTGGTCACACACACAAGTCCGGCATCATTCAGTGGACGAAAAATGCAATACACACAAATCGGGCTCGAGAGCCAATCCACCGAGAAAATTCTATCGTCTGTAGAAAAACTGCAAAGCACCCCAGCAAGCACCCGGGACGTCGTGGCAGTTGTCAGGCAGCTGCTGGTGGATGGATCAACCAGCCGTCAGTGCTCCGGCGCCAGCTGGGCCCGCATCAGGGATCTGCATGAGCATGGACACCGCCGAGTGGTCACAGTAAGATGTACAAACAGTCGGAAACAACGCACATCACAACATGTTGGAAAAAAACCAGAATTAGGGTTTCCCCTGTGTGTATCCAATGGCAAAAGAAAAAGGGGCAAGACGGAGGGCCAGGGGAGAGGCGCCACTCTCTCCCCTGACCCTCTGCCCTGCCTACTCTACTCTACCCTACCCTATCCTGCTGGCATGAGGAGAGAGGGTAATCCCATGCCTCGCCCTGTCCACTTGGTACCTGTTGTTTGAAGGACTATGGATGAGCGACAGAATATAACATGGGGTTTATTGCACTTCCATGCTGAGTGGGTTGGAGAAAAGAGGGGAGGCGAGAAGAGGAGCTGACGTGGACAACTGGAGCAAGGTGTCCAGGTAGAGTGCAAAGGATGCCGGACACCCACTGGACTACTTTCGATGATGGATCTGTCGATCCATTATAAATAAATAATCTATGGTTGACGACCTCTGAAGAAAAGAAGATCCACGGCCTAGGACAAAGAGATAACTAAAGGAGGATTGCCAAATGAGGGGAGGCTGTGCGAGCGAGCCAGCAGCGCAGTGTGACCGCACCCCAAGGCGAGCGCAGCCATCTCATGCCGGCAGACTGCCGTCTCGCACTGTGGATCACACAGGGTGTTCCGGCACAAGCGAAGTTGGAGGCCAAACCAAGACCCAGACTATATTAGCTAGATGCGAGACTAGTCGTAGTTTTCAATCTGTTCAGTTGTGTTTCTGCTCATGGCCAGATTCTCCTCTCTGGTTTCACTGGGTAGCACTTTGGTGTCATCGTCAGATGACTGGTTTTGAGTGCTGAAGAATTGTGGCTGGTTCCAACTATCAAGGAATTGTTCAAGATGGCATTCTAAGATCTACATTTCTTTGTTTGGTATCAGAGCAGGTGTGCCATACTCTTGAATCAACCTTGAACAGATCTGTTTTTCTGAGAGCATAAGACGGTGTGAGCAGAAGCAGAACAGAAGCAACGGCGTTAGCTGCATCTGTGATTCAACTGACCACCATGGCGGGTGGATCAGTGGGAGATCATTTCAAGGTTGAAGTATTTGATGGGGACAAGTACCATGAGTTCTCATTTAACATGCGGATGATGTTCTTGGCCAAAGGTTTATGGGGAGTTGTTTCAGATCCGCCAACCGAAGTGCTACCTCAAAATCCAACACCTGAACAAGAAGCAGCGTGGAAGCGGAAGGAGGAGCAGGCGTTTGCATTTCTGGCCATGCAAGTGACTGAAAGGCTAAAATTCTTGATACAAGATGGAAACCCTGACTTCAATCCAAGGATTGCTTGGAAGCGGCTCAAAGATCGATATGACAAAATCAGCGAACAAGAGAAGATGGCCCTGCTCAACAAGTTCTATTCTCTCAAGATGGAGGAAAACACCAAAATTGATGATCATATTGCCCATCTGAAATCTCTTGTTGAACGCATTGCCCTCATGGGACAGGCTATTCCGGAATCACAAGTTGTTCACAAACTGCTGGGAAGTCTACCAGAGCGCTTTAATCGCACTGTTGAACATCTCCTGGTCTCTCAAGAACAAGGACTGGCAGTGGACAGAGAGATTCAGCAGCAGGAAACGAGGATCCAGCAACAGATACAACGGCTATTACTACTTGAAAACAATCCAGGTGCAGCACAGGGAGGACTAGGCGGAGGCCAACAACAACAACAACAACTTATTCCACAGCAACCACTGGTACCTCTTCCATCTTTCACACTTACTCTGGAGAGAGTGTGCGATTCCATATTCCGAGCAGAAGAAAAATTCATCAGAGAAAGCGGTGGCCCTGAATCCGCGCTGTACTCTAGATTCCAAAAAGGAGGCCAGAAACGTAATTTGTCTGGCCAACATGTTTCAACTGGTGGAACAGGTTATGGACAAGGCAGACTGGCCACCATGAGCACAACAGTCCATCAAGCTCATGGCACACCACCAAGACAACGCTCTTCACACCAGAATGCCCCTTTCGGATCTCCAGAAAACCAACACAGAGCCATGGCAAACGTACAATGTTGGAACTGCGGCAATCTTGGGCATGTCAACCATTTTTGCCCCAAAAAATCAAGGTTCAGATCACAATCTCAGCAGGAAATGATGGCTCAGGACACATTCAGCCAAGGATCTGGTTCGCCACCTTCTTCACCACCCGCTGCAGCATTGCTGACTCCAATGTCAGACGTTTCTTTGAACGGCTCTCTTGATCAGCCAATGGCATCTCCAGGGTCTTCTTCTGAATTTATGCCATCAGGAACCATTTCCCTTGAGGAAGTGGCATTTTGTACCATTGAAAGTGTATTTCTACTTGCATCTGGAGTGTTGGCGTGGATCATTGATTCGGGTTGTACCAGGCATATGACCAGCAACAAATCCTGGTTCACAACCCTCGTCCCCATCAACCCACCAAAGGCTGTGAAACTTGGTGATGGACGCATCATCCCTGCCACAGGGATGATGCGTGCGCATCAACATCATGGTCAAAGGCCGTACGGTGACCAGACTCCTTCATGACGTGTTATTTGTACCAGATCTATCAGCAAATCTCCTGTCAGTGACCAAGCTCAATGACAAGAAACTCAGAGTAATCTTTGATCTTGACAAGAGCTGCAACATCTACACCGCCACTGGCGATCTTGCAGCCACCGCCAGCAGAAGAGGGAACTTGACTATTCTGCATACAGTTGATGAAAATACTGACATCACTCAGCCTGAATTGGCTTTTGCAGCAGCCACTGATGGAACTGCGGCTCCGATATCATACCCCGCCTCCAGTCAGAGCCCAACAAAACTTTGGTACAGGAGACTTGGACATGTTGGCTACTCCACTCTGTCCAACATGGTCCACAAGAAGATGGCACACTCTCTTCCTGCTACAGTCTCTACTCCAGCAGCTGGTCATGTTTGTGAAGGATGCCTTGCTGGGAAACAGAGCCAAGCACCTTTCGAGAGTCATCCTTCTCATCGCAGTACCAACCGCCTTGAGCTCATTCACATGGACCTGTGTCACATTCCGACAGGGTCAATCTCAGGCAAACACTACTTCCTGGTTTTGACCGATGATAAGACTCACTACACATGGGTTCATTTTCTGCGCAAAAAGTCTGAGGCAGCTGACATCATAATCTCCTGGCCTAAGCTGATTGAGAATGAGACCGATGTCACAATCGAACGGTTCAGATCGGACAACGGCACAGAGTTTCTGAACACCACTCTCAGAACCTTCTGCAAGTCCAAGGGTATCAAGCAAGAAACTACAGTTCCTCTCACCCCACAGCAGAATGGCCGTGCAGAAAGGATGAACCGAACTCTCTTGGACAAAGCCAGAGCCATGCTACATGATGCTCATCTGCCGCACACCTTCTGGGGTAAGGCAATCAACACAGCAGCACACATTCATAACCTTCTACCTTGCCGTCAACTTGCAGACTCTATCTCACCTTTTCAGGCATGGACTGGACATCAAACTGATGTCAGCTACCTGCGCGTCTTCGGCTGCACCAGCTATGCCTGGGTCCATCCCTCCCGTCGCGAAAAACTGGATCCGCATTTCCGCAAAGGGATCCTTGTTGGGTATGAAGCGGCTGGTCAGGCCTACCAACTCTATGATCCTGTGACCAAGACCATCTTCCGCAGTCGCAGCGTTCAGTTTGATAAATGACCTGGCACTCATCCTCCAGCAACTGCTTCATCTACTACAACTCCAGATCTTCAGACCATTCCGCTCGATGATGAGGCGCCTCCGGAAGGCTTTAAGAAGGTCCAGGTCGACCTTGAACCAGGTGAACACGATGGTGTGATTCCTCCAGTCGTGCCGCACCTTCAGGCCACCAACCATGCACCTGTTCAGCGCCTCAATCCCCACCTCCCTTGTGCCTGGCAGCCTGATCAGCCACCACGACGCTCTGCCCGTCTCGCCGGGCTTGCAGGCGTCGCTGAACTTCTCTCCACACCTGTGGCTTCCCCTGAAATTCCTGAGGTTGCCCTTGTCACTCAGGTGGTTGATCCTGTCAGCTACAACGACGCGCTCTCCCGACCTGAAGCTGCTGAGTGGCATGCTGCTGCCGTCGAAGAACATGAACAACTGCTCAAACAGCACACATGGGACCTCGTTGTGCCTCCACTTGGAGTACCCATCGTCACGTGCAAATGGGTGTTCAAGAAAAAATTGGATGCTGCAGGGGAGCGCTGCCGCTACAAGGCTCGTCTGGTTGCACGCGGCTACAGTCAGATCCGAGGCGTTAATTACAGTGATACACTTGCGCCAGTGGCCAAGTATTCCTCCATCTGTGTGATAATGGCACTTGCTGCCAGCCAGGGCTGGCATCTGCACCAGATGGACGGTATGTCTGCATTCCTCAACGGCGACTTGGAAGAAGAGGTTTACATGTCTCAGCCTGAGGGCTTTACGCAACCAGGGGAGGAGAATTTGGTCCGCAGGTTGCGCAAAGCCCTTTACGGCCTCAAGCAGGCACCGCACCAGTGGAATAAAAAGATTCACGAGTTCTTTGTCCAGCACAGCCTGCAGCAGCTGCATTCTGATCATTCCCTCTACTACGACGGCACCTTTGGTGTAATCCTCTATGTGGATGATCTCATCCTTTTTGGCATCAGCATGTCTGCGATCACATCTTTCAAGCGGGCACTGTTGTCCACCTTTGAGATGACTGACATGGGTGTTCTGACCTACAATCTTGGGATTCAAGTCAGTCGGATCGACTCGCAGGTCTTCCTCTCTCAGGATTCCTACGTGAAGCAGATGGCAGCCAAGTTTGGCCTGGATGCTCCCCGGCCTACAGCGACACCTCTTACCTTGGATCATGGTCTGACTACTCCTGCAACTCCTGACATGCTGGCTGATGCACAAGATATTTGCACCTACCCCAGCCTGGTGGGATCTCTTATGTATGCTTCTGTTGGGACACGCCCAGACCTTTCCTACGCTGTCAGAATGCTGAGTCAGGGGTGTAAAGGACCAACCACAGCTCACGTGATCCAAGCCACGCGCTGCATCAAATATCTACGCTGCTCATCCACCATGAAAATCCGCTACAAACCAGGTGGCAGTGTCACTCTCACTGGATATTGTGATGCAGATTCATCAGGTGACAAGGCTACAAACAAGTCAACCTCCGGTTACGTGTTTCTACTTGCTGGTGGTCCAGTGATCTGGAGATCAAAGAAGCAGTCAGTGGTCGCCCTATCATCTACAGAGGCAGAATACATCGCAGCCAGTGAGGCGACACGCGAGGCCGTTTGGTTGCGGATGCTGCTGGGAGAACTTGGCTTTGATCAGCTCGAGCCTACCACTCTGCACTGTGACAACCAGGGAACCACCGTGCTGAGCGAGGATCCTGTGTTGCATGACCGCACAAAGCATGTAAAGCGGCAATATCACTATGTGCGAGATGCAGTAGCAGATGGCGATGTAAACCTTGAGTTCGTTGGGACCAAGGCACAGTTGGCTGATGTCTTCACTAAGGCTCTGGACCACAAGCAACATGATTTCCTGGTTGCAAGCATGGGAATGAGCATGTGAGGATGACCTTGTAACTCAGATCCTCAATGCGAGCGGATACTGAGAGAATGAGTATATCATGATTCGCATTGCAGGACCCACATGCATATCACTTGCTCTGTCAACGCCAACAAAAAAAAACAAAAACAAGCAAGTGAGGAAAAATGGAGTGGAGCGATGACCTTACTTTGTAACATGGCCCACTCAATGCGAAGATGGGACCATGCATGAGGAAGAGTGATGAAAATTCAAAAACATGAGGGGCTCATGATCAAGGGAGGTGCAGATATAGACCTTTTCTTTTTATTGATTTTCTTGCTGTTTCGTTCTCCATACAGTAATTGGGATTGGAACACAAGGGGTTGGAAAAACTAGAACTAGGTTTTTCCCTGTGTGTATCCAATGGCAAAAGAAAAAGGGGCAAGACGGAGGGCCAGGGGAGAGGCGCCACTCTCTCCCCCGACCCTCTGCCCTGCCTACTCTACTCTACCCTACCCTATCCTGCTGGCATGAGGAGAGAGGGTAATCCCATGCCTCGCCCTGTCCACTTGGTACCTGTTGTTTGAAGGACTCTGGATGAGCGACAGAATATAACATGGGGTTTATTGCACTTCCGTGCTGAGTGGGCTGGAGCGAGGAGGGGAGGTGAGAAGAGGAGCTGACGTGGACAACTGGAGCAAGGTGTCCAGGCAGAGTGCAAAGGATGTCGGACACCCACCGGACTACTTTCGATGATGGACCTGTCGATCCATTGTAAATAATTAATCTACGGTTGACAACCTCCAAAGAAAATAAGATCCACGGCCTACAACAAAGAGATAACTAAAGGAGGATTGCCAAATGAGGGGAGGCTGTGCGAGCGAGCTAGCAACGCAGTGTGACCACACCCCAAGGCGAGCGCAGCCGTCTCACGCCGGCAGAGTGCCGTCTCGCACTGTGGATCACACAGGGTGTTCCGGCACAAGCAAAGACGGAGGCCGAACCAAGACCCAGACTATATTAGCTAGATGCGAGACTAGTTGTAGTTTTCAATCTGTTCAGTTGTGTTTCTGCTCATTGCCAGATCCTCCTCTCTGGTGTCACTGGGTAGCACTTTGGTGTCATCGTCAGATGACTGGTTTCGAGTGCTGAAAAATTGTGGCTGGTTCCAACTGTCAAGGACTTGTTCAAGATGGCATTCTAAGATCTTCATTTCTTCACAACACTCCCTCATGACCCAATGGTACGCATGTCCATACACGTGCAGAACTAATACAGGTGCACAACAAGATGCTCAACAGTCCATGCTCACACACCCCACTCTCAGCCACTCTCAGGCAAGGGGCGTAGCCTGACAGAACGAATGGCCACCATGAACTTTCCGCGCGCAAGTGCCTTGGTCAAGAAGTCAGCCCGCTGCATATCCGTTCCGACCCAAATGACGGAGATCACCTGTCGCTCCACAAGATCATGCACAAACTGATGCTCAATAGCAATGTGCTTTGTGCGAGCATGAAACACACCAGAGTTCTTTGCAATGGCAAGAGCACTCTAGTTTTCACATCACAGAACGATGCAAGGCATAGACTGACGCATCTCACGAAATAGACGCTGCAGCCACACCGCCTCAGTAGCCCCAGACTCCAGAGCAACAAACTCAGCCTCTGATGAGCTACGTGCGATACAACCCTGCTTGCCACTGCGCCACGACACAGCAGTGCCACCAAGTAGGTTCACATAGCCTGTCCAACTGCGCCCATCAGGACTTCATGCCGAGTCACTGTCTGTGTAGCCATCGACTACCACGGAACACTACCGTCGAAAGCAGAGTCCAAGGTATGGTATGGACACCACATACCACACCACTCACACAACCACATGGAGGGCTCTCGCCTAAGGACACTGTGAAAACTGTGCAAGGGGGATGACGGCAAAGGCAATGTCGGGTCATGTGGTAGTGGCCAAGTACATAAAAGAGCCAATCAGGCACAAGTACAGGGTCATGTCCACCGTCTCCCCGGGGTCTGCGGGATCATCCACCTTCAGAGCATCCTGCCCGTCAGGTGTGCTGGGGGTGGAGGCTATAGGAACTACACCCAAGGGGTCAGCAAACCACTCCCCCACAACGCGGGCATACCGTGCCTGATGCAACAAGAGTTTCCGTCGCTGAAAATCATGTACGATCTCCATCCCGAGAAACACAGTTGCAGGACCAAGGTCCTTCATCCTGTAGGCAGCATGGAGAATTGCTTTGGCCTCCTTCACGGCCTCCATAGAAGGAGACACAATCAGGAGGTCGTCCACGTAGACCAAGATGGCGATGAAGCTCTCAGCTGTCCGTCTGAGAAAGAGGGACGGGTCAACGTCACTCTGTGCGTTACCGGCACGTGTCAGTGCGCTGGTGATCTCCAAGTTCCAGCACCTGGGTGACTGTTTCAGGCCGTACAAGGCCTAGCGCAAGCGCCAGACCTTGTCACCGACCTCGAATCCAGGTGGGTGGACCATGTAGCCCTCCTCCTCTAAGGTGCCATGGTGGAACGCGTCATTCACGTCCATGCGGTGGAGCTCCCAGCCGTAGTGAACAACAACCTCAAATAGAGCACAAGCGGTGGTCATGCGGCCAACGGGTGCAAAGGTGTCAGTGAAATCTACCCCCTCAACCTATGAGAACCCCTTGGCCGTCAAGCGAGCCTTGTAGCAATCCAGTGTGCCATTAGGGTTCATCTTCTTGTGAAAGACCCACTTGGCCTGTACAGCCTTCCGCCCAGGCGCGAGGTCGACAAGCTCATGGAAACCATGCTCATGGATGGCTCTCAGCTCATCCTCACAAGCGGCATGCCACAGTTCTGCATTGTGAGCTGTGAGTGCCTCCTTCAACGTGCCTGGATCAGGCGTTGTCAAGGGAGTGCTCCTGGTGGCTAAGACACACGCCTGCAGACTCGGTCTGACCACGACAAGGTCGGCTGCGGCATCGCAAGCGACCAAGAACTCTCGGGAGACCAACTCGTGGCTGACAAGACATGCTGGATGCACCTCAGTATAGTCTGGCTGGACACTCAAGCCAAGGGCCTTCGTGCTAATATCGCCACTCTGAACACTACGAGTGGGGCGCCTAGGTGCTGAGTCAGCAGTCCGTTGAGCCCTAGAGGCCAATGGTCGAAGACGACCACCGGGCTCGCGCGATTAGTCCGATGTTGAGGCGCTCACCTCAGGCTGCGAGGAAGGCTGCTGAGCCAGAGTCATAGGGGGACATGGGTGCATGCACGGGAGTGGGTGTGACAGAGGGGGCTGACATTGGCACGTGATCAGGTGTGCCAGAGGGGACTGACGATTGTACGGGATCAGGTGTGGCAGAGGGGACCGACACTGGCACACGATCGGGTGTGCCAAAGGTGTTTGACACCGGCATGGGATCAGGTGTGCCAGAGGGGTCTGACACCGGCACGGGATCAGGTGTGCCAGAGGGGTCTGACAACGGCACGGGATCAGGTGTGATAGAGGGAACTGATGAGGCTACTGGACCCACAGCCAGAATGGCCGGATCCTCAGCAGCTGGAGACTAGATCACAGGTTAGGAGGCCCGAACAGACCCATCCAGAGAACTAGACTCCCCCATCTGCCGGGAGGCCACACAAGTAGGAACGTGGTCGGCGGCCAGCTACAGAATGCTGGATAAGTTGCGGTAGGAGAGAGCCTCAAAGAAGAGAGCATCTCGAGACTCAACAATGCGATGGCGAGCAGGGTCCCAAAAGCGCCAGGCCTTCGACAGCGGGGAGATGCCGAGGAAGGTACACATTGATCCTCGAGGTGAGACCTCGGACCCCTACTGGTCCTCGGTGTACCAGAAACAGGCAAGAGATCCCCAAACGCGGGTGAGATGAAGATCAACACGATGGCCGAACCACAACTTGTACGGTATTACCTTGTCTGGAACTGGACCATGCGGTAAGCGGTTCCAGACCCACGTCATGTAGGAGAAGCCCTCAAAGGCAAAGGACTCTAGTAGATCGCACTCACACCGCATAACGCGAACCACATCCTCCATGGTGTGGTTTCAATGCTCAAACACACCGTTCTGCTGTGGTGTAACAACGACGGAATGCTGGTGAAAGATACCGTGCTCGGCAAAGTAGGCATCCATCTCGCGCAAGAATTCGCCACTACAATCTCAATAGAATGTGTGCAAGGTGTGACGTGGCTGACGCTCAGCCATCACAGGCCACAGGTGGACCGCTAGTGCGGCATCGCTCTTGTGGCGAAAGCTGTATACCCAATGTATTGAGGTGAAGTCGTCGGTCAGGGTGAGAAAATATCAACCTCCATTAGAGAGGGACTCGACTGGAAGAGGACCGAGAAGGTCTGAGTGGACCAACTCTAGTGGGCGCAATGCCCCGAAGGAAGAGTCGGTGCATCTTACCCTGGGCGCAAAAAAGATCCATCTTACATTGGGAGCAAAAAAGATAGTTGGTCTTGGGCGGCTTCTCAAAAGAAGCTGAGTCAAGACCGAGGGCTGGCTGAGTTCGAATGAGCTTGGACACAGTGTCCGAGATCACATGGTAGAGGCAACAATGTCACAAGTGCTGGTGCTCAGGGGAGAGAACACTAGTGACAAACACATGTGTAGAGGAGAGAGGGGGAGAAGAAACATAGGGAATGCAATGAGACATACGATACTGGTGATCAACAACAGAGTCACAAAGCACGATGGCGCGTGTGTTGAGAGCAGTCACTGTGGCAGAGTCAGTAGAGTGCTCAACAGTGTGACCCATCCTAGTGCGTGCACAAACAGAGAGCAGGCTGAGCTCAAGAGCAAGGACAAAGACCACATCAGAAATGTACAAGGGGCCAGACGGACCATCAAACCACACAAACCCAACTCCCTGCACAGGCGAAGACTGGCCAGACCCTGTACGAACATACCAAACGGATGCAACGGGACCGATCACAACAAAGTCACTACCACGACAGGTCATGTGATGGGTGGCACAAGAGTCAGTAATCTAGGTGCCAATCGGCTCACGACCAGTCTTTTGACACTGAGTAAAGTAAAAATGAACACTCTACCTCTGCTCGACGCTCAGCGGAGGACTCAAGACAACGACGAGCAACACGGATCTGTGACTCGTCAAGCCAGTTGGTACTATCAGGTCCATCCTCATCGCAAGCCAACATAGCTCCACCACAAGCATCATCATGGGCAAGAGACACAGTAAGACAAGCTCTGTCGGGACCACTCGATTGTGAGAACACACTCGTGGTTCCCAGAGTACGAAGCGCCAGCAGCTGTCAAAGCTCCGCGATCGTGCGATCCTGAGGGTCCACATCACCGCTGCCACCTGGTGAAACGGATGTGTCTGCTACACTCGTGGTCGCGGCGCGCCTAGTCCGTGTGTCACTAAAGGAAATCCGCTGAGTGTGTGCCGCTTGAAGGCCGCGCATGATCCAAGTCCAGTCAAGGGTCTGCTCACACTCTATGTAGCGGTGAGCGCCTCCAAAGTTGTAGCAGTGGACATAACGTCCACTACCACTACTTGTCGACTGCTGCTGCAACTGCTGTCCCTTCCCGAGTCGCATCTTCCCCTTCTTCCCCTGTGCAGCCATTGCAACGTCCTGAGTGTGGCTGCTTGGGGTAGAGGAGGAGGAGCAGGATGAGGTGGAGGTGGGACTGGTGAGCTGGGATAGAGGCGTAGGAGAGGTCGCAGTCATTGTTGCAACAAGTGGACTCTGCTGATGGGCGATGGCAGCCTCATGAGCCGATGCGGCCTGGATGAAGTAGCGATGGGCCCAAGGGAGCAGCTGTAGTGACTCTGACAACTCAGAGAGAGCCACATGATCGAAACTCGTAAAGAGCTTCACGTGGTCCAAATGTGCCCCCATCACGATGGTGTTGAGTGCCCACAACTGCGTCCCGCCACCGGCCCCAAGGCGCGTGTAAAGGCGCATCGCACGCCTCCAGTAGTGAACTGCAAGCTCCGTGGGACCCTGACGGAGGGAGTGAAACTCACGTAGTCGGGCCGCCCTCGTGGCATGGATCTCCGCAGCTAGAAGTGTCAGGACCAGCTCCTAGCCCTGATGCGGATCTACTCCAGTCCCAATCCCGGTCTCACCGAGAAAGGGTCGAAAGTCAACCATAGTCTCCAGCGACATGGCGTAGAGGAGACCGCACATCGCTCTCGCTGCTGTCTGGACCTGGTGAGTGTCGCGGGTCTGGTACTGGATGTGGTAGTAGGGCCACACACCCTCAGAATCGGCGCACACCTGAAATAAAGTCTCCCAGCAATCGAAACCCTCATCGCTATCGTAACGAGGTACAAGTGTCTCAAAGTCCTTCGGTTGCCGCTCCGTCGGGAGGGTGACCTCGGGCTCGGGAGACGGTGGACGAGGTATGGGGAGCCCACCAATGAGAGAAACGCCACCAAAAGTGAATGCTGCTGAATGACGTGGCTGATCCTGACAGTGAGAAGGTGGTGGAGTGAGAGGCTACGATCTCAGATGTAACTCACGGATGCGCTCCTCAAGCACACGAATCTCGTGCTCGCGTGAGTCATCCTCAATCTCCTCCTCATCCTAGGTGTCCACCTGTGATTAGTGGTGCTGAGACCGCGGCGCTGTGTAGGGTGTAGATTACTGAGTAGATGGTGCAGCTCTAGTATATTCTCCAGGTGGCTGTTGTGAGGCCCCGGAACGACCCCGCAGTAACTCCGTGATCTCCCGCAACACGTCGGACTGCCTCAGCTGCTGCCGGCGCATCTCATCCTATGACCGAAAAAGCTCGTTGATCATGAGGGACTGCGACCGCGGACTCATAATGCCCAAAGAGGAGGAAGAGGGGTCAACTAGCCCTTTGCCCCTGTCACGAACCTGAGCCATCGCAATGCTCAGTATGGGACCGAACGTAAAAAATGCGTTGAACAAGAAACTGGCAGCGTTTCTTGAGGAGTTGAAACGTTTAGGAAAATTGACGTTTCGGCCCCAAAATTGCTCACGTCAGCATAGCCTATGATGACGTCAGTGTTGTTTACGCTAGCAAAAGAAAAACATTGGCATTTTCACGCTAGCAAAAAGCACGCCAGTGATTTTTTTTTGGAGGTCACGCAAACTCCGTGTGACCGGTGGGGGTGACCTCGTCACCCCCTGCTCGCGGCTGCGCAAGGGCTGCGCAGGCCTACGCAGTGCCATGCAGGCCTGCGCAGTACTGCATAGTCTCTAGGGAGCTGTGCACCACTACTGTGCAGCAGAAATGCCGCACAAGCTTGCCGCTACTGTTGTGGCGGGCTGCTGCTGCACTACTGTAGCCATTGCTGCTACTGTAACACTACTGCTGTCGCTTTTGTTACTGTCGCTATAGCAGCTGCAATGTTGCTACTACGCTGCTGCTACTTCGCCACTGCTGCTCCGTTGCTAGTGCTTTTCGCGGTTGCAGATGTCGTTGTTGTTGCAAGCTGCTACCGCTGCTGCGCGCTGCCACTACTCGCAGCCTCCGCCGCAAGCTGCTGCTGCGAGCTGCTAGTCCCCCTTTTTTTGCGTAGAGGCTAGCAGCCAGAGACGGTTGTTGCTGCCACCCGGTGCTATTGTTGTTGACCGGCGTGACTGCTGGATCTCGTCACACCCGTAGCTCCACTTGCTACGGTGGTGGCGATTGCGTGGTGACGTCGCTGCTGCTAACGTGGGCTGCGACGGGTCCCTAGATGTGGCGGCGGCGGTGACTCATTGCTGCTGCCGGTGCTGTGTCTCTGCTATGCCGCACATCGCCAGGGGTCTCGCTGCTCTAATACCATGGCAAATTTCTAGGAAGCTTCTTAACCTTGCTGCTGCTCATGTGGCGACACTGTCCAGTCAGCTGGCGCACTAGCAAGCAAGCAGGTGCAAGAAACAGCAAGGATCAGGCTAGGGAGATGCACAAAGGCTCATAAGCTCCAATAGCTTAGTAATGCAGAGAGAAATGACAACTGAAAAGCACACAACATAAACACCTGCCACGGCACACGGCGGGTGACGCATGCGGTAGTGTCAATTTGTCCTCAAACCGGCTTAAAACTACTGTTTTGGCCGCAACTCTGTGCACAGGCATCCAAACGCAACACCTTATGAACCTAGAGATGCAGAATCTTGAGCTGGACGCTACGACTAGTCACACACAAAAGTCCAGCATCAATCGGTGGACAGACAATGCAACACATGCAAATCGGGCTCGAGAGCTTGTCCACCGAGAAAACTCTAACATCTGTAGAAAAACTGCAGAGCACCCCAGCAAGCACCCGGGACGTCGTGGTAGCTGTCAAGCAACTGTTGGTGGATGGATCTACCAACCATCATTACTCCGCCACTAGCTGGGCCTGCATCAGGGATCTGCACGAGCATGGACACGACCTAGTGGTCAGAGTAAGCTGTAAAAAAGACGGAAACAACTCACATCACAACATGTAGTAGTGGCAGCAGAAGATTGGAGTAGAGGTGCCAGACAACGCCGACGGATCCCCATACGCGCCAGTGGAGGGGAAATGGTGCCTGATTTTTTCTGGCAGCATTGACCCGCGTGGTGGCGGCGTCAGAAATCTTCAACTGCCAATGGGCCAGGGGAAATGCTGTCTGATTGTTTTTGGCAGTACTGACCCCCATGCGTGATGCGAAGAGGTGAGTGGTTAGCGACGTCACGCATCGCGATGACGACGCACGTGGCAATGTCACTCAGGTGCAATGGCTAGCAGTAGCAGCAAGCAGTAGCAATAGCCTGTAGCAGCAGCAAAAGTAGTGAGCTACGAGAGTAGCAGCCAGTATTTGCCGCGTGCAGCAGCAGGAGTCGACAGTAGCAGCAGCTTGCACCAGCTTGCAATAGCAGTGGCCCACACTTGCAGTAGCCAGCAGCAGCAACTTGCAGTAGTAGCAGCATCGGCAACGAGTGACAATTGCAGCCGCGAGCAACAGTAGAAGGTGGTTGCATCAGCAGCAGTAGCAAGCAGCACCTGGCATCAGCCAACAGCAGCAGCAACCAGCAGCAGCCAGCAGCAGCCGGCAGTAGCCAACAGCAACCAGCAGCAGCGGCAGCCAATAGCAGCCAACAGCAGCGGCAGCCAGCAACAGCCACTGCAGCAGTTGCCAGCTACTATTGCTGCTGCTGCTTGCTGCTGTTGTAGCTGCAGCAACAGCCAGGAGCAGCAACAAGCCAGCTGCAGTTGCTCGTAGCCCGTTGCTCGCCACAAACAGCGAGCTGCAAGCAACAAGCTCGCTGCTCGCTGCGAGCAGCGAACTACAAGAAATGAGCAGCGAACTCGCTACTCACAACGAGTAGCAAGCTCGTTGTGACCAACAAAAAGAAACAACGGGAAAAAAATCCCCCATCCTAGTAGTCGCTTTGCAGCAGCCGCAACCACTACCATAGCCGCCGTAGTAGCCACAGCAATCGTAGCGGCATGTAGTAGCTTAGCAGCAGCAGCAGCAGCAACAACAACAGCAACCATAGTAGTCGTAGCAACAGCAATTGCTGCTGCAATAGTAGCCGTAGCAGCAGGAGCCGCAGCAGTCGCAACAGCAGCACTTTAGTAGTAGCAGCAACCACTGTTGCACTAACAACCGTAGCAGTAGCAGCAGCACAAGCAGTAGCAGTCGTAGCAGATTCTATAAGAGAAGACTAGCAGCAGTAGCGATAGCAGTAGCGGCTGGAGCAATAGCAGCTACTACCCTGCAGCTAACACAACAGCGGCCCTAGCACCAGCCACTGGTAACATCAACAGTCATCTGCTGACGTCACTACTGACATCACTGCTGACGTCATCAACAAAAAGGAAGGAGAAAAAGAGGGCCAGATACAATGCAATAGCCACCCTACAAAACGCAATAGCAACTGCTGACTTAGCTATCCTAGGCTGATGTCAGTGCTGACATCAGCAAAAAAAGGGTGAGCACCAAAATCCACCATGGCTAAGAGCCCCAGTGTGGAGGGGTCCTCTTCCGTTGGGGGGACCCCCAACCCCCCTTTCTTGCACCAGCTGTAGTAGTTGAAGCAGCACCAGGAGCAGTAGCAGTAGTAGTAGCAACAATAGTAACAGTAGTAGAAGGAACACCAGGAGCAACAACAGCAGCTGCAATAGCAGCAGCAACAATAATAGCTGCATCAGTAATAGTAGTAGCAACAGTAGCAGCAGCAGCAACAACAGCAACAGTAGTAGCAATAGTAGTAGCAGTAGCAGCAACAGTTTTAGTAGTAGTAGCAGAACTAGCAACAGCCGTAGTAGCAGTAGGAGCAGTAGTGTCAGCAGTCTACAGGCTTTGTTGCCAGTGCCTCTGACCCCCTGGCCGCCATTTAGCAACAGCTTGCTGCACAGACTCAGCAACTTGCAACACTGCAGCCATTGGCATCATAGACTCACAATAGTGCCTTGCCGTCTTTCCTTCCCCCGGGCCGACAATACCTGTCGCATCCGATGGCTCCTCTGGGCCGAAAACCCCTGTCGCATGCGTTGGCTTCTCCGGGCCGACAACCTGAGTCACGTCTACTGGCCTCTCCGGGCCGGCAGTCCTAGTCGCGTCCAACGGCCCCTCCAGGCCGGCAACCCCAGTCGCGTCTGCTGGCCCCTACGGGCCGGCATCCCCAGTCGCGTGCGCTAGCTCCTCCAGGCCGGCAGCCTGAGTTGCGTCCGCTGGCTCCTCCAGGTCGGGAGCCCCTATTGCGTCTGTCGATCCCTCCGGGCCAACAGCTCATGTCGAGTCTACTTGTCCCTCTGCGCCGGCAGCCTCGTCCGCATCTACTGGTCCTTCCAGGCCGGCAGACCCATCCGCGTCCGCTAGTCCCTTTGCTCCAGTGGCTACGTCTATCTCCGCCAGCACCTTAGACTTAGCACCATCTACTGCCCTACCACGCTACACATGTGGCCCATGCGGTAGCCTCCGACCCAGGCTGTCCGTGAGCGGGCAGACCACCACACCATGCATTGTGGCGCCTCGGCCCCCCATCGCCCCACGTGTCTCTTCCACTCCTACGATAGTGACTGGGGACCCTGGCACCAAGGCCCTTAGCCTAACCACTTCAGCCATAATTGTAGACATCCACCCGGGCTCCACATTGGGCTACGCCATGCTCCATCAGGAGCATTGGCATGCTATCACGGCTACACTCACAAGTGTCCCACATGAAGCTCAAGATGCATACGCCCTTCCATTCCGCTCCACGGCGCGCCCGGAGGATCTAGCCACCTTATGCAAAGCTCAATCCTCACCCGAGGCGGCACGTTAGGATGTTGCCTGCGTCGACGAGCTCGCTGCTATCCAAAAGCACTACATGTATGACCTCGCCGATCTCCCTCCAGGTCGGAAGGCCCTTGGTGTCAAGTGGGTCTTCCGGCGCAAGTGGAAGCCGGATAGGTCCTTGGACAAGTACAAGGCCCGCCTCACAACCAAGGGGTTTGCTCACGTCCCTGGGGTTGATTACGACCAGATCTTTGCCCCAGTTGGCCGATTCTCTAATAGCCGGACGCTCTTCACCCTAGTTTCCCAGCACGGGTGGGAGCTGCATCAGATGGACGTGAGCAACACTTTCCTCCATAGCTCACTGGAGGGTGAGGAGCTCTACATGGTGCAGTCTCCTGGCTTTGACGATGACACTGGGAAGGTGTGGTGGCTGCAAAAGGCCCTTTATGGTGGGAAGCAGTCGCCTCAGTGCTGGAACCAGGAGATTAGTAGCACGCTCCTCTGCGGTGGCCTCCTGCAAATTACTGGTGATACCGCACTGTTCATCACCTTGCGAGGCCAGACCTTCACCGCTGTCGTGGTGTACATCGACGATCTCCTCATTGCATCGCCAGACGTGGCTGCCATCCAGTGTGTCAAGGACTTGCTGCACACCGCCTACCGGATGAAGGATCTCGGGTGTGCACGAGTCTTCCTGGGCATGGAGCTCAAGCATGATCGCTCCCAGGGAATCCTGCACATCCATCCGGCCGCCTATGTACAAACTCTGTCCACTCACTTCGCCAAGGACTTGCCCGTCATGCCAAGCGCATCCTCACCCATGTCACGCGATGGCCAGGCAAAGCTGAAGAGCTCTGATCCAGCCGTTGTGGTGGAGCCAGTTGACGTGACCTTGTATCTGTGAGTCATCGGGTCACTTATGTTCCTGGCGACGACGACGCGTCTAGATATCACGTTCGCCGACTATCTCCTGGCTCAGTTCTCTCAGGAGCTGCGTCACATCCGAGTACCGGGCAATGTCATCTCAACTTCGCAGCAAGGTCTCATGTTTTTCCAAGAGCCGTCTATCGTCACGGTGGGCTACACCGACAGTGACTGGGTCGGCAGTCCAGACGGTAAGAGCCGCACAGGTTGGATCTTTCTGGTTGGCGGCACGGCTGTGTCCTAGCGTAGTGGCAAACAGGGGTGCATTGCACGCAACACTGATGAGGCTGAGTAGGTAGCCCTTGATTCAGGTGCATGTGAGAGCGTGTGGCTGCATCGTTTGCTGTCCGAGTTGCATCAGACCGTCGTATCCATCATGTTGCATTGCGAGAATGAGAGTGCCATGGCCATCGCTGACAATGACGGTGTGCATCACACATGCACAAAGTACATCAGTGTTGAGTATCACTATGTGCGTTTGTTGCTGCATGATGATAGCGTCAACATTGTGTGGGTTGAGACAGCACGACAACTAGTTGACTTTTTGACCAAGACACTGAAGCGCGACTCATTCAAGAAGGCTGTGAGTTCAGTCAGCGTGCGTCCGTGAGTGGCACTTTTTGCTCTGGCCTACGTCTCTATGTGCCCTGGGGGAGTATGTCTATTGAATATGTTGCTGCCCGCCCATGTGCACTGCGCCTGTGAGTCATGGGGGAGTGTTGGTTTTTTCGCATTTCTCATTGTGCTCTATTGTGTCCTCCCGGCTTTTGTACATGCAGATGAGTAACGGCAAGACTCGACGCTATTGGAGTGTCGTCCAGTGGAGCCTATGCACACTGAGGCCTACACACAGTTTGCTGGAGCCTCCTTCCTATGGCAACATGCCTAGCTCCATCAACAAGCCTCCTCGGCGGTCGGGCCGCCGGCGGTCACTACCACCGCAAATGCTGTGTGCATGCGTCCAGTGCTAGATCTGACTGTACTATTGCGTCTGCAACGTCATGCTCTGTCTAGGGTCCATATCTCATGTTGCGTGGCACTGTTTGGCATCATGGACCATCGTAGGTACTGCCTGGGTTTGGGCAGCCAGAACTCATTGCTACTATTTTTCTAGCTGTTTCTGACCACACGGCTGTGTTCATAGAGTTGGTATTATGGTATGGTCCAGTTTTCAGGCAAAACGGACGACGCTCGGGTTTTGGGCTGTCGGCCGTCTGGTAGGGCTCACCGAGAATACCCTGCCTGCCAGAAAATAGGTCTAGGTCTATTTTCTGATTGGCTGGTTAGCTGAGTAATAAGCTCTATGGAGCTGAGGGGGAGCTAGAACTTGGAGGGGTCTCCCATTGCTTTTCATTCTTCATTCCTAATCAGTCACTTTCAGTTTTCAGCTGCTTTCTGACGCTAACACTGGCGCACGCGTTTCTGAGTAACAAACCCAGAACATCTAGACTTAGACGTTAGAGCGGCAGACTGAGGGGGTAGCAGACTAAGCAGCGAGCGTGGAAGCCCGCTCGCTGCATCAACAACGCTGTCGCCCCAACCTGCTGTTTAGTATTTCCAGCTCTTCCCATGGTGCTTGTCGGGTTGCTTTGCGGTTGTTCTACAAATGTTAGAGTTTTCTTGGTGGACTGGCTCTCAAGCCCGATTTGCATGTTTTACGTTGTCTGTCCACGGATTGATACTGGACTTGTGCGTGTCACCAGTCTTAGTGTCCGGCTCGTGATTCTGCATCTTTACGTTTAGACGGTGTTGCGTTTGGATACTTGTGGGCAGAGTTACGGCCAAAAAAGTGGTTTTGGGCCGGTTTTAGGACAAACTGTCACTATCGTGTTCGTCACCTGCCGTGCCCCATGGCAGCTGTTTTGTGTGTGCTTGTCAGTTGTCATTTCTCTCTCCATTACTAAGCTGTTGAAGCTCATGAGACTTTGTGTATCTCCCTAGCCTGATCCTTGCTGTTTCTTCCACAACTTGCTTGCTAGTGCGCTTGCTGACTGGACAATGTCGCCACGTCAGCAGTAGCGAGGTAAGGAAGCTTCCTAGCAAGTTCTCATGGTATCAGTGCTATGAATCCTCTCTTGTTGAGCTGCACCGTAGAGACGCAACACCGATAGTAGCGATAAGAGTCACCGTCGCCGCCGTATCCTGGGACCCGTCATAGTTGTTTGTAGTAGCGACACCACCACGCAATCCCCTCCACCTTACCGGGTGAGCTACGGCAGGTACCAGCTCCAGCAGCCACACAGAGCAGCAGCAGCAGCACCGGGTGGGAGCAGCAGCAGTGTCTGGCTGCCCATCTGTAAAAAAAAAAAAGAAGGGAGAATCAGCAGGCAATAGCTCGCAGCATTGGCTGCGAGTAGTGGCAGCACGCAACGGCCGCAGCAGCTTGCAGCAGCCGCGACGTCAGTAGCCGCAAGCAGTAGTAATGGCGACGGCCACAGTAGTGTTAAAAAAAAGTGCTACTACGGAACACCATTCCATAGCTGCGCAAAAGCTTTGTAGTACTATGCAAAAGCTGCACATGGCTGTGCAAGGCTACACAGGACTGCAGAGCCCTTACGCAGCTGTAGGCAGGGGGTGACGCGGTCATCCCACCACTCACGCATAGTCCGCGTGACTTCCAAAAAGCAAACTGCTGGCGTAAAACAAGTCTACATGCCAGTGTTTTGTGCTATCCTAAGAAACGTTGATTTCATCGTTAGCTGTGCCAACATCAACATTTTTTAAGATCAGAACATCAATTTATCTGAACGTTTCAATTCCTCAAGAAAAGCTGTTGGTTTTATGTTCAAAGCATTTTCATGTTTGACCCCATACTAAGCTCTACAATGCCTCCAGTTTGTGACAAGGGAAAGGGGCTAGGAGACCCCTCCTCTTCCTCCTCTGCAGGGATTATGAGTCCACGGTCGCAATCACTTGCGATCGATGAGCTTTGTGAATCGAAGGAGGAGATGTGCCGACAGCAGTAGTGGCAATCCGATGCATTTCAGGAGATTGTGCAGTTACTGCGCGGTCGTTCAAGGGCCTCATAGCAGCCACCAAGAGGATCTTCTGAAGCTGCATCATCCGTTCAACAGTCTACACCCCATACAACAACGCAGCCTCAGTGCCCTTCATCACAGGTTGACACCTAGGATGAGGAGGAGATAGAGGATGACACACGCGAGCATGGGATTCGTGTGCTTGAGGAGCGCATCAGTGACCTATGTCTGAGGTCGTAGCCCCTCACTCTGCGACCTTCTCGATGTCAAGATCAGGCACGTCGTTCAGCAGCGTTCACTTTTGGTGGCGTCTCTCTCACTGGTGGGCTACCTATACCTCGTCCACCATCTCCCAAGCCTGAGGTCGCCCTCCCCACGGAACGACGACCGAAGGACTTTGAGATACCTTCACCATGTTATGACAACGACGAGGGCTTCGATTGCTGGTAGACCTTATTTCAGGTGTGGGCTGATTCTGAGGGCGTCTGGCCTTACTACCACAGCCACTACCAGACCCGCGACGCTCACCAAGTCCAAACAATAGTGAGAGCGATACGTGGTCTCCTTTACGCCATGTCGCGGGAGACTGTGGTCGGCTTTCGACCCTTCCTAGGTGAGACCGGGACCGGGACTAGAGCAGATCCGCGCTAGGGCTGGGAGCTAGCCTTGATACGTCTTGTTGTAGAGACCCATGCCATGAGGACGACCCTCTCATGTTCTCTCCACTGATACGATTGTGGAGGTGATCACCGCTACACGGAGTATGAGTAGCCCCTCAACTGGACTTGGATCATGTACGGCCTTCATGTGGCACACATGTAGCGGATTTCCTTGAGCAACCCACAGACGGGACGCGTTGCCACCACTACTGTAGCAGACGCACCTGTTTCATCATGCAGCTGTGAAGATATGGACCCTCGAGATTGCATGATTGCGGAGCTCCATCAACTGCTGGCGCTTCGTAATCAGGAAGGTACAAGTGTGTTTTCACAGCCAAGTGGTCCTGAGACAGCTTGTCTTACTGCGTCTGATGTCCGTCGTGATGCTTGTGGTGGGGCCCGGTCAGGTTGCGATGAGGATGGCCCTGACAATACCAACTGGCTCGATGATTCACATCTCCGTGCTATTCGTTGTTGTCCTGAGTCGTCGCCTACGCGTCTAGTAGAGGTAGAGTGTTTTGTGGCATGTTTCTCAGTTTGATGAATGGTCGTGAGCCGAGTGGCACCTTGATCATTGACTATGGTGCCACCCATCATATGACCTGTCGTCGTAGTGACTTTGTAGTGCTGGGTCCCGTTGCGTCCGTTCGATCCGTTTGCACAGGGTCTGGTGAGTTGTTGCCTGTGTAGGGAGTTGGGGTTGTGGGGTTTGGTGGTGTGTTTGACCCATTGTACATCTCTGATGTAGTCTTTGTCCCTACTCTTTAGTGCAGCATGTTCTTGGTTCGTGCATGCACTAGGATGGGTCTTACTGTTGAGCACTTTAATGACTGTGCCCCAAAGACTGCTCTTGACACACGTACCATCGTGCTTCATACCTCTATTGTTGCTGACTTGTATTATGTGTCTCATTGAATTCCCTCTGTTTCTTCTCCTCCCCTCTCTTCTGCACACGTGTTTGTCACTGGTGTTCTCTCCCTTGAGTACCAGCACTTGTTACATCATTGCCTCTGCCATGTGATCTCGGACACTGTGTCCAAGCTCATTTGAACTCTGCCAGTGCTCGGTCTTGACGTTACTTCCTTTGAGAAGTCGCCCAAGACCGATTGTCTTTTTTATACCCAGGGTAAGATGCATCACTGCTCTTCTCTTGAATAATCCTTCCAGGCACTGCGTCCACTAGAGTTGGTCCACTCGGACCTTCCCGGTCCTCTCCCAAATGAGTCCCTCTCTGAATGGGGTCAATATGATCTCATCCCGACCGATGAATACACCCAGATGCGGTGGGTCTATAGCCTCTGCCACAAGAGCGATGTTGTGCGTAGCAATCCACATGTGGCTTGTGATGGCTGAGTGTCATTCTTGTCGGACCGTGCTCATGTTCTTCTCGGATCGTGGTGGTGAGTTCTTGGGCGAGATGGATGCCTACTTTGCTGAGCACGATGTTTTCACCAACTCTCTGCCCTTGCTACACCACATTAGAACGGTGTGACTGAGCATTAGAACCGCACCATGGAGGATGTTGTTTACGCTATGCGGTCTGAGTGCGGTCTTCCAAAGTCCTTTGCCTTTGAGGGTTTCCCCTACATGACGTGGACCCAGAACATCTTGCTGCATGTTCCGCTTCCAGACCATGTCATGCCGTACGAGTTGTGGTTTAACCATCATGCTGATCTCCATCTCACCTGCGTTTGGGGGTCTCTCACCGCCGTTTGGTACACCGAGGACCGGTAGGGGTCCAAGGTCTCACATCAGGGACGCATGTGTACCTTCCTCGATATCTCCCTGCAGTCCAAGGCCTGACGCTTTTGGAACCCTGCTCACCATCGGATTTTTGAGTCTCGAGATGCTCTCTTCTTTCAGGCTCTCACCTACCGTGACTTGTCCAACATTTTGTTGCTGGCCGCCGACCACGATCCTACTTGTATGGCCTCCCGGTGGATGGGGGAGTCTAGTCTTGTGGATGGGTCTGTCCGGGTGTCCTCACCTATGGTCCGGTCTCCAGCTGCGGACGACCCGACCATTGTGGCTATGGGTCCACTAGCCTCATCAGTCCCCTCTGGCCCATTTGATCCCGTGCTGGTATCAGACCCCTCTGTTACACCCGATCCCTTGCCAATGTCGATCCCCTCTGACACATGTGATCCTGTACCGGTGGCAAACCACTCTGGTCCACCTGATTCCATGCCATTGTTGGTCTCCTTTGACACACCTGCTCCCATGCCAGTGTCGGTCCCCTCTGGCACACGTGATCCCGTGCCAGTGACGGTCCCCACTGTCACACCCACTCTAGTGCATGCACCTACTTCACTTGCGGCTATGGCCGAGCAACCTTCTCCGCAGCCTAAGGTGAAAACCTCTACATCGTGCTACTCCCGTGAGCCCGGTGGTCGTCTTCGGCCACTGGCATCTAGGGCTCAGCGGACTGCTGACTCAGGGTCTAGATGCCCGGCTCGTACTATTCAAAGTGGCAAGCTTGGGACAAAGGCCCCTTGGCTTGAGTGTCCAAGCAGACTACACTGAGGTGCATCCAGCATGTCATGTTGGCCACGAGTTGGTCTCTCAAGAGTTTGCGGTCGCTTGCGATGCCGTAGCCGACCTTGCCGTGGTCAGACTGAGTCTGGAGGCATGTATCTTAGCCACCTGGAGCTCTCCCTTGAAGATGCCTGATCCAGGCATGTTGAAGGAAGCACTCTTAGCTCAGGATGTAGACTTGTGGCGTGTTGCTTGAGAGGATGAACTGAGAGCCATCCGTGAGCACGGGGTCTACAAGCTTGTCGACCTCTTGCCTGGGAAGAAGGCTATATAGGCCTAGTGGGTCTTTCGGATAAAGGTAAGGCCTGATGGCACACTAGATCGCTACAAGGCTCGCTTGACAGCCAAGGGATTCTTGTAGGTAGAGGGTGTAGATTTCACTGACACCATTGCACCTGTTGCCGCATGACCACTGCTAGCGCTCTATTCGGGGTTGTTGCTCACCAGGACTGGGAGCTGCACTAGATGGATGTGAACAAAGCGTTCCTCCACGGTGCCTTAGAGGAGATCTACATGATTCAACCACCTAGATTCGAGGTCGGTGACAAGGTCTGGCGCTTGCGCAAGGCCTTGTACGGCCTGAAATAGTCACCCAAGTGCTAGAACGTGGAGATTACCGACACACCGACACGTGCCGGTTACGTGCAGAGTGACGTGGACCCGTCCCTCTTTCTTAGACGGACATCTGAGAGCCTCACCGCCATCATGGTCTACATGGACGAACTCCTGATTGCGTCTCCTTCAATGGAGGTCGTGAAGGAGGCCAATGCATTCCTTGAGGCTATGTACAGGATGAAGGACCTTGGTCATGCAGCTATGTTTCTTGGGATGGAGATTGTGCGTGATCGTCAACGACGGACACTCTTGTTGCATCAGGCACGTTACGCCCCCGTCATGGGGGAGTGGTTTGCTAACCTCCTTGGTGCAATTCCCACAGCCTCCACCCCCATCACACCTGACGGATAGGATGCTATGAAGGTGGATGATCCAGCAAAACTGGGGGAGACAATGGACGTGACCCTATACTTACGCTTGATTGGCTCTTTGATGTACTTGGCCACTACCACACGACCCAACATTGCCTTTGCCGTCAACCTCCTTGCACAATTTTTATAGTGATTTGGGTAAGAGCCCTTTACACGGTTGTGTGAGTGGTGCGGTAAGTGGTGTCCACACCGTACCTTGGACTCTGCTTTTGACCGTCTATACCTTGTGTCGTTCCGCAATTTGATAATCAGAGTGCTCTTGCCATTGCAAAGAACTCTGGTGTATTTCATGCACGCACAAAGCACATTAATTTTGAGCAGCACTTCGTGCGTGATCTTGTGGAAGGACTGGTGATCTCCGTCATCTGGGTCGGCACGGACATGCAGCGGTCTGAATTCTTGACCAAGGTACTTGCGTGCGGAAAGTTCATGGTGGCCATTTGTTCGGTTGGACTTCTCCCCTTGCCTGAGAGTGGCTGAGAGTGGGGTGTGTGAGCATCGACTTTTGAGCATCTTGTTGCACACCTACATTAGTTTTACACCTATATGGACATGCGTACCATTGGGACATGGGGGAGTGTTTTGATGTGAGTCGTCCCCATCTGTTTATTTAGCTTACCGTGACCACTCGGCCATGTCCATGCTCGTAAACATCCCTGAATGCGGACACAGCTGGCACCGGAGCACCGTCGAGTGGTGGCTCCACCGACCAAGTACTGGCAGAAAGCTGCCATGACATCCCGGGTGCTTGCTGGGGTACTTTGCTGGTTTTTTTTGTAGACGCTAGAGTTTTCTCGGTGGACTGGCTCTCGAGCCTGATTTGCATGTTTTTCATTGTCTGTCCACCGGTCAATGCCGGACTTACGCGTGTGGCAACCATAGTGTCCGACTTGTGATTTTGCATCTCTAGGTTCAGATGGTGTTGCGTTTGGATGCCTGCGCGCAGAGTTACGGCCAAAACAGTGTGGTTTTGGGCCGGCTTTAGGACAAATTGACACTATCGCGTTTGTCACCCGCCATGCGCCATGGCAGCTATTCATGCTGTGTGCTTTTCAGTTGTCATTTCTCTCCGCGCTACTAAGCTATTGAAGTTTATGAGACTTTGCATGTCTCCCTAGCTTGATCCTTGCTGTCTCTTACACCTGCTTGCTTGCAAGCACGCCTACTGAGTGGACAATGTCGTCACGTTAGTAGCAGTGAGGTTAGGATGTTTCCTAGAAATTTCTCTATGACCTGAATAGCTTGTCCAAATTGTGGGTAGTAGAACACAGTGAGGGAAAGAAAAGGCGAAGAGAGAGTGAAGCTTCGCAGGTTCAGAGCGAGACATGGAGACGATGAGAGGCGTCCAAGTCTCATGCCACGCGAATTAGTCACACGGGAGTAATCTGCTGCCTGTCAGGGGAGAGAGCTAAGAGCGAGCGTGCAGCAGGCTCGCTGTTGCTCTCGGTCTCATTTCCACCACGCGGGTGGCAAACCAGGCTCCCCCCTCCCAATCCTTTTCTCTCATGTCTTTTGTTTTCTCATTGCACACCGCAGTGTTCCAACCACAGGTCTAAACCCGGCTGACCAAGTTAGAAGTAAATCAACATCACATCACTATGGGCATAAATGTTGCAGGTGTACCCACAGCCAACAACCACGGCTCAGTGATGATGAATGTGCTGGTAGCACTGTATCCTCTCTCTCAGTCTCTTGCATCAGTGGCAAGTGATGTGTTCAACCAGACCGGAGGTCACAACGTGTATGAGACACAGAACCAACACTCTCCCATGACCCAAAGCCAACACACACAACACACTCACACGAACGTCACAATGTGTGACAAGTATGATTGTGCACAAGTACACATAGGAGAAACGGCTCAACCGGTAGCACCACAAGAACACAACAAGCCGAGGGCATGGACGACAGCCTTGAAGACGTTGTTGCTCAGCGCCTTCGTAAGCAAGTCAGCTCTCTGCTGTCGAGTGTTGACCCAGACAATGTGGACATCACCTGCTACCACTCTCTCGCACACAAATTGATGCTCAACATTGTTATGTTTAGTGCGAGCGTGGTTCATGTCATCGTGCTCAGAAATAGCCTTGGTGCTTTGATTGTCGCAGCGTAGAGTGATGCAGCAAATGGGTACACGCAGCTGTTGGAGTAGGAAACAAAGCCAAATGCTCTCACAAGTACCTGCCCCAAGTACAACATATTTAGCCTCACTAGAACTGCGAGCAACACACCACTGCTTGCCATTATTCCATGACACTAGAGTACCACCAACAAAAACGATGTAGCCAGAGCGACTGCGAGCATCAATGTCATGGGCCCAGTCACTGTCTGTGTATCCAACCACCACCACTGACGACTGTGCCCTAGAGCAGAGACCAGTGCGAGTAGTAGAAAAAGTGAATATGATAACAAGCAACGCAGCCTCCAGATATTGTGACCTTGGACACTATGAGAACTATGCCAGGAAATTCACAATGAAGGCAAATTTTGCCCTGGTTGATACAATCAGGTACATAAGCGAGCCAATCACGTGGAGGTAGTCTGTCACGTCATCTGGCTCCCCCCGCTTCGACACATCTAATGTCTTCACCAGCCTTTGTCTAGCTGGGATCATGGGTACGGAAGCTGTGGACACTGTCTCAAGGAGTGGGGTGAAGCGCTCCCCCAGGCTGGGCACAAAGGCAGCCTGGTGAACGAGGAGTACGCGGTAAGAGCAGTCTTGCTCCAGCTGCATGCCCAAGAACACAGGAGGCGGCCCCAAGTCCTTCATCTTATACGTGGACTGGAGGAGTGCCTTCACCAAATGCATGGCCTTCTGGCTGGGTGATGCTATTAGCATGTCATTCACATAGAGGAGGACAACAACGGAAGGGGCTGACGGAGGAGTGACAAAGAGAGAGGGGTCAATAGAGTTACGTTTGTAGCCGCCCTTCTGAAGTGTGAATGCGATCTCCTGGTTCCAGCACTGGGATGACTATTTCAAGCCGTAGAGGGCCTTTCGCAGTCGCCACACTATGTCGGTGCCATCGGAGAACCATGGGGCTGAACCATATAAATCTCCTCGTCCAACTGACCATGCAAGAAAGCATTGTTGATGTCCATCTACTCCATCTCCCAGTCATGTTGAGCGACAAGGGTCAAGAAGGCTTGAGCTATAGTGAAACGACCAACTATTGTGAATGTTTTGTCAAAGTCAATTTCAGGGACTTGGGAGAAACCCTTGGCCGTGTGATGAGTCTTGTACTTTTTGAGTGTGCCATCAGGTTTGTACTTGCGCCGGAAGACTCACTGCACATCAATAGCTTTGCGCCTTGGTGGCAGGTCGACCAGCTCATACACAACATGGTTGTCAATTGCCTTTAGCTTGTTGCGCATTGTGGCTTCCCAGTGCTATGCATTAGGAGGCGCACGTGCCTGCTGTGAAGTGGTAGGTTGAGGTGATGGAGGGGTGGTGGCATTCGTCGCGTGACACTCAGCAACGGTGCCAGTGACAACAGCGACTATCGCACGAGTGTGCTCGGAGACGAGTAGGGAGTACCCAAGGGTAGAGTTGGGATGAACAACGCCAGGAGTCAATCCAAGGGCATCCATGGCCATTGGAACAACAGGCTCATGAGCCGTCTATTCTGGAGAAGGACGGACGGATGTCACAGATACACTGGAGGTGCGGTGGGGAAGTACTCAAAGATGACCACCTCGAACAAAAGGCGAGACGGGTGCAGGTCCAGTGGGCTCTGTTGCCAGAGGAGGATCAGCCAGAGCTGGAGGGCCTGAACCGGATGCCAATGGAGAAGCGGGTGGCAACGCAGAAGTGGGTGTCAAACCCGACACAACTGGGGAGACTGGAGTGCTCCATGAGCTAGACGACGAAGACGGAAGGGGTAGCGAGACAGGTGGAGACAGCGAGTCTGGCAACTGGGGGAGAGTCAAGGGAGTCAAGGGACCCTCCGGCTGTGAGGTCGCAGCCGGAGGGTCAAAGGATGGAACCGGGCCGACTTCCCCCTGTTGGCTCTAGTGGGTGTGGAGGCACCTTCAAGGATTCCTAGCTCTCAGTGATACACGCTACCAAGGTTTGGGCAGCCAATGGACACCAATGGTGAAGAGTGTGGAGCACAAGGATCACGGATGTGAGTGGGAGGAACACGTTGCATTCAGTAGATCTGAATTGAAACACGTTTTTGTTTAGTTAGCATAGTGAGATTACATCGGATCCTTATAGGCTGTGATCCAAGCTTTCCAACGCATCCAAGCACGTCCAAAATGGAGCAGTAGAGCCCATGCTACGGCCGCCAAAGTAACCCTTGGTGGAGCCGCCCACCTGGCCTTGCACTCTAGGCAACGGGAGGCGCTTCGATGATGACCCGTCGAAGCGCCTTTCTTCGCCCAGAAGTCAACAAGAAGTTCATCCTGGTCAAGGAGGTCCTTATGGTCACCTCATTCATGCCCCTGGTGCATTTAGAGGCCATTAGAAATGAACTCGGATCCCTGGCGGTGGAATATCCCGCCACCTATGGCGGGTACCAGATTCCATCCACCCAACACCCGTTTTTCGGGCTAGGCTAACTTTCTGAATACTCACTAAAATCGAGCGATTCAAAGCTCGATCCTGCATGGAAAAATCCAAGGAATCTAAATCTAAAGTCAGATCAGGTATTCGACCACTACTCAGTGGTCGAACCAGGGAGTACGATCAACGGCACTCATGGCAAGGGGCACACCATGTCAACAATCTCCCCCTTGCACCGCAGCCTTGATGCCTTGTCCTTGGAACCTGTAGCATTTTAAACTTCACAGCGCAGACCAAGCTCCATGCAGCTTGCGTCGTGCCTGTCCTTGGGCTGTGCCTTGGTCATGGCATCGGCGAGCATGCGCTTAGTGCCACAATGCACAATAGCCGCATCTCCCTTCGCCACCAAGTCCCACGCGTAGTGATGACGGATCTCGATGTGCTTGGTCCTCCTGTGCAGCACCGGGTTCTGGGTCAGACTGATGGCACTCATGTTGTCCAGATTGAGTATTGTCGGCTTCCTTTGCGGTACGCCGATCTCCTTTAGCAGCCGCCACAGCCACACCGCCTCCTTTGCGGCTTCCGCGAGCGCGATGTACTGCACTTCGGTGCTGAACAGTGCAACACATTCCTGCTTCCTGCTTGCCCATGAAACTACTATACCACCAAGCACAAACACGTACCCTGACGTTGATTTTCTGTCATCCACATCACCAGCCCAGTCGGCATCGGAGTAGCCGACCAACTCAAGGGAGTCGTCACGTGCTCCCCCTCCAAACACCAGCCGCGATTGTTTTGTCACCTTGAGATAGCGGAGGATCCGCTTCACCGCTTGCCAATGCAACGGCCCGGGGTCAGCAACGTAGCGGCTCACTTGGCCTTCCGCGAAAGCCAGGTTGGGCCACGTCGCCACCATGACGTACATGATGCTCCCCACTACGGACTGGTATGGCACACCTGCCATCTCCTCCTTCTCCTGGTCAATGCTCGGGCCCATGCTCGAGCTCAGCTCACACGTGGTGGTCATGGGTGTGCCGATGGGGTTGCACTCCTCCATGTTGTAGCGGCGGAGCACCTCTTGCACGTACTTTGCCTGCCCCATCTCAAGCGTGCGTGGTTTGCGGTCCCTCTTGATGGCGACGCTGAGGTAGTACTCGAGCTCACCCATGTTGGTCATTTTGAACCGACCGCCCAGCTGCCGCTTCACATTGACCAACTCCTTCATGTCCAATGAAACGAGGATGAGGTCATCCACGTAGAGGACCACAATCTGGTGCAACCCCGGCTGCTTTTGCACGTACACAGTATGATCCGTCTCGCAGCGCTTGAAGCCAAGCTCGGCCATGAAGCCGTCCATTTTCAGGTACCACATGAGTGGCTCTTGCTTGAGCCCGTAGAGCACCTTGCAAAGCCAGCATACCTTCCCCTGTGGCGCGTCCACCCCTTCCAGCACCTCCATGTAGACCTCTTTGTCCAGGTCGCCGTTGAGGAATGCGGTTTTTACATCCATTTGGTGGATTTCGTAGTCGCGGACTTCGGGGACCGTGGAGATGCGGGCTCACTCCCTGCCTCCTCGTTTAGCTCCACTGCTGCCGGCGCTTCGGACTCATCGTCCGACGTGGCTGAATGCAAAGCAGCCGCTCCAACATCGCCCGGATGGTTCTCGCCGGCTGGAGCCGATGGGACGTCACCCTCTTTTGCGTCCTCCGGCGTCTCCCCCTCGAGGAGTGACAGCCACTCCCCCCGCTTGGAGAGACCCGCGTCCTTGTCTGTCCAACGGCTGTCCTCGTCAAACGTGACGTCGTGACTCTTCACGATCTGCTGCCTCCACGCGTCAAAGAGCCGGTATGCCTTGCTCCCGCTCTCGTACCCGACGAAGATGCACCGGCGAGTCCGCGGGTCCAGCTTGCCCCGCCCCTCCCGTGCTTGCACAATAGCATGTGCAACACAACCAAAAGTACGGAGGTGTGCCACAGTTGGCTTCCTCCCACTCCACACTTCTTGTGGCGTCTTCCACACCTTGGACTCCACGTCTTTTAGCGGCTTTGTTGGCGTCAGGTTCATGATGTACGCCACTGTCCATGCCGCCTCGTCCCAGTACCGCTGCGCGAGGCCGGCATCACTCAACATGGACCGGACCACGTTGAGGATGGTGCGGTTCGCCCTCTCGGTGACGCCGTTCTGCTGCGGAGAGTGTGGCGTAGTTTTCTGCCATGCGATCCCCTTGCTCTTCATCCATGCCGAGCAGCCCTCGTACTCGCCGCCGTTGTCACTCCGGAACGCTTTCACCTTCAAGTCCGTTTGCCGCTCCACAGCCGCCACAAATTCCTGCATGCAAGACAAGACATCGCTCTTCCTCTTGATGATGTAGAGGTAGAGCTTGCGGCTGTGGTCATCGATGAAGGTGACAAAGTAGCGAGCTTCACCAATGGAGGGCTCGAATGGTCCGCACACATCCGTGTGCACCACCTCCAACTTCGTCGATGCACGCGTCCCTTTGCTGTCAAACGGCTGCCGTGTCGCCTTGCCGACCACGCATGGCTCGCACACGGCATTCTTGGCTGCATCCAGGCCCTTGACCTCAAGACCCCCCACCACTTCCTTCTTCGCCATGTCCCTCACAGTTGAGGGAGCGATGTGACATAGGCGGCGGTGCCACAGGTCCAGATTTCCTTCATCCTTTGTCACGAGGTTGACGGCGTTAGTCCTGGCCGTATTGGCAAGAACTTTGGTGCGAAGAAGGTACAGGTCCTCCTCCCTCTTGCCATGCGCAATCACCTTGCCATCCCCCTCCTTCCGGATGATGGCCTCCTTCTTGTTGAAGAGTACCTCGAGCCCCTTGTCGGTAAGGCGGCTCACTGACAGCAGGTTTGCCCCAAAGTTGGGCATGTGGAGCACGTCGTAGATGGTGCACGGAATGAATTTCCCGTTCACCACCACCGACTCAATGCGAACATTGCCTTCGCCCGCGGCCAACTCTGTTTTGCCGTTGGCCACTGTCATGCGCCGCTTGGTGGCGCCGTAGGTGACGAATGCCGCTCGGTTGCATTGTGTGTGGAGGCCTGATCCGGAGTCGATCACAGTGACTTCTAGATCTGTCAAGTCGGTAGACTCCCTGGCCATCATGGCTTGGGTGTCCTTCTTCCCGTCCTTCCTGGGTTGGTCCGACTTCTTGTTGGGGCAATCACGTGCATAGTGGCCCTGTTTGCCACAATTGTAGCACTCCCCCTTGTTGTCACCTCTCTTGGTGCCCTGGTTAGCACCCTTCCCCTTCTTGCCTCCCCCTCCACCTTGAGGGTGGACGGCATAGGCGGAACTTGATGTTGCCCCGCTCTCTCCCCCACCACGCCGCATCCATTCATTGCGGATGTCAGTGTTGACTTTGCTACTACGCTACAACAAACATCGATGTAACAACGACACAACAATGTAGCCATGGGGAGGCACAGCGGTGTGCCACCCCCGGGAGGGGAGGGGAGGTCAGTTTCCATGGCCTTTCACACCTACAAAAAGGTCAAATTCCCAGAAAACATTCCTAACACTTTTTCTGACATTCATTCTTCATCCATTGCATTCGATTCCACATGGCACACATGTCACGTGTCCTGAATTTTCAACACTTCGTCAGATTTTTGCACAGTGAACACTGAGTAACATTTCTACACTTAGTCAGATTCCTACACAGACTGCAATTTTCAGCACTTTCTCAAAGATTTGTGCACCATTCACTGCATAAAAGACAAAATGCAAGTAAAGAGCAGAAACATTGTTGACTGAATCATGAAAGTAGGAATCATCGACAGTACATTGTAGCATAGACAACACATTACATGATTGCCTATGCCATCCTAAGCAGTCCTATCCTAGGTCTGCTTCCTAACATGCTGCACACGCTTGGATCCCTTGGCTGATGCTCCTCCTGCTGCACCTGCACCACGCTTGCTAGGCCGGTTGCCACCACCACCAGCTCCACTACCTGCACCAGCTGCATTGTCAACAGTTGATGCTGGGGTGGTAGTCACAGCTGGAGCAGTTGCTTCCCCTGTGGCAGATCCAACAGGCTCGTCCTCAGGTTCCTCCTCCTCATCTCCTGCTTCACCTTCTCCACCCTCCCCACCCTCCCCTTCATCACCACCCTCACCAGCAGCTGCGTCCTGCACCTTCTCCTGTTAACGGACGCGGACTGTGCGTGCATATGGCAAGCCAGGCAGCTCACTCATGCGCCTGACACTAGCCAGCACCTCCACAACGTCATCATCCCCTCCATCTGCTGCCACTTCGTCCACCTCATCCTCTTCCTCCTCGTCGTCGCTGTCACCGTCACTCTCAGGGTCACTCAGCAGCTCAGCCTCTTCATCCACAATCTCCCCATCATCCTCGCTATCCTCCCCCTCGGCCTCCGATTCTGCTGCTGCCGTTGCAAGCTGTGATGCAGCCCTCCGTCCCATGCGCCCATAGTGCTTCCGGAGGCGGACATTACAGCGCACGAGGAGCTCCAGTGTTGTCACGTTGAGGCGGATTCTCCTGGCTGTGTGTATGAGCTCATGCGTTGAGAAAACACGCTCGCATTCAGAAGACGAGCAGGGTTGAGACAAGACTTTGATTGCAAGGTCTCGGAGCACAGGCAAGTAGCTCATGTGGTTGACGTGCCACTCAACAGCTGTCATTGTCCTGCACTTCACTTTGGCCACTGCAGCACAAGCTTTAGCATTCTTCCGAGGAGTGATGAGAGGATTGGCCTCAAGCATGACTTGGCCCTTCTGGAAAGCACCAATCTGCTGCATGATGTCATCGTGCTTTGCTTCTGGTACCAAAGCATCAACCACAGCATCCCAAGCGTGCATGGTGGTTGAGCATGTTGACAAATCATTGCCGAAATGCTCGGGGTGCAGGCGCCTTGCCGTGGCATACAGAGGGCAGGCCATGTCCTTGGTCCAACGGTGCTCCAGCCGCCCAAGAGCAAAGTTCACCTGTGCCTGTGCCATTTTGCGTCCCTTCTTGCCTTTCCTCACGCTCAGTGCTCTGATCTCCTCCGTATAGTCCAAAAGCCCCTCGTAAATCTCCCCAGCCCCACCACCAGGTCTGTCTGCAACCCTCAGCACCCGCACCAGTGGCTCAAGTAAGTCCCGCATCTGTCGCACCTGAACCCAAAACACCTTCCTCCTGATGATGCGCCTCACCTCCCTCTTCCTGGACCTGAACCCCGAATCTCTCTTGGAACCAATCTGCTTCCAGCTGTCACTGTTCACCAAAGTCTCCAGGTCTGTTCTGACCTCCAACAGCCGTTCAACCATGGACGACACTGACGCAAACCTTGTGTCACACCGGTTCACCAGCACCTTGCCACCTGTCCGTTCCTTCAGCCAAGTGCGGGGCATGGCATTGTTCCGCCAGAAAGAGATGATCTTCTCACACCTGCCAATCAAGCTCGCACCCCATGCACTCTTCCCAATGTCTTTCATCACAAGATCAACATTGTGTGCACAAAAGTCCTGGTTGAAAAGCTTTGGGTACTTCACGGCAAGATCCTGGAATGCCCTCTTGTTCACAGACATGTTATCACAGATGATGGACACAACAAATTCTTCACCCACAGCCTCAATAGCAGCCTCTATGATTGAGGCTGTGTGGTCTGCATCTCGGGTGAGACCAGATGCATCTCGGGAGAAGATGTGGACAGACCCCATGGCATTGCATGCCATGGCATTATATATTGGTCTGACCTGTCGGTCAGACCACTCGTCCACTGCAAGACTCGTGTCATAGATGCTCCATCCCTGTTTCAGAGGGGCATCAAGCTCTTCCAGTTCCTTGTCCAGCTTTGGAAGTAGTTCTTTCACCACAGTCTTCCGGCTTGGGATTCTAAAGCTGTTTGTGGTTTTCTTGCCATTTTTTATGACTTCCAGCAACACAGGCTCACGACAGAAAGAGATTGGAGACGCACGGATGGCCACGAGTTTCACAATGGAAAGCTGACAATTCAGGTTGTTAGTGGTTACTGACCGACACATCCACAGCTTCCAATTTGATGATCCAAACATGTCAGTGGTTGCTGAAGTCCCCGATCCAACACAATTGGGGGAGATAAACGATGCCGCTGACTATCTCAATGTGAGTCGAACCCTCATGCACCTTGTCACCACCACTCGGGAAAATTTGGCCTTCTTGGTCAAAATTCCCAGCCCAGTTCTCATAGCAGCCCCGTCCTAGGCATCTCGAGGCTGCTCTACATGTGGTTCGCTACACACTCTTTACAAAAGGAGTAGGATTGTTCTATCGTGCTCAGCCCTATGTGGTTGTCGATGGCTACACAACCAGTGACAGGACACACAACACAGAGGCATGTAGGCACACAAGTTACATTTTCCTTGTTGGTGGGACTGCTGTCACTTGGAAGAGTGGAAAACAAGGGTGTGTTGCACGTAGCTTGAGTGAGACCAAGTACGTGGCATTTAGCGCAGGTACATGTAAGTGCGTGGTCGTCCTACTTGCTGTAAAAGCTACGTGTCCCCATTTACTGCATCACTCTGTGTTGCGACAATCAAAGTACAAAGGTAATTGCTGAGCACAATGACATGCATCATTCTCGTACAAAGTGCATCAACATTGAGCATCACTTTGTGCACGAGCGTATTGCTGCCGGAGAGGTTCAGGTTGTCTGGGTTGATTCTCGTCAGTAGTGCACACACTTTCTCACCAAGGCACTCAGCAGTGGCATGTTCAAGGTGACTGTGTATGTTATTTGCCTGTTGCGTGCTCGTGATACCCTTGGTTGACGTGGGTTGTCTTCTTATGTGATGGATGGACATGTGTGACTCGCTCTGTCATGTGTGTGTGGGGTGTTTGTCTGTAGGTCATGGGAGAGTGTTGTTGATGGACGTAATACATGCAAGTAACCTCTTGAATCTGTTCACACACATACATTACCACTGCAGGTGATTGATAAAAATCAGAGCTCTAGGGTGCAACACCAATGTGCGCATCCTGGAGCACACACAGTTGGATATTCAGCCAAGTGCCAAAGTGACGGCCACATCACCCATTCCAGATATGTTTGACAGCTTTATCGTTGTGATCAGTTCAACATGCTTGGTTTTTTTGTCGCATTACATGGAGAACATGTAGCAAAGAGAAGCATGCATCCACATACTCTTGTAGACGATGTGATTCAAAGTTTTTTGTTCTTTGTTTTTACATGTGATAAACGGGTGATGCTGGATTGCTGATCCCTCGGGACCACACGACAGGGTTGTCCCGGCGTGTAAGAAACCACCTGAACCTCACTAGAATCTGTTGTAATCACATTCAAACTAAGGCAAAAACAGACTTTGATTTCCCAACATTGTTTGCGGCTCTTTCGGTCCCCATTCTTCACCGTCTTCCAAGATGCAACAAACAGCGGTAGCGTGCAACTCAGAGGGCTAAGCATCCGCAAGGGTGCATCCATATCCACTAGAGCTTACAAATGGCTATGGGCCCACAGCCCTCCATGGACCCTAGCTCTCCCTACTACCATGCTACCGCGGCGCACCACGATGACCGAGCAAGAGAGCAACACCGTCTGGAATTTCGACGGGACGGACTTCTCCCTTTGGAGGTGGTGGTTTGAATTCTACCTCAATGACAAGTGGCTTCTTGAGCTGGTTAAGGGTGGAGAAGAACCGCCTGTGGAAAATGCCACGTTGGAGGAAGTGGAGAAGCACAAGATTTGTGAGAAGAAGCGCTTGCACTGTTGATGTTACCCGATGCAAGGATGCACAGAGGCAGTGGAGGTTTGGAAGAAGCTTTCCATCAACTAACAGTCCATCACATTCATGAATTAGCTCTTCATCTTCAAGCAACTCATCACCCTCCGAGCGGATGAAGGTGACGGCATCATGGAGATCCTGTAGCAGATCGGGTCCCTTGTGGCCGAAGATATAACCACGGGCTGGAAGGTTGAACCGCGGGTGCAAGCCATGATCATCCTTCTCGCCTTGCCAGATAGTTGGAGTCCCATGATCACTGTCGTCGGGGGCTGGTCCGCTGATAAGCTGAAGCATCCAAAGGTAGCTGAGTACGTCCACAATGAGTGGTTGCGGGGTGTTGGCAAATGAAGTGGTGGAACATTGACTTCCACCTATGCTGTCCTTACTAAAGGAGGAGGGGGAGGGAATACGGGAAAGGATACCAATCAGGGTACCAAGAAAGGTGACAAGAAGGGGAAATGTGTCAATTGTGGCAAAGAGGGCCATTGGACACAAGAGTGGCCATGGAAGAAGTTAGACCAGCTAGGGAGGGCTGGAAAGCAGGGCATCAAGGCGCATATGGTGCGGGAACCTGCCTACTTGAAGGATCCAGGAGTCACGGTGATCGACTCCGTATAGGGTCGTCACATGCATTCGTCACCTATGGCGCCACAGAGAGGCGCATGACAGTAGCAAACAGCAAAACAGTGTTGGTGGCAGGTAAAGGGAAAACATGCATTGAGTTGATGATCTACGGGTACATCTTCTTGTGCACCATATAGGATGTGCTCCACATGCCCGACTTTGGGGCAAATATGCTGCCTGTGATTTGCCTTATAGACAAGGGGCTCGGGGTACTCCTCATGCAGAAGGAGGCCATCATCTGGAAGATGGGGAATGACGACGTGACAGCATATGACAAAAGAGAGGACGACTTGTACCTGCTCCGTGCCAAGGGCGTTAACATGCGAAAGGAGCCCGACACTGCAAACCTCACACAGAAGGATGAGGAAGGCCTGGATCTATTTCATTGCCAAATGTGCCATATTTCACTGTTGACAATGAAGGAGATTGCAAAGGAGGAGGTGTTGCGGGATATTGAGGTCAAGGGCCTTAATGTAGTGAAGGAATCCATGTTTAAAACATGCATTGTGGGCGAGATAAAACGGTAGCCGTTCAGGGGCAAGGGGATGCTCTTAGTGGCAAAGTTAGAGCTGGTACACACTGACATGTGTGGGGCACTCGAAATCTCCATCGGTGGGGCTCGATGCTTCATTATCTTCATAGACGACCACAACTGAAAGCTCTACATTTACATCATCAAGAGGAAGAGCAAGGTGTTGGCATGCATGCAGGAGTTCATGGTGGCAGTGGAGAAATAAACGTGGATGAAATTCAAGACATTGTGAAGAAAAAATAGCAGCAAAAACAGGGGTTTTCTTGGGGTGGATGAAGAGCAATGAATTCAAGCGGCAAAATACTACGCTGCAATTACTATAGCAGAATGGCGTGGCCAAACAGACAGAATGCTCGCTACTCAACATGGTTTGGTCCATGTTGAGTGACGGAAGACACACGCACAGGTACTAGGCAAAAGCAGCGTGCACAACAGCGTACATCATGACTTTGACACCAAGGAAGCTGCTGCAGAACGAGGAGTCCAAGGTGTGGAAAATGCAGCAAGAAGTCTGGAGTGCATGAAATTCCACAGTGATGCATTTGCGCACATTTGGCTGCACTACAGATGTTGTTGTGCAAGCATGGGAGAAGGGCAAACTGGACCTGCAGACTCGCTAGTGCATCTTTGTTGGGCACAAGAGCGACAACAAGACATACTGGCTTTATGAATCGAGAAGACGGGAGATTGTGAAGAGTCATAATGTGATGCTTGACGAAGGAAGCCAGTGGAAAGGCAAGGACTCGAGCATCTCCAAGCGGGGGGAGTGGCTTCCACTCCTTGAGTGGGAGACACCTCCAACTGGCGACAACCACCCAAGGGGTGGACGAGCGACACATCTAACATCAACTGATTCAGAAAATGATTCCAAAGCACCAGCACTGGTGGAGCTGAGTGAGCAGACGTGAAACAAGCCTCCATCTCCACGGTCCCCAAGAGAAAAGGAGCAATTAGATGGTGAGAGCACCATTGTGGGATAGCCGCAGCCTTAAGAGAAGCAGTCGGATAAGGAGGACAAGAAAACGGAGCGATGCCGTGGAGGGCATATGGAATGGGTTTGCATGAGAGTTTTTTATACAGGAAGAGCCCGATACCATCAAGGAAGCGCTGCAGTGGAATGATGTGGCTAAGTGGAAGGGAGTAATGTAATCAGAGCTCACCTCTCATGACGCAAATAATGTTTGGAAGCAGGAAGACTATCGGATCCGATTGGATCTCCAAAAAGCAGCTCACCAAGGAGCGGAAATTAGAGCCGTACAAGGCACGGCTGGTGGCAAAGTGGTACGCCCAAAGGAAGGACAAAAACTTTTAAACCTGTGGCAAAGTTTGCCTCCATCCACACCATGTTTTCAGTGGCAGCGGCACGTGATTACGAGGTCTACCAGATGGAGGTCAAAGCGACATTCCTCAACGGTGACGTGGACAAGGGGGTCTACGTGGAGGTGTGGGGGGGGGGAGGGAGGGGGGACGCGCTGCTTGGGAAGGTGTTCAGGCTTTGCAAGGGAAGCAAGCAGCACACATATGGTACCTGAAATTCGATGGCTTTATGACCAAGCTTGGCTTTAAGTTCTACACAATGGATTGACATATGTATGTGTACAAATAGCAGTAGATGCACCAAATCATCTTCTTGTACGCTGATGACCTGATCCTTGTCTCATCGGATCCCACTATTGACATTGACCCTGACCCCTGTGAGGCTTGGAGTGTCCTCACACGTCCTTAATGTGGTTCTGTCCAGGCCGTCATCAATCTTCCTCTGAGGAGCTTCAGCGAGGTCAATATGAGTGACTCCCATTCGGTCACCACATACTAGTGCCACGCACAGGATCTTCTACATTGGCCCAGCAAGGCAGGTCCACCTCTGCTTGCCACCCTCCTTACCATTAAGAAGAGCGCTACCCCTGACTATGCAAAAATTCTCGTTGACTTGGACCTCAAGATTCTACAGGCCATGGCATCTTAGGGCACTCTGATGTCCTGGTACTCCTCCCGGTTCTTGCACTGGGAGGAGGCAACTCAGGACACCTGCTTGCAGCGTGGAGAAATGTCTGCATTGGCAGCAGTCAGCTCTGCCTCTTCTATGCCTCAGTCATTTCATGGTAGCTCTCTCATCTTTGGTATCACCAAAGCCACAAGGGGTGCAAGTTGCGACAAGGGGGGACGTGGGAAGAAGGAGAAGGGGAAGGCCGAGTAGCCATCTAAAACCAAATCCTCCCGTGGCAGCTCTCTCATCTGCCAAGACTATGGCCAGCCGGGTCATGGTTTGTACACCTGTCCAGTGCCCACTGACAAGTCCCGTACTGTTATCGCCATGCTTCACTAGCGTGAGCGGCATCTTGGTACAGCTGTAACATCCATGGCCACTCCTTTTTGTGCTTCTTCAGTAGCCACCACCTCCACTAGCTCCATAACAATTGCGTTTTGGTTTTTGGCCCCTCTTATGTCTTTCATTGGACCTGTTGCTACGTGGACTCTAAATCCAACATGATCACCTCCACTATCGCAGCTTAGCATTAGACGTAAACTGTCAAAAAGATGATGCAGCTCCAGCAGCTCCTCGTGACATCTGTTGTGAGGCTTCTAAATGTCCTCTCAGTGAATCCGTGATCCACAACATGTCGGTCTGATGCAACTGCCTCTGGCACATCTCATCCTACGCCTGACAAAGCTTGTGGGGCGCAGGATGTGAGTGACAATGACCGTGGGATCATGATCCCCGAGGAGGACGACAAAGAGGGATCTGCCAGGTCCTTGCCTATGTCATGGACAGATACCATGGGGCAACTCAATATGGGTCCAAAAATGAAAGTTTTCAGAATGAGAAACATACAAAACTTCTCGAGGATTTGAAACGCTAGCACAGAATGATGTTTTGACCCCAAAATGCTGACATCAACAAATATATGCCAGTGAAAGATGAGCGGCGTAAAGATTGCTAGCGAAAGTTATGCTAGCAAAGCTGCCTTTTTAAAGAAGTCACGCAGACTCCACATGACGAAACAAAAGGAGGGGAAGGGCGCGTCACCCCCTAGTGTGGATGCGCAGTTGCGCAGATTCTACGTAGCTGCATAGTAAAACTGCTGTGTAGTAGTGTTGCACAGCAGTGCTGCATAGCACAGTAGCCGTGACTGTTGCTGTGCAGCAACAGTCAACTGCAATTGTGATCGCTGCTGCTGCTGCTGCTGTTGCTCTGCTATTGTTTCTGCTACCACTGTTGCAATGCTGTTGCTCCTATTGCTACTAACATTGTAGTAGTTGCAAAGCTATTACTGCTACCATTGTGGTACTTCTGCTGCCCGCGGCTACTAATGCCACAGCTGCTGCTTGCTGCCACTGCCGGTGCTGGCTGCTGCTATTGTTGCATGCTGTTGCTGCTTGCAACAGCCACTGTGAGCTGCGAGCTGCTTCTCCTTTTTTTGTCACTTGTTGTAACCAGACAGGGTGGTACTGCTACCCGGTGTTGCCGTTGCCGTTCAACGTGGTTGCTACAGCTTATCACTGCCACAACTTCTCTTGCTACAGTGGTGGGGGTTGCTTGCTACTTCCGGTGCTGCTTATGTCTGGTCGACGTCTCTGCTGCTAACATCTGCTGTAACGGGTCTCAAGATGCGGCTATGATGGTGACTCTCACTATTGATGTCAGTGTTATATCTCTGAGGTGCAGCTTTGCGAGAGAGGTCTCGTCGCTCTGATACCAAGAGAAATAACTAGGAAGCTTCCTAGCCTTGCTGCTCCTTCTCAGGATGGAATCCACGTGGTGCGGTCCCGACGTTGGTCTGATAGGCTCTATTGGTTCACGTCTACTGTTTTGGGCGAATCTGAGACTTAGCGTGAGCTTTCTGGTCGCCTCACGCTATGTGAGCAGGAGTTTAGAGACAGTCAGTTTGCGAAGGGAATAACGTTGTTTTGCGTTAGTGTTTGAACATGAACATGATCACAACATTTATAGGGCTAGTCATGAGCTTTCCAACGCATCAAACTGCACGCAATTCGGCCAAGCGTAGCTCAAGTTATGCTTGCCGAAGCGCAGGTCTCACCCACCATAGAAACGCCTAACGCCTCCATGGGGCGCACACGCCGTGGCGCCTTGCTTCACGTGCAAAGCGCCTTTCCCAAGACGCAGGTCCACTTACATATGGTGTAGGGGTCCCCTGCACTGTTTCCACGTACCCTACCCACTTTTGGGTCGAGTTTGGTGATGGGGTGTGACGAGGTTCGAAACCTGTCCGCGGACCTGCAGTCAGAATTTTGACTAATGAGTTTCGGACGCCGAGCCATGATTTTGGCCAAGTCCCTCAGTAACAACCTGCACTACTGAATCCGGTGGATGATCCACCTGATCAGGTGGATTATCCACCGGACGCCTCGGCAGGCCTTCCGGAGCAATTTCTCCAGATGGTAATTTTGTTACTCGATCCGGTCGATTATCGACCGGATTTCGAGTCGCAACCGGCTCCCAGAGCCGCTGCGCATACCCCAACTTTGGAAGGCCATATCTCCCTCGATACTTGTCCGATTCCGGCGAAATAACTTCCACCGGATTTAGCGACTTGTCAAATTTTAGGGGCAATCCTCCATTTTAGGATCCGAGCAATCTTCGAGTCGCCAGATTCTCCGGAGCGGCTTTTCCACTTTCTGGCGGCTCGTCGGTGCCTCCCGGCACCGCACTTGGGCATGCGGAGGGGCAATTTTTCAACACTCTTGACGTGGCGACACTTTCCAGTCAGTTGGCACACTACCAAGCAAGCAGGTACAAGAAACAGTAAGGGTTAGGCTAGGGAGACGCACAAAGTCTCATAAGCTCCAATATCATAGTAAAGCAGAGAGAGATGACGATTAACAAGCACACAACATGAATACTTGTCGCAACGCACGACGGGTGACAAACGGGGTAGTATCATTTTGTCCTAAAACCGGCCCAAAACCACTATTTCGGCTGTAACTCCGTGTATAGGCATCAAACGCAAAACCGTCTAAGCCTAGAGATGCAAAATCTCAAGCTGGACGCTACGTCTGGTTACACACACAGGTTCGGCATCAATTAGTGGAGAGAAAATTCAAAACATGCAAATTGGGCTCAAGAGCCGCTCCACTGAGAAAACTCTAACGACAGGAAGAAAACTGCAGAGCACCCCAGTAAGCATTCGTGACGCCATGACAGCTGTCTGGCAGGTGGTGGTAGGTGGATCCACCACCCATCGGCACTCTAGCGCCAGCTGGGTCTACACCAGGGATTTGCACAAGCATCGAAATAACCAAGTGGTCACAGTAAGCTGTAGAAACAGACAGGAATGAATCACGTCACAAGAGTGACCACATGTCTTCTTGTAATTGGGTCACTCATGTTCCTCGTGACCACCACACGGCCGGACATTGCCTTTGTTGTGAACATGCTGGCTCAATTCTCATACTCTCCACACTAGGTATACCTAGATGTAGCGATTCGCATGGTATGATATGTTGTCTCCATCCCAGATCGCGGGTTGACGTTTCGCTACTAGCCGTACGTAATCGGCAAAGGCTACACAATCAGTGATTGCACAGGTAGCGTGGATGGCAAGAGCCCCACTGGGTGGATCTTCTTGGTCAACGGCACGGCTGTCTCGTGGCATAGCGGTAAGTAGGAGTGCGTTACACGTAGGAATTAAGAGGCAGAGTATGTTCTATTAGGTGAAGGTGAATGCGAGGGTGTGTGGCTCCGTCGTCTATTGTGTGAGTTTCGTCAGTCTGCATCGCCTGTCATGATGCACTGTGACAATGAGAGTACAATCGCCATTGACAACAGCGATGGCATTACACGTACAAAAAACAAATCAATGTAGAGAATTACTACGTGCATACTTTGTTGCATGATGGTAGCCTCCGAATTGTGTTGTTGGGGATTGTATGACAGCTGGCTGACTTCTTGACCAAGGGCGTCAAGTGTGCATCACTAAAGAATGTTGTTAGCTTAGTTGATCTGCATCCGTGAGTGTAATGTCTTACATCCGTCAGTTCCCTTACCCTTTTTTTCCTGATGTATGCCCTTAGTCCTCGATGCTCATCTTAACACCTGGACTTGTTGGACTATGGGGGCAAGATAGCATGGGGTAGCGTGACGTGTGTTATGCATTGTGGATGTATGACTTCTGGAAGTGTATGTACACCGGTGCCCACGGGTCATGGAGTAGTGTTGTGATTTGTGTGTACACTGTCTCACTGATCTGTGCTGTGATGTCTCGGCTGGTGTACAAGCTCGTGCACATGACTAAGTAGGCGGACGTTGACGACGACGGGCACTGAGTGATGGAGGGGACGTTGCACCATTTTAAGGGACGTGGTTTTGGTCTCCATATGTGGAGTCTCCCACTTGGTAGCAGTACTCGCCCAGCTCCACCGGCAACAACTACCATCACTCATGTCACCGGCAGTCATAGGCGGTTGTTCTGAGTAGCATATAGTATGCCTAGATTTAGGCAGCCAGAACTCTTCTCTGTCACTTATCTAGCTGATTCTGAATTCACGACTCCGTTTGCAACATGCATGTTTTGGTGTGGTCTAGTTTTCTGGAAGAATGGGCGACGGCCTGGGCTTTGCCCTAGCAAGGCTCGTCGAGAAAACCCCACTAATAAAAAGTTCATGGATTTTCCTGATTGGCTGGTAGACGGAGTAGCTAGCCTAAAATAGGTGAGGGCCTGAGTGAATGTGGGAGGGGTCTAACTCCACAACTCATTGTTGCTATCAACTCAGCCATTACTCACTTCTAACTGCATGTCTCATGCTAACTTTCAAGTGCAAGTTTTCCCTCCCGCAGCTGAGCACCCAATGCTCCTAACACCCTACGGGCACGGCATGCCATACACTTCAGTCCAAGTGTGTGAGGCGAGAGAAAACAGTCTTGTCGAGACAAGCGCAACATCGTTTCTTACCGAATGCATCAGACAAGTCACACAAGGAGCAATGCACCTGCTGGAGCATCCTGGGGGTGAATTGAGAAGCACTTGCTAGCTATTTGAAGGCATGGCATGTGGTCTCCTAAGGTTGTTTTGATTTGTGATGATCATGTTGACATGTATAGTTTACTGTGACCACTCGTCCGTGTCCATGCTCGTGTAGATCCCTGATGCAGACCCAGGTGGCACCGGGGTGTTGTCTGGTGGTGGACTACCTACTCGAAGCTGATCAACGGTCGCCCCAGATTCCTGGATACTATCTGGGACCTTCTGTAGTTTTTCTGCAGCTTCTAGGATTTTATCGGTGGACTGGCTGTGGGCCGGATTTGCATGTTTTTGCATTGTGTGTCCACCGATTGTTGCCAGATGTATGCATGTGTCCAGTCATAGCGTCCGACTTGACATTTTGCACGTGTAGGTTCTGTTGAAATATTATGCACCTTGTCCACTGCCTAGCTGGCTAGCTACACATACATACAAGGCATGCACTGCTCTATGGAGTATGTCCCCTTAGTCTGTTCTGAGATGGGCCAGGAATGCACTGCCCATAATGGGTATGTCCCCTGTGGCTCATCATAGGAACCATACCTTTTTGGTTTAGTTGAATAGGCACCAGAGTCTCAAACAAGAGGTCGCAGGTTCAATCCCCGCGACAGCTGCAATTTTCTTTGTGGCCAAAACTGGGACAGGAAGCTTCTAGGAAGCTTACTAGAGCCTGCCTTGAGGATGAAACTTGGCGGTCTAAGGACGCGCCAAGTAGGACTATAGGTTCAGGTTGGCTCCAATGGAGCCACTACAAGCAGAAGCTTTAGCAAAGCTCTGCAAGTATAAAAGCCTGTACCTTGTATGCATCCATTTACAGTTCTAGCCTTTGAGACTCCTCACAGAGTGTCCAACTAAAGGTAGACACTAAAGACCAACATGCGGACTTCGTGAGGTTGCAAACCAAACGAACCTAAAGTGTGGATCCCTCATTCGAGGGTGATATATTATCTTGGTTGCAATACCAAGAGCGGTTAGCGGCCTCCCATGTCAAGACCCGTTTTCTAGACCGTTGCTATCCAGCGCATTGACAGAAAGTGCATGTGGGAGTGTATGTGGAGGTGTATTGTTGGGTGTGTGGGTTGTACGTAGGGGTATGAACTTGTGTATGTTCCTTTGACTGATGTGGTTAGTGGTGGTTAGGAGGTGGAGTTTTAGAGTGGAAAGTGTATATGGGGATTGCACGTGGAGGTGTATGGTTGGATAGGTGGGCTGTTTGTAGAGGTATGAACTTGTGTATGTTCCTTTTGGGTGATGTGGTCAGTGGTGGTTGGGAGAAGGGGGTCCGGAGCGGAAAGTGTATGTGGGGAGTGTAAGTAGATGTGATTGGCTAGAAGTGTCGGTTGTGTGTAGAATTATGCACTTGTTTACGTTGGTTTCTATAATGTGTTTGAGATTGGTCGGTGGTTGTAGGGATGCGAGAGGGAGAGGGGGGTTTAGGGGTAGAAAGTGCATGCGGAAATTATACGTGGAGGTGTATCAACGTGTGCATGGGATGTGTGTAGACATTTGTACTTGTGTATATTGCACTGAGTGTTGAATTTGAGTTTTTTGGTGGACATTGGGTGAGGAAGGGAGAAAAGGAGGGGGAGTGGGATAGAAAGTGCATGTGGGGAGTATAAGTGGAAGTGTATTGTTGGGTGTGTGGGTTTTGGGCCGGTTTTAGGACCGTCTGACCAGGCACTGATTATTGTGATTTGTGATGTTCCTGTTGACCTATACACTTTACTATGACCACTCGGCTGTGTCCATACTCGTGCAGATCCCTAATGCGGACCCTGGTGGCACCGGTGCTTCATGTGATGGCGGACTACCAGCCTGGAGCTGACCGCGACCGTTCTAGAGCTCTGGACGCTACCTGAGACCTCCTGCAGTTTTTCTGCAGCACGCAGAGGTTTATTGGTGGACTGGCCGTGGGTCCGATTTGCATGTTTTTGCATTGTGTATCCACCGTTTGATGCCGGATGCATACATGTGACCAGTCGTAGCATCCAACTTTTGTTTTTGCACATCTAGGTTTAGACGGCGTAGCGTTCTGATATGTCTGCACATTGTTACGGCCAAAACCATGGTTTTGGACCAGTTTTAGGACAGATCTTGCACTACTGCATGTGACACCTGCCGTGCGCCGCGGCAGGTGCTTATGCCATGGACCTTTCATTTTTCATTTCTCTCTGCAAATGCTATTGAAGCATTCTGAAATTTTGCCTTGTGTCGCCTAGCCAGACCCTTGCCGTTGTGTGCACGACCTATGAGTGTCGTCACCGTCTGAAGAGGCACTGACGCCTAGTAAATGACAACATCGCTGGGAAGCTTCCACGCATCATCTCATGGTGTCAGAGCAGCGAGACCTCTCTTGCAAAGCTACGCCACAAAGACGCAGCACCGGCAGCAGCAGTGAGAGTCAACGCCGCGACCGTGTCCTGGGACTTGTTGCAACCGTTTTGAGCAACGACACCATCACGCAGTTCCCACCACCTCATCAGGTGAGCTGCGGCATTTACTAGCTCCAGCAGCCAAGCTGAGCAGTAGCAGCAGTAGCACCGGGTGGCAGATGCAGCCATATCTGGATGCCAGCCCATATACAAAAAAAGGGAAGCAGCTCACAATAGCAGCCCGCAACAACTCGTAGCACAAAGCGACGGTTGCGAGCAATAGCAGCGTGCAACGGAAGCAACAGCTGTAGCGTGCAGCCAAAGCAGCAGCGAGCAGCAGCAGCAGCAGCGAGCAGCACCAGCTGTAGCAAGCAACAGCAGCCGCGGGCAGCAGTAGTAGCAACATTGCAACAGGCTGATCGGCATTGCAACAGCAAGATCAGCATTGCAGTAGTAGCAGCAACGGCCGTAGCGACAGTAGTGCTGCGCAGCAACAGCCACGGCTGTAGTGTTGTGCAACAGTGTTGCGCAGCTTCACTACACAGCCACGCAGTCTCTGCGTAGCTGCATAGATTTTGTGCATTTGCGCAGCCACCCAAGGGGGTGACAAGGTCCCCCCCCTTTTCATCGAGGAGTCCGCCTGACTCCCACAAAAAAAAATCGTTGGCATAAAATACGCCAACGTAAGAAACGCTAGTGTTTTTTTTTCTAGCATAAAAAACACTGACTTCATTGTCAGTTGTACTGACATCAGCATTCTGGGGGTCCAAATGTCTCAACTCCTCAAGAAACGCTATCATTTTTTTGTTCAATGCATTTTCTACGTTCGGCCCCATGCTGAGCGCTGACATGGCTCTGATCGGTGACAAGGACAAGGACCACCTGATCCCTCGTCCTTCTCCTCAAGGGTCCTGAGCCCACACTTGCAGGCTATTGAGGACCTGCGAAGTCAGCAGGGTGAGATACGTTGCCTACAGCAATAGCATACCGACGCCATCCGCATGCTCACTGATCTTTTGTTAAGTCAGTCCACAGACCCACAACAGACCTCCGGGGGGGTCGGCGGTGTCAAACATTCTGCACAACAGTCAGCATCCACACCAAGGAGAGCGGGAAGATAGGACCCGCCACTTCTTGATCCATTGGAGGAGGACCCTGACATGCCACGCATGGAGGATGACACTCTCGAGAGGAAGAGTTGCTTAATTCAGGAGTGTCTCCGCTAGCTGCGGACGCGTTCCTGTTCCGTGTTCCCAAAGATCCGATCCTCGCGTGAGCCATACCTTGGCAACTTTCCTTGTCCTGATGTCTTCCCCATCCCTCGTCTTTCCCAGCCTGTGGTTGCTCTCCCTACGGAGTGGCAACCTAAGGACTTTGAGACACCGTCCCCACGATATGTGAGTGTGGACGACTTTGATTGCTGGGAGACCCTTTTCCAGGTCTGGGCCACTTCAGAGGGGGTTTGGCCCCACTACCACAGTCAGTACCAGATTACGGACCGTGCTTAGGTGCTGACAGCGGCTCGAGCGATGCGCGGACTCCTTTACGCCATGTCGCACGCGAATGTTGTGGACTTTTGTCCTTTCCTTGAAGAGGCCGGCATAGGCGTGGGTGCTGATCCACGTCGAGGTGGGAGCTAGCATTTTCCCTGCTTGCTGCAGGGACGCACGCCAACTGCGCGGCTCATACCCGCGCCTTCCATTCCCTTTGTCAGGGACCTGCCAAGCTCGCGGCCGATTACTAGCGGCGCGCTATGCGCATCTACACGTGCCTTGGGACCTCCGGAGGTACACAGCTATGAGCGCTTCGCACAATCATGATCGGAGTCCGTCTTGAGCACGTAGGCATCTTCTCGGGGTACACTGACGCCGAGCTCGAGCCCTTCTCCATCTCCCTTTCACTTCTTCCTTGGGCGCATCAGCTTTTCCTCTAGGTGACTTCCGCCTGTGAGGCAGCCGTTGCCCATCATAAGAGTTCACTTGCTGCACTGGGTATTGCATCACCATTGATGCCTCTCTCACAGTTCCCTGCTCCATCCTCTGGCACACCCTCCTCTTCCCTATCCACCTCAGCTGCCTCAACACCGACGTAGGGTGTGGCAGCAGCAGTCACGGGAAGAAGGGAAAGAGGAAGCGTGGCTTAGGCCAGTAGCAGTCACAAAAGCAACAGACATTAGGCGATAGCAATGGACGTACTGTTCATTGCTGCAACTGTGGAGGCGCTCACCACTACACCGAAGCAACCGCCCGACTGGGCGCGGATCACTCGCGGTCTTTAGGCTACATAGGCACAGCAGTCTGCATCGAGCAGCACAGCCTCTGGTCACACGACGACCACGACCACAGCAGTTCCCGCCTCCTCACCGGCGAGCAGCAAAGACCCAGACCCTTGTGATCGCACCATCACCGAGCTCCGTCAGCTCCTGGCGCTTCGCTCTCAAGGAGGTGCGAGTGTGTCGTTATAGCTGGGTGGCTCACAGACTGTTTATTTGTCTGTTCTTGTATCTTGTGATGACTTGTGTGGGGGAGCACAGTTGGCATGTGATGATGGGCTTGATAGTACAGATTGGATTTCTGATTTTGACCTGTGTGCCCTTTGTCATTCTCCCTCCTCTGTTGCTGAGCGCTCGTCTACAACCGAGTGTTCTATTTCCCGTTGCACAGTGACGTCCTCCAATTGTGATTTGGGTGGTAGTTGGATCATCGATTCCGGTGCTACTTATCACATGACCTATTGTCGTAGTGACTTTGTTGTCCTCGGTCCTGTGGCGTCTGTTCGTTCCGTTCGCACATGCCTTGGTCAGCCCTTGCCAGTTCAAGGTGTTGGGGTTGTGTGCTTCGATGGTCCGTCTGGCCCCTTGTATCTTTCTGACATGCTTTTTGTGCCTGACCTTGAGCTTAGCTTGCTATCTGTGCGTGCCTGTACTCTGATGGGACTCTCTGTGGAGCACACTGGAGACTCCGCGAAAGTGACTGCTCTTGATACTCACACTGTTGTTCTTTGTGCCTCCATTATGGATGATCTGTATCGTGTTCCTCAGACCTCTTCTTCTCTTTGCTCCCCTTCCCCTCTTGCTCGTGTGTTTGTCACTGGTGTCCTGTTTTCTGAGCACCAGCACTTGTTGCATCGAGGTCTGTGTCATGTGGGCTCCGACATTGTGTTGAAGCTCATTAGGACACAGCCCGCACTCGGTCTTGACGCGGCCTATTTCAAGGAGCCACCCAAGACCGATTTTCTGTTTTGTGCTCAGGGAAAGATGCATCACTACACCTACCCTTACTCTCATTCACAAGACCATTGTCCTCTCGAGCTTTTCCATTCGGATCTTCTCGGTCCTCTTCCTGTCGAGTCTTTGTCCGATTGGGGCCGATGCATCCTGACCCTAACCGATGACTTCACCCGGATGCGGTGGGTCTATAGCCTGCACAGGAAGAGTGATGCCACTCTAGTGGTTCGTCTCTGACTAGTGATGGCTGAGCGTCATTCTCGCCACTCACTACATACCTTTCGCTCGGACCGCGGCGGGGAGTTTCTTGGCGAGATGGTCAATTTCTTTACCGAGCGCGGGTTTTTCACCAGGTGTCTGCTCCTGCCACTCCTCAACAAAACGGTGTCTTTGAGTGCTAGAACCACACCATGGAGGATGAGGTTTGTGTTATGAGGTCTGAGTGCGGTCTCCCGGAATCCTTTGCCTTTGAAGGATTTGTCTACATGACGTGGGTCTGGAACCACCTCCCGCACGGTCCTCTTCCGGACCACGTTACACCGTACGAGCTCTAGTTTGGCCACCGTGCCAATCTGCGTGTTGCTCGTGTCTGGGGCTCAGTGGCTTCTACGTGGTATACCGAGGATCAGCAGGGGTCTACGGTCTCTCCGCAGCGTTGCTTGTGTGCCTTTGTTGACATCTTCTCGCAGTCGAAGGCCTGGCATTTTTGGGACCCCACCGGTCGTCGCATTGTTGAGTCCCACGACACGCTCTCATGTCTCTCACCTACCACGACCTGGCCTCGATTGTGTTGATGTCTGTCATACACGTTCCTACGTGTGAGGTTTCTTGACGGATGGGGAAGTTTGAGCCTACGAGCACCTCTCATCCGGCTGATGTGTCCATTGGAGCCCCCTCCACTTTTCGGTCTCAGGCTCTTGATGACCCGGCAATCATCCTTGTTGGCCCAAAGACCTCTCCCGCCCAGCCTGTCTCCTTTCTTGTACCCTCGTTCCCCACAGACACCAATGATGTTGTCCCTCTGACCACCGGTACTCCTGTCTCCGTGGGTGGTCCTACTGCCACACCCATTCTTGCGTCTCCCATTAGTTCACCAGCCTCTCCTCCCACTGCATCACCTGCCCCTTTGCCTCAGTCCTCACCGGATGTGGTTGTGCATGTTTCTGAGTTTGCAGTCAGTCTCTTGATCCCATGCTACTCGCGTGAGCCCGGTGGTCGTCATCGACCATTGGGCTCCGGAGCCCAGCGAGTTTCATGTCCCGCACCGAGGCGCTCCACTCGCAGCATTGCGAGTGGCGATCCCGGCACAATAGCCCTTGGCCTAAGTGTCCGTACATATCACACAGAGGTTTATCCATCGTGTCCTGTAGGGCGCGATCTGGTCACTCGTGAGTTTTGTACCACTTGTGATGGAGCAGCTGACCTTGTGGTCATCAAGCCCAATTCTGAGGAATGTGTACTCGCCACTCAGAGCTCTCCCTCGTTGGCGCCTCATCCGGGCACACTAAGGAACGCCCCCTCCTCAGAGGATGCCGACACCTGGCGTACTGCCTGCAAGGACGAGCTTCGTGTCATCCGAGAGCATGGAGTTTACGAGCTAGTCGACCTTCCACCTGTGAGGAAGGCGATTCAAGTCAAGTGGGTCTTTCGCAAGAAGGTGAAGCCGGATGGCTCACTGGAATGCCACAAGGCTCACTTGGTCATCAAGGGGTACTCTCAGATTGAGGGCATTGACTACACAAACACCTTTGCCCCTGTCGGCCGTATGACCTCAGCTCGCTCTGTGTTTGGTGTGGTGGCTCAACATGACTGGGAGTTGCACCAGATGGATGTGAATAATGCGTTCCTCCATGGCTCTCTGGATGAGGAGATTTACGTGGCCCAACCACCAGGTTTTGAGGACAGTGACAAGGTTTGGCGCTTGCGCAAGTCCTTGTACAAACTCAAGCTGTCTCCTCGATGGTGGAACCAGGAGATCACAGGCACTCTGATTCGTGTGGGATATGTACAGAGCAAGGCAGATCCCTCTCTCTTCATCCGATGGACGTCTGAGCGGATCACTGCCATCTTGGTCTATGTGAACGACCTCTTGATTGCGTATGCCTCCATGGAGGCCGTGAAGGAGGCTAAGGCGGTCCTCCAGACTGAAAGATAAAGGACATTGGTCCTACAGCGGTGTTTCTTGGTATGGAGATCGTACGAGACCGCAGACGCCGAACGCTTCTCTTGCATCAGTCCCAATACACACGCGTTGTGGGGGAGCGCTTCAGTGACCTCCTTGGCGTAGTGCCCACGGCCTCCACACCTCTCACACTTGACGGGTAGGACGTCTTGAAGGTGGACGATCCCACACAGCTGGGGGAGACAGTGAATGTGACCTTGTACCTCCGCCTCATCGGATCTTTGATGTACCTGACCACTACCACACGCCCCGACATCGCTTTTGCCATCAACCTCCTTGCACAGTTTTCATAGGCTCCACGTGCTAGAGCCCTCTAGGCAACTGTGCGAGTGGTGCGGTACGTGGTTTCCACGTCGTACCTTGGACTCATTGGTATTTCTTGGTGGTTCTTGACGGCTACACAGACAGCGACTGGGCCTGGAGCCTTGATGGACGCAGTCGCACCGGTTACGTGTTCTTGCTCGGTGGTACCGATGTGTCCTGGCATAGTGGGAAGCAATGTTGCATTGCACATAGCTCATCGGAGGCAGAGCATGTGGCACTGGGTACGGGGGCTGCTGAGGCAGTGTGGCTGTAGCACTTGTTCCTTCAGCTGGGTTCGTCAGTGCCCGCTATTGTGCTTCACTGTGAGAACCAGAGTGCTCTTGCCATTTTGGAGAACTCTAGTGTCTTTCATGCTCGCACAAAGCACATTGCAGTTGAGCATCACTTTGTGCATGATCTGGTGGAGGGACACATGATCTCCGTCATATGGTTCGGCACTGACATGTAGCGTGCTGACTTCTTGATAAAGGCACCACGGTGCGCGGGAAGTTCCTGGTGGCCATTCGTTCCGTTGGGCTTTGTCCCTTGCCTAAGAGTGGTTGAGTGCGAGGTGTCTCTGTGCTTGTGTCATGATAGTTTCTTCCCTCCTTCTTCCACTCATTTAATTGCTACACGTGTATGGACATGCGTACCATCGGGTCATGGGGGAGTGTTGTGATTTGTAACGTTCCTGTCGACCTATACTGTTTACTGTGACCACTCGGCCGTGTCGATGCTCGTGCAGATCCCTGATGTGGACCCAGGTGGCAACGGGGTGTCGTCTGGTGGTGGACTAACTACTCGGAGCTGATCAACGGTCGCCCAGAGTCCTGGATGTTGTCTGGGACCTTCTACAGTTTTTCTGTAGCTTGTACGGTTTTATCGGTGGACTGGCCGTGGGCTCGATTTGCATCTTTTTACATTGTTTGTCCATCGTTTGTTGCTAGATGCATCCATGTGACCAGTCGTAGCGTCCAGCTTGAGATTCTACATGTGTAGGTTTAAGCGGCATAGCGTTCTAACTTGTCTAATCTGAGTTACGGTCAAAATAGTGGATTTGGGCCGGTTTTGAGTCAGATCTTGCTCCGTCGTGTGCATCACCCGTCGTGCACCACGGTAGGTACTTGTGCCATGGACCTGTCATTTGTCATTTCTCTCTGTAAATTCTATTAAAGCATTCGGACACTTTACCTTGTGTCGCCCAGCCAGGCCCTTGCCGTTGTCTGCACGACTTGTGATTGTCGTCATCGTCTAACGAGGCACTGATTGTTGTAATTTGTGACGTTCCTGTTGACCTCTACACTTTATTGTGACCACTCGAGGTGTCCATACTCGTGCATATCCCTGATGCGGACTCTGGTGGCACCGGTGTGTCATGTGGTGGCAAACTACCAGCCTGGAGCTGACCATGATCGTTCTAGAGCTCTGGACGCTACTTAGGACCTCCTGCAGCTTTTCAACAGCACGCAGGGGTTTATCGGTGCACTGGCCGTGGGCGCGATTTGCATGTTTTTGCATTGTGTATCCACCATTTGATGCCGGATGCATGCATGTGACCAGTCGTAGCATCCAACTTTTTATTTTGCACGCCTAGGTTCAGATGACGTAGCGTTCTCATATGTCTGTGCAGTGTTATAGCCAAAACAGTGGTTTTGGGCCGGTTTTAAGACATATCTTGCACTATCGCATGCAACACCCGCCGCGCGCCGCGGCAGGTACTTATGTCATGGACCTGTCATTTGTCATTTCTCTTTGCAAATGCTATTGAAGCATTCTGACACTTTTGCCTTGCATCTCCTAGCTAGACCCTTGCCATTGTGTGCACGACTTGTGACGGTCGTCACCGTCTGACCAGGCACTGACGCTTAGTCAGCGGTTGTGTCGCTAGGAAGCTACCATGCATCTTCTCATGATATCAGAGCGGTGAGACAGTTCTCACCAAGCTACGCAGCAGAGACGCAATAGAGCAACAGTAGTGAGAGTCACCGCTATAGCAGATCTACAAGGACTTATCGACGACGAATACGGATCACCGTCGACGTCGCTCACCATCACCATGTGAGATTGCATGAGCAGCAGCTACTAGCGGCAGCAGGAGACAGCTGCAGTAGACTGTAGTCCCCAATAGTTGCCAACATTAGCATTGAGCAGCAATAGCAGGGCGGCAGCAGCAGTAGTAGCAGAGCGCGGTAACATCAGCAGCAACACGCGGCGGCGGCAGCACAACAGCAGCGCAACTGCAACGATAACAATAGTGGTGGTAGCAGCAAAGCAGCAGCACAGTAGTAGTGGGAGCAGCAGCGGTGGCAATAGCAGCGCAATAGCCGTGGCGGTAGCAGTGCGCGGCGGCAGCTGTAGGGCACTGCAGCAGTAGTAGCGCGCAGCTGCTACCACAGCCGTGCACGCAGCCACCAGGCAGCTGCTCCACACGCAACCGCGTGGCTGCTGCTGCAGCTGACACCGCAACAGCAACAGCAGCTAAGCGGAAGCTGCGTAGCGGCTGAGCAAAAGCCGCTACGCAGCTTCCGCTTAGCTTCTACGCGGCTGCTTTGGAGCAGCCACCTGCTCGCGTAGCAACCACGAAGGTTGACCCAAAAAAAAGGAGGGGAGGCGAGCTGACATCAGCATTTTTCCTTGCTCACATCATCATGTCATGCTGATGTCAGCAACTTCTTGCTGACATCAGCACTTGCCTTAGTGAACTGTTTAGTCAGAGGGTCCAAAGTTGCCACAGTTTCAACTCTTCGAGACATAGTCACGTTTCTACAATTCAACCACGTTGACGTCTCGGCCCATAATGAGCGACACCATAGCTCCGTTAGGCAAGAAGGGAAAAAGGGTACTAGATCCCTCTCCTTCCTCCTCAAGTGTTATGAGCCCACGTTCGTAGGCTATTGAGGACTTGCGCAGCCAGCAAGACAAGATGCGTTGTCTGCAGCAGGAGCAAACTGACGCCATCCATACACTCACCGAGCTTCTTCGAGGACATTCCACGAATCCATGACAGACTTTTGAGGGAGCAGCCGGGGTCGCACCCTCGACACATCAGTCAGCTCCAGCAGCGGAGATAGGAGCTGGAGCTGACCTGCCACCTCTTGATCCTTGGGACGAGGATCCAGACATGCCAAGCATGGAAGGCCACCCCCCAAGCGCGAGATTCGTGTGCTTCAGGAGCGTCTCCGCCAGCTTCGGATGAGCTCTCGCCCCCCACAGACATCCCGCTTTCCCGAGTTTCGATCGTCGCCTGACCTCTACCCCAGCAAATTTCCCTCTTCCCGGCGTCTTTCCCATCCCTCGTCCTTCCCATTCTATGGTTGCTGTCCCTACGGAGCGGCAACCCAAGGACTTTGAGATGCCACCCCCACGGTATGTCAGCGAGGACGGCTTTGAATGCTGGGAGATCCTCTTTCAGGTCTGGGTCACTTCAGAGGGCGTGTGGCCCTACTACCACAGTCCGTATCAGACTACGGACCGAGCTGAGGTGCTGACAGCGATTACGGCAATTCTCGAACTTCTCTACGCCATGCTGCCTGAGACCGTCGTCGACTTCCGCTCGTTCCTTGGCGGGGCGGGCACAGGCACCGGTGCTGATCTACGCGGGGGTTGAGACCTAGCATTGTCCCTACTTGCTGTAGAGACGCACGCCACCCGCGCCGCGCATATCTGTGCCTTTTACTCCCTTCGTTAGGGGCCTGCCAAGGATGCAGCCGACTACTGGTGACGCGCCATGCGCATTTACACGCGCCTTGGGACCTCAGGAGGTCCGAGCTGTGGGCGCCTCACTCGATCATCGCACGATCATCATCGGGGATCGCCTTGAGCACACAGACATCTTCACGAGGCATAGTGATGCAGTGCTTGAGCCTTTTTTGGCTTCACTGCAGCTTCTTCCCTCGGCACACCAGCTCTTCCTCCAGGTGACTTCTGCCCGTAAGGCAACCATGGCTCATCAGGAGACCTCCATTGCGGTCGCAGTCATTGCATCACCACCGATGCCCCTGACGCAGAATCCTTCTCCATCCTCTGTCACGTCCTCCTCCTCCCCTTCTACCCCGATTATACCGACTCAGACAAAGCGTGTCGCAGTAGCAGCACAGGGGAAGAAGGGACGACGGAGGCGCGGCTCGAGCTAGCAGTAGTCGCAGTAGCAGCCGTAATCGGGCAGTAGTAGTGGACGCTCCGTTCACTACTACAACTATGGAGGCACCCATCGCTACACCGAGTGCTAGCAGCCGCTTGATTGGGCACAGATTTCTTGCAGGCTCTAGGCCGCGCACGCACCACGGTCTATGTCGAGCAGCTCATCCTCCGAACGTGCGGCGACCACGACCGCAGTAGTTCCCGCCTCACCACCGGCGACTAGCGGCGACCCAGACTCACGTGTCCGCACCATCGCCGAGCTCCGACACCTTCTGGTGCTTCGCTTTTAGGGAGGTGCAAGTTTGTTCTCACAGCTGGGTGGTTCACAGACTGTCTGTTTGTCTGTCCCTGTGGCTGGGGATGACTCGTGTGGGGCGGCACATTCGGCATGTGATGACGATGGGCCTCACTGTACGAATTGGATTCGTGAGTCTCAGCTTTGTGCCCTTCGTCGTTCCTCTCCACCTGTTGCCCAGCGTCTGTTTGAGGCCGAGTGTTCCATTGCCCATTGTACAGTGACGTCCTCTAGTCGTGATTCCGGTGGCACTTGAATCATCGACTCCGGTGCCACTCATCACATGACCTGTTGTCGTAGTGATTTTGTTCTTCTCGGCCCTGTTGCGTTTTTTCGTTCCGTCCGCACAGGCTCTGGTCAGTCCTTGCCAGTCTAGGGTGTTGGGGTTGTATGTTTTAATGGTCCGTTACGCCCCCTATATCTTTCTTGAGGTATTGACGCGCTTGACCTTGAGCTCAGTTTGTTTTTTGTATGTGCTTGCACACTGATGAGACTCTCTTTGGAGCACACTGCAGAGTCCGCGACTGTGGCTGCCATTGACACTCGTACCGTTGTTCTTTGTGCCTCTGTTGTGGATACATATCGTGACCTATATCGTGTCTCTTGGATTTCTGCTCCTTGCTCCCCCTCCTCTTCCGCTCATGCTTTTGTCACTGGTGTTCTATCTCCTAAGCACCAGCAATTGCTTCATCGCCGCCTTTGTCATGTAGGCTCCGCCGTTGTGTTGAAGCTCCTTCGAACACAGCCCGCTCTCGGTCTTGATGCGGCTTCTTTTTAGAAGCCACCCAGGACCAACTGTCTCTTCTGTGCTCAGGGTAAGATGCATCGTTGCACCTACCCTGACTCTCATTCACGCGCACTTCGCCCTCTTGAGTTAGTCCATTCGGACCTTCTTGGTCCCCTACCTGTCGAGTCTCTGTCCAATCGGGGTCAATACCTCCTGACCTTGACTGATGACTTCACCCGGATGCGGTGGGTCTACAGCTTGTACCAGAAGAGTGACGCCGCTCTTGCGGTTCACCTTCGGCTAGTGATGGCTGAGCGTCAGTCCCGCCACACGCTGCACACCTTCCGCTCGGATCGCAACGGTGGGTTTCTTGGTAAGATGGACAGCTTCTTTGCCGAGCACGGGAATTCTCACCAGGTCTTCGCTCTTACTACTCCTCAGCAAAACGGTGCTTGTGAGCGCTGGAACTACACCATGGAGGATGCGGTTCGCGCTATGCGGTCTGAGTGCGGTCTTCTGGAGTCCTTCGCTTTTGAAGGCTTTGCCTACATGACTTGGGTCTGGAACCGTCTCCTGTACGGTCCTCTTCCGGACCACATCACACCGTATGAGCTCTTGTTTGGCCACCGTGCTGACTTGCGCCTCGCTCGCGTCTGGGGATCATTGGCTTCTGTGTGGTATACCAAGGACCAGCAGGGGTCCAAGGTCTCATCGCAGGGTTGCTTGTGTGCCTTCGTCGGCATCTCCTCGCGGTCAAAGGCATGGCGTTTTTGGGACCCTGAGCGTCGTTGCATTGCTGAGTCCCACGACGCGCTCTTCTTTGAGTCCCTCACCTACTGTAATCTGACTTCGATCACGTTGCTGTCCGTCACACACGTTCCTACGTATGAGGTTTCTTGACAGATGGGGGAGTCTGCGCCTGTGAGCACCGCTCACCAGGCTGATGTGTCCGTTCAAGCTTCCACCACTTCTCCGGCTCTCGATGACCCAACGATCATTGCTGTCGGTCCAAAGATCTCTCCAGCACCGCCGGCTTCTACCCCTGTCCTCTTGCACCCCATAAGTGCCCATGATTTTGTACCTGTGCGTACTCTTGTGACCGTACTTGTGTCCGTCGGTAGTCCTACCTTTGTGCGTGGACCTACCTCACCTGCTCCTACTGTCACACCGAGTCCCGTGTCGCCCACACCCACATCTCCTCGCTCGGCATCACCAGCTCCCTTGCCTCAGCCCTCCCCAGCTACGATTGTGCATGTTCCTGAGACTGAGGTACGCCCCTAGAGCCCAGGTTACTTTCGTGAGCTTGGCGGTCGTCTTCGACCATTGGACTCCGTAGCTCAACGAGTGTCTGGTCCCGAACCCAGGCGCTCCACTCGTAGCATGGCGAGTGGTGATCCCAGCACAAAGGCCCTAGGCATCAATGTCTACACTGAGCACACAGAGGTACATCCAGCGTGTCCCGTAGGGCATGACCTCGTCACTCGCAAGCTTCATATCGCTTGTGATGCAGCAGTCGATCTTGTGGTCATCAGACCTAGCACTGAGGCTTGCGCTCTTTCCAAGCAGAGCTCTCCCTCTATGGCGCCTGACCCGGGCACACTGAGGGAAGCTCTCTCATTAGAAGATGTTGACGCTTGGCGTGCTGCCTGCGAGGATGAGCTTTGTGCCATCCGAGAGCACGGAGTTTACGAGCTAGTCGACCTTCCACCTGGGAGGAAGGCTATTCAGGTCAAGTGGGTCTTTCGTAAGAAAGTGAAGCCAGATGGCTCATTAGAACGCCAGAAGGCTCGCTTGGTTGTCAAGGGGTACTCTCACATTTAGGGCATCGATTACATAGACACCTTTGCCCCTGTCGGCCGCATGAGCTCAGCTCGAGCTCTGTTCGGCGTAGTGGCTCAACATGACTGGGAACTGTACCAAATGGATGTGAACAATGGGTTCCTCCATGGCTCTCTGGATGAGGAGATTTATGTGGCTCAGCCTTCCGGCTTGGAGGATGGTAATGAGGTCTGGCGCTTGCGCATGTCCTTGTACGGCCTCAAGCAGTCTCCTCGGTGTTGGAACCAGGAGATCACTAGCACCCTGACTCGCGCGGGATATGTATAGTGCCAGGCAGATCCCTCTCTCTTTATCCGACAGACGCCTGAGCGTTTCACCGCCATCCTGGTCTATGTCGACGACCTTTTGATTGCGTCTCCTTCACTGGAGGCCGTGAAGAAGGCCAAGGCTATCCTCCAAAACTGCCTACAGGATGAAGGACCTTGGTTCTGCAACGGTGTTTCTTGGCATGGAGATCGTGCAAGACAGCAGACATCGTACTTTACTACTGCATCAGGCCCAATACGCACGTGTTGTGGGGGAGCGCTGCAATGACCACCTTGGCGCAGTGCCCATGGCTTCCACACCTCTCACGCCTGATGGACAGGATGCCCTGAAGGTGGACGATCCCACACCGCTGGAGGAGACAGTGGATGTGACCCTGTACCTCCATCTCATCGGATCTCTGATGTACCTGGTCACTACCACACGTCCTGACATCGCATTTCCCGTTAACATCCTTGCCCAATTTTTGCAGGCTCCACGTGCTAGAGCCCTTCACGCAGCTGTGCGGGTGGTGCGGTACGTGGTCTCTACACCGTACCTCGGACTCTGCTTCCGGCAGCAGTGTTCGGTGGTCCTTGACGGCTACATTGACAGCGACTGGGCCTGTAGTCCAAATGGACGCAGTTGCACCGGTTACGTGTTCCTGCTTGTTAGGACCGCTAGGTCGTGGCGCAACGAGAAGCAGGGCTGCATTGCACGTAGCTCATCGGAGGCAGAGCACGTTGCTCTGGGTGTAGGTGCTACTGAGGCAGTATGGCTGCAGCTCCTGTTTCTTGAGCTTGGACAGTCAGTACCCGCCATTGTGCTTCGTTGTGACAACCAAAGTGCTCTTGCCATTACAAAGAACTTTGGTGCCTTCCATGCTCGCACGAAGCACATTGCGGTTGAGCATCACTTTGTGCGTGATCTAGTGGAGCGACACCTTATCTCCGTCATTTGGGTTGGCACTGACATGCAGCGTGCTGACTTCTTGACTAGCACGCACAAAGTTCCTGGTGGCCATTTGTTCTGTTGGACTTCGCCCCTTGCCTGAGAGTTTTTTAGTGTGGGGTGTGATTGTGCCTGTGTCACATTTGTCGTTGCACCAATTGTTGTACTGGTCTCAGTACTACACGCGTATGGACATGCGAACCATCAAGTCATGAGGGAGTGTTGTGATTTGTGACGTTCCTGTGGAACTCTATAGTTTACTGTGACCACTCGGCAGTGTCCATACTCGTGCAGATCCAAGATGCGGACCCTGGTGGCATCGGTGCGTCATGTGGTGGTGAATTGGAAATACTTCAGGGCATGCAGGCCCATGCAAAAACGAACATGAGCTCTGTGTGTGAGTGTGGTGCAAGACGGCAAGAATTTGGCTAAGTCTGGAACGTTGAATACAAAGAACAAGGAGAAGGTACAAATGAGCCCCTAGCGGGCTTAAGTAGGGGCACCGGCAGCTAGCCGCACCGGGCCCTGTCACCCCCGCTGAGCCCAAATGGGTCAGCGGGGAGAACACACTGCGTACACCACGATGCCGATAACGGTGGTCTCCTCGAGGCACCGGAACAGCTCTCCAAGTACTCGGGTCTCGACCACCAAGAGAATAGGAAGAGTGCTAGAAAATCTCAGAATCAGCGTCCAGACATCACACACGGCTTTCCGAACATCGGAAGCCCCACAACAGCCATCGAGTCTCCTCGTCGCACCGGTATAGTCCACCGGTTTCTCGGTGGGTCTCAACCCACCGAGAAAACTCTCCTAGCTCCCGACAAGCACACAAGGCTTCCGGAACGCATCGACTGCGTCTCGTAGGCGCTGTTGTACGTACTGGAGAAGTATCGAGACACCCTGAAGGCATGTCGTGTCGTCACGCTCTCCTCCACCATATACCCCGGATGTGGGTATATCGGTAAATTAGCAGTGTCGGTCGTGACGGGTGGAAGCCACACAAATCAACACTCCCACTGGCTGACATAGCCGTCCACGCCAGAACGAATGAACGAAGGCATGGAACAACAATGCATGGCAAGCCATAACATGCATGAGTCAACTCACACACACACACACACACACACACACACACACACACACACACACACTCATCTGCTATCCATCTAGGATCTCCCTGGACACTGGCAAAGCCCACCAAGTGTCTGGGTCTCAACCATGAGAGGAGTGATGCACACGCACACAAAGCAGTGTAATGCACATACACATGTCATGCACATGTGAGAGGACAAGATGGTCTCCTCGTGACACTAGCAGTACCATCGCCCGGGTCTCGACCGCTACGAGCAATCCAACACAATAGTATCATCATCCATACACAGCATCAAGGGAGGATCTCATTGTAACACGGGTGCAACGCACCACGTGTCCGGGTCTCGACCAAGCCCTGCAGCCTCCGCCGGACTGCCGTGAGACTACTGCACACACTCTCTCAAAATTCTGGTAGACGCATCTCGATCCATACGGGACCCCTGTGCCACCGCTGGGCCTCCACCGGTCGGAGCCGCGAGTGGCACCGCCCAAGTATGCCGTGCTTGCGCTCCTCTTGATGTCGCCTGCTGCTGTGGAAGATCTGGACCCAACCTGGACGATGAAAGGCAACTTTCCACCATGAAGGCCATGTCAGGGTCAGACCCCACGCCATGTGCTGTCACCGTATCATCTGAGTCTGCCTGAGCTGCCGCTCGGGCAGCACGGCCCGGCGCGAGTGCGGATCCTGTGGCTACGGTCACATCAGGAAATGCGAGATGACCACACTCCCCCTCGACAGGTACAGTAACGGAGGCCGAGGAGGTGGAGAATGTATCAAAACCGGTGCGAGCACACCGTGCGGAGTGCTGACGCCGACGTCGCGGAGTAACTTGACTGGAACGACTGCATGAAGACATGTCATCGCGAGATGGCGTCGTGGTCGCAGCAGAGTGGAGGATCAAAAGGATGGTGGCAGC
>SZWC01000272.1:304384-318744 GCA_023375785.1 Penium margaritaceum | reverse complement strand
CCTCCTCCTCCTCCTCCTCCGCTCGCGACCGTTGCTGAAGCTGCTGCTGCTGCTGCTGACAGAAGAAACAACCGCCGCCGCTGCAGCCGCTACTTATGCTGCTGCTGCTGCTGCTGCTGCTGCCGCCGCAAGATGTGCTACTGCTGCTGCCGCCGCCACTTGTACTGCTGTTGCTGCCGCCGCCCCGCCGCCGCCGCTGCTGATGCTGCTGCTGCTGGTGCTGCCACTAATGCTTCTTGTGCTGGTTCCCGCTGCTGCTTCAGCTGCTGCTGACGCTACTGCTGCTGCTCCTTCTCCTTTACGAACGGTTCTGGGTACGCGGGCACTGCCGAGGTGGCAGAAGCAGCGCCAGTACAATCACGAATTGTACAGAGGCTCCTCGGATTACTTCGGCTGACAATGAGAAAGATGTAGCTCGAGTTAGAGGGAGGAGAGAGGCACGCTAATGGTGACCTGGCGCTGACGCCGCAACGGCCGGAATGCTCGCGAGCATCGATCAGCAGAAGGCTGCGAATGGCAATGCCATTTCACACCAAGAAAAGGCAATGCCATTTCAAACGACGCGGAATGGTCTCAGATCTCTGAATGCCCAAAAACCTCGGGATGCTCACAAGCCTCGGCATGGCCATCCGGACGACTGTCGGGTCGCAATGCGTCTGAGGCCTGTCACGCAGTGGTTTAGGGTTCCATGGTTTCCAGCGGAGTGACACGCTTTCCAGCGCCATGAGTTTGAACGTCGAACGGACGAAAGAGTCGTTCGAAACGAACGGGTTTGCTCTGGAGGTTTCGACTCTGGCATGGCGACGATCGGTTCCAGCTCATAAAGACGCAGCAAGACGGCTCTCTGACATGCCGCCAGCAGCAGCATAATTGCGGACATTGTATGGCATGAAACAAGGCTAAGCGTCTCTTCTTTTTTTAGCTCCTGGTAGTAACCGGCTGTGGCCGGGCGACTCGGTGGTTGGAGAGGAGGGGGGGGAGGGGGACCTTAGGGCCAAGGAAGTCCCAGGGTTAGACACGACCCCTTTGGAGATTAAACTACAGTTAGAGGTATATTACTGGGTTTATCATCCACAAATTGAACCTTGAGCTGAGAAAGAGGTGGAAATACTCAAGAGGGAGCTAATCAAGAGTGCATCTGCGAAGTAAATTTCGAAAAGTTTCAGTTATTACGAGCCTTCTTGGATATTTTTTTTCCAATAAAGGAATGTACTACCCATCTATCTTTTTTTTAATGTGTGCCATCGATTTTTTTACGTCCTCGCATCTAAGGAGGATGGTGGGTCGGCCTACCCTTCCCACCATGTGAGGTGGAAGAGAGAGGCCCAACGGGTGTACGGTGTAAATTTGAATGCTCCTTTTTTAGTGGTCCTAGAAGACGGGTCGGGATTCGTTATGGAGCACTCCGGGAAGGTTGGGTAAATAGTCTGTATTCTAACAGTGTTGCGAGGACCAAGTAGCAGGCAATGTTCAGTGGATTCTTCCTCTCCTATGTATGGACGTGTGATGGAGTCGTTTTGGCAAAAGCGGATGCACCTCACAACCGGCAGAGATCGAAAGATTGTTTTGGTTGTGATGTCTCCAGTTGTGAGACCCATAAGCGTGATGTTGTACCTTCCCATTATGGAGCTCCAATCAAACTTAGTACTCGCAATTTCTTGCGCCTTGTTTTCCTCGTATGATGTGGTGAGATGTTGACCTTTTCAAGATGATAGGTTTTGATTAGCGAGGGTGATGAGGGAGGGGGGCGATGAGCCAAGACAAGTGGCCTAGCCGGGAGTCTAATGGTCATGCCATTGGGCAAAGGAGAGGTCACGGTTCTTTTTTGGGCCAGTGAGGTTAGCCAATCATGCCCAACGTTGCGGGCGGAGGGAAATGGTTGCATAGTTGGCATCCAAAGTTGTTGTCGCGTGAGTTTGTGGCTTGGTAGGTAATAGACGATGGTTGATGGGAGACTTGTGAGGTTTTAGGCTGTAAAGTGGCTCGTGTGGGTGTGTGCTGCTTCTAGAGACTGGCCTTCTCATGGTACTTTCTTGTAGGAGAGGGATAAAATCCATGACTATTTGGAGGATGATTTTATGAGCTCTCGATTATGTCTTTTTCCCGTTAAGGAGAGCAGGTCTCCAACCTAGATGTTTGATATCACGACAGAGATTATGTTTCGTGGAAGGCCAAAGGGGCGGTGTTTTTCTTTTGAAGGGATCATTCAAAAACAATGTTTTGGACAATGTCCTCGCATAGTAAACTAGGGAGATCAACAATCTAGTTATTCCAAACAAATTGTTGAAAGGTTGTTCTCCATCTCGCGTGAAAAAATCCAAGTTTGAGGCAGGACAAGGAGGGATTACATAGGAAGAAGTGACCTTGCTTCGGAGTTTTATGGGAGAATACTAGAGTGTGTTTCCAACGTGCTACAAGCCACGGCAAGGCACGAATCCACTTGGCGCATTGCGCATCAATCACACGGTCAACCATTTGATGCCAAGGCCACCCTTTGTGGTATGGGTGATTACCGTTGCAAGGGAATGTAGCTAAGGTCCGTAATGATGTTCTTGCGTGAGTTATGAGAGGAAAGGAAGCTGAGAGGGGTAGTGTTCATATGTTGTAGTGGGATTTTTGTTGGTGGGCATGTGTATTGTAATACAAGAACTTGGAATTGAGATAAGTGCTTATTACCATCATATTCATGGTGAACGGGGCTTTAAGCTTATGCCAAAAAGCCACCTAAGCTTGAGTTCGGCGGAGGATGGGGTTGGCCCACCCATATCTTATGGCCTATGATACGGGTGGGCCATCGGGAATCGCAAACAAGACATGATTTGGTGGATGGGAGTGGGTACCCACTAGGATGAGATGTATTTTTTTGATTGTTTTCCTCAAAACGGTGAAGTGTGTGCATGTGCAGAGGTTTCGTGCAGATATTCCCAAGGACGTTATACCGCGTTTTGTGTTACCAACAGAACCCACAAAGGCTTTATGGAGGCGTGGGGCGACTTGCGGGCCAAAAAACAGATACGGTACTCCCAGCTAAATTCGAAAGGTCATTTGCGAAGGAATTTCTGTTCACGTTTATTCAAGCACTCAGGGTCTAGTTTTGGGCTACTGATGAGGAGGGTTGATTCTATATACAAACTCATTAATTCAAAATGTCCCGTTCAGAACCTATGTACCTCGATATTACGGGCCTGCCCATCGCCTCACTTCTCAAGGTGATGGGAAACTGCTTGCTGACAGAATCGTCGAGCGAGCAAGCGGCGCACATTTGCTGGCGGATTGCTGCCACTATCGAAACATTTGCCGATTTGAAGCAATTTTTGGGACAGTCATTTTCAAAGTGGGCAAACTTGTCCGAGGCAATGACCTGACTAGACGCCACGACAATTTGCGGCAATGGGGGCAGGTGTAAAAGGCGTGCGACTGTTCTGGAATATATATTAAAAACAACGTGACGGCCAGCAATGGCGCATGGCAATCTCTGCCGGCAAATCTCGCAAGCGCCAAACTCCGACCTGACGTGAGGGACCTACCTGGTACGCCAGCTAAACGGCGAGATTTTTAAGGACACTGTGTCTGGTAAAATATAGTATTATTGTAGATGTTTGAGTCAGAGTTATCGTTGCTGCACCCAACTAGTTACGAAGAACAGAACAGGACCTCTGTTCAAACCGTCGTGAATGTGTGAAGAGTAGCGCGCCAGTTTATCACAAACAAGCAGGGCAACAAACTTCGAATAAATGACGGCCAGGATTGCCTGGGCAGAAAGAAAATGATTCAGCCGTTTAGATCGGCTTACTTCTGCGACCACCACTATCAAGGTCGAGCATCTGATAGGCTAGGAATCAAGTAGGTCCAAAACTGTGTAATCTGCCTAGATCCGACACCTCCCGTTAGGACAGAGCAAAAACTAAGATTATATAGTCAATTTATCCTTTCAAAGTAAAGTCAGGACTAATTTATGTTCACTGGCTAGGAGGTCAGACCACATGTATGGGTCAGTCCCAAAACAAAAAAAATTATTTACTTTCCGAATTTAGCTGGGAGTACGATAGTGTCGGAGTAGGTTTGCAACGGATTCCTTCGTATAAATAAAGAGGAGTGGCGCAAACGGACATCCCTAGCGTGCTCTTCAGTGAAGTTTGTTTTCGTATATGAGCTGGCCATCGATGATAAATCATGTGGCAGCGTTAAGGTGGAGGAGGCAAGCCCACTGTAAAAAGACAAAGGGGTTATCCAGGTAGTCGAGTGCCATGAAGAGGTGTTCATGGTTGAAGGATTCTTGCCCTTTCTTAAAATATTGGGACCAATACACAAAGCGGAGTTGATCTATAAGTGGGACTAGTGGTGGAGGCCATAGAGCCGTGTCATAGCACATTGGATGTTGCGTCCTAGGAAGAATCATGCTTTATCCTTGTTAATGAAAAAAGGGAGGGCTTTTGCAATGAGGGTGGTGTAGAGTTTTTCCAGGTTTTTGTACTCAATGTTGAAGAGAGAGGGAGATAGGGTGGTAAATTCCAATGTCACAGGGATTGCCTTCAATACAAACGAGGGTTTAGGAGGCCTATAGGTCCCTTTCTTCTCTTAGCCTTGAATGTAACCACGATCCATAAAGTCTCCAACATTCCCTAGATAATGGGAGTGATAAAGTTGTAGGAAAATGTTGTCTGATATGTTGAGCAGGTTAGTAAGCTCCACCTTTGGCGATGATGTGAAGATGAGGGAACAGCGAGAGCCTATTCTAGGAAGCCACAGCTCATGTATGTGACAGTCAGCGACGAAAACTCAATCAATTCTTCGGTGACCGACATTAGCACCAACCTCCGACCTGTTTTTCAGTAAGGTCATCATCAAGTGAAGGATAAACAGGTAGCTTGACACCTTGGAAAGAGCGGACAACGGGAATCACCCAGGTGTTACATCAAATTGTTGAGGTCGGAGTACAACTTCAAACACCTAACCCTGGGTTGAGTTTTCAGTTAAAAAAAAACAGATAGGGCCGTGAAAGAACTTGAGTTCAACGACCCATCACCTCTGTAAAGAAACAGAGCAAAACAATGTTATCTTGCTAATTTGTCCCAAGCTATAACGCTAACTAAAGAAAAGAATACAGCAGTCACCGCCTTCGCTCTCACTTTCCATAAATTATGAACTTCCACCAATGCTTAATGATAGCATAGTCACTATTGTAGGGTGCACCTGCAATTAACCAGAAAGAAATCAAAACTCAACAAATGCTTTGGAAAACGTTCACATTACCTCAATTGGAAAATCAAAATCATAGTATTCTCCATGCCTATCAATCATGTTGACCAACAATTTATAGCTTGTATGAAATTATCACTCGTTGATGAAACATTCATGCTCCCAAGTGAAATCCACCCGAGCCATTTCATCCACTAGCAACTACACGCAACTCACCTTTGTAGACTACGCGGCTCCCATAAAGTAGGAAGAGAGTCAACGGGCAGCAATTGCGGTAATGCATTTTCCACGCCCATTGTATCATAGTCCATGGTGATTGCCGGTTGTATGATGTTGTATTCCATTAATTATGCCGCTCCCATCTATGGCATTTCCTTAGGGCCCTTGTGCAACACAAAATTTCCCTCCACCACATAGACTCTCACCATGTTCTGGTGTTTCTATTGTCCTCTGGGTACACTCATTATACAAGACTGTCATCATTTCAGAAACATACTTTTCTGAACAGCGGAAATGTCCTTGAGGAATTCATCTGTGTTTTTATGTGGTGATTACTTCAATGTCTCTTCATTCTTGTCCCTCTTTATGACCAAATTTTTTACAAGATGCAAGTGATGTTTGATCGTAGAGAAACCTTTAGGGAGTTACCATACTCATGATTAGTTTCCACATTATCCCTTCTCATACACCATTTTCTCCTCGACATTTTTCTTTCAATAAACTCACAAGCATGAAAACAATGCTTTCAAACTAAGTTTCTCAAATGTTGTTATCATGGATACTTTCGTTCGTTGTCAGGCTCACTTCTACGTTAATTTCTACTATGTGATTTTGAGAATGTCGGAAGAATCTCAGAACACCAAGGTTTTGGACAAGAATTCCACTTCATCAAGGACTACGGGTGAATAGAGACCAAAAACAATAAGAAATCGTTTCCTTACTTTGTTTGAAGAAGAAAACCCACTTCAAACATGCAAACAAATTTCAAACCCTACACTTGATTACACTCAGTGTTTCAGGGTTTTGTTTATGTACAGGCTCGTACTGGGCCCCACGATAGCGGGGCCCAGGAGGTTCCCTTTCAATGCATGGGGTGTTTCGGACCCCCCACTCAAGATCCTCACAAACCTTTGTGAGGAAAGTCACAAACAACTCTATAGAGAGGTTTGTGGTTTTTTTTTTTTTTTCATGTCTAAAGACGTCAGCATGCTGTCGTTGGATGGCATGCGACGTTGACATAGCGTGTTCATTTGGACATAGCCTTTTCTTGTTTCATACTCACTGTATATAGGATAGATAAAGAGCAAAGAATTTGCAGAATTGGATATGGCATGGTTGATGTGCAGAACAAGGATATGGCAATAGTTATTGAGAATTCTGAATATGTATGGCTCCATAAAAAGAATCCCTCCATCACTCTTTGACCTCTCGCGCGAGGCTGGAATTGGCTGGTTGAGCTTTTGGTGAACATCATGGCATCGTGTACACTTTGCACATGCATGGAAATGTTTCTCTTAGCCACTCCTAGAAAGCGGAAGGGCACCTAGGCACTCAAGAATAAAGAGTGCGAAGCACGCCGGCCTCCTTCATACAAAGAAAATCAAATATTTACTTGCACTAGGGCTGCACAATGAACCATTCTCAACCCCTAGTTGTGTTTGTGTTTTCCAGTGGATTGGGATGCATGTAAAATGCCAGCTAGACTGAACTAGTATAGCCGCATTTTTACCCCCTGGCAAGCAATGCTTCCAAGAAACCAGGTTGCATGGGGAGAATTTTTCTCTCCATGGAGCCGGTGATGAAAGCAGTGATGCACTCCTTTTCTCCTCGTCCTTGATGCCCAAGTCATCAGATCCGCATGGTGCATAGGTGTGGTCTACTGCAGGTAAGAGCTGGATGCTAGTGTGGTTTGCGTCGCTAACAAGAAATGACTTGTTGTGGTATAGCTGCTCCATGCATTCGGATGAATTTCAAGGACCTTGTCCTCCTAGTCCGCGTGCACATTTCGTGTTGGCGTGATTCATGAATTACAGTTCCAGCATAGTTAGCTGAGGAAAAATAATCACACTGATGAGCATCTCAAGGCATGCAACCCATCTGTTCCAGTTTGTATAGGACAATTTGTGTGATGATATCTCGGATCTATTGGTGGATGGCCTTGCTCTTGAGAATGTGGCCAATGGTGTGCGTACTTTTAAGGGTTTTCTTGACCTCCTCCATGATTACAGGCTGGTAAGAGAGACAGGCATGTTTTCCCTTGTTGCCATGCATTGTTTGTTGTGAAAGAAAACGATAAAGCTTGCGAGCTTGCAACGAAGGTAATCACAAATTCCTTGTACAATCTTAATACCACCTTCGTGCCATCCCTAAACCATCCAATAATGATTCTTGGTGTGAGAGGATCACACGTCTAGTAGCCTTTGGGGTTGCACAACGTACGGCGTATATGTTGGACTGTTTTGCACATCGTAGGGTTAGCTTTGTACGACTTGTACATGATTTGAAAGTGACCACATCTGACAAAGGCAGCGTGCTTGAAACATGTGTGGTCCATTGATGATACAAAGAGATAGTTTTTGCTATTGTTGTGGATGAGATATAGAGAACCTGGCATTTGGTACTGGTACCATTGCTACTAGTCTGCTCTTCATCAACAAAGGAATCTTTTGCTGCCCATGCTTCCACAAATGTTGCTCAAAACACAAGCAGGTTGACCATGCTTCTGTGCCTTGTGGGTGACGAGGGCTCCAGGATCAAGCGTTGTCTTAGGTGGTTCACGAATCTTTTCTGCAACAGTCTAAGAAGGTTCTTCCTCTTCTAAGTAACTATGAGAGAGCAACACTTGGCAGCATTTGGAAGGATGCCAATATGGGGATGTTCCAATGACTTGTCTTGCTTTCCAGAATGAAAAGAACTTGGAGAATAGTTCCACACATGAGGTCCACAGTCATTGAAAGTAAAAGAGGCTTCTTGAGTAGGCTACAGGCTTAGTGGTTTGCATCAAATGACAGCAAAAGTTACGGAGGAGTTGCATGGAGTGAACATCCCACGAAGGTTGGCCATGGCAGATAAATGGTAATTGGGAAATGCATTCTTTTCCACCCATTTCCTGACATCACAAACCTCTAGTGTGTGTTGGTATCATGGAAGTTATTGTTTGAAAATCAGTTGAAATCATTGTTGCATGATATCTAAGCTCCTTTTCACATCATTTGCACTGACCTTGGGGATGCAACCAATGTATAGGGGGAAAGGAAATCTAAGAATCTAAAACACGCCACCCCTTCCCTCAACTTGCATCTATACCCTCATCCCACAATGCAATGACATAATACGAAAGTTGATTGTGTCATCCATTTTCCCTGAGCTCCAATCTCAGAGGCGTGATGAACGCAAGAGAATGACGACTCGGGCGTCAAACATGGTTGTAGGTGACTGGAGATTTGTTAGATAAATTTATATCCTTTCTCCTTTTTCTTGTGCTCAAACTGTTATTCATACAAAGAATCTGATTTGTTTTGTATGATGTCTTTAATGGATGGGCAACAATGTGCTTCCCACAAACTCTCTCCCAGGCACGGCTATGGACAATAAGCATGGTAAAAGATGAGCCGGCTCCTAAGTTTTGTCGACGGCTAGCACAAGGAGCTTGCGTAGATGAATAAGTGGACACCAAGAAGAGGCCATACAAGGAGTTGGACTGAATCAAGGGGCATGGTACAGTTTAGCATCTATGTGAGAGCGGGACGTGTACTTGTTTCACTTGTATGCAAGCTTTGAGTGCATGTTAGAAGCTTTAAAAAACAAAGCCGATAATCAAGGACATGGTATTCGATTTACAGTATCAATTTGTTGCACGTGTGATGGTTTACACCAGCTAGTCACATGAAGAAGCCCTGTGCACAATTTTGGGAAATTCCGTTTCCAAGAATACAATTCCAGCAATATTTTTCCATGATCAAGTTTCATCACGAAGGTTTCCCAACATTCTAAAACTTTCTACAATTTGACACGAGCTTCTATAACGTCTCCAAATAAAATAACTGATATGGAAAAAGTAGATTAAATGGTAAAAAAAACCCTGTTGTATTAGGGAAAAATCATGGACGAAGACTATATGGTGATCATTTTGACCACGTTGGCCCACCAATCCAACAATTCACTCCTCAAAAAGGTCATGACATGGTCATGGAACGTCTTTTACTTTGAGGCATCTATGCCAACGGCAATGAATTACAGCTTTAGTTAAAAAATCCAGGTGTGTGGAGCTCGTCCATCCTTCTTCGATGGGTCAAATGGCCCCTTCTTGGATAGGCTTGAAAAACTCACAGCAACCTCAGGTGTAGTGGAAGCTCGTACTACTGTTGTCACTGGATGCCTTGCAAGCTCGTTGTTGAGAAATATGCTCTGATTTTGCTATAGTTCCCTCTTTTTTTGCACGTAAGTATGGAGCATCTACAATGCTATTATTAGTACCATGTCACCTTCTACACAAAATGTCAAGGACAATGAGAAAGTGCTAGCAGCATTAATGGTAGCTTCTAGTACAATGTGTTCCTTAATGGTCATCAATTTTCTTCCTTGCAAGGGTATTCTAATAAAGAGAGGTTGCCACAATAAAAGATGTATGCACTTTAGCCATGATAGGCTCCAGTATAAAGTGTAAGTTGGAAAAAGATGCAAGGCTCAACCACATAGTGAAGGTTATCGACGTTGATGGTGAACGAAGGGAGAGTGGATCACACATGCCATCTTTTATGGACGTGGGATCATCTTGAGAGAGCACAGGTGGGAGAAGTATCAACACAAAAGACCATATGTATGTGGTGAGGAATCCCCGGCAACCTGAAGTTGCTAAAATTTGTGCGGCTCTGACATGCTACACATGAGCATTATAGCCTCAACATCAAGTACCAATAACTTTATTTTGTATAATCTTTAAGTCTTTTTAGGACACCAATAATTGTATCATTCCATTGAGGAACAGTTGAGGTATGGCAGTTTTTGTGAACCACGGTAAATTGCCCCTGGGAGCATCGCCAATAGAGGTGATGGCCACCTGATGTGCCCTAGCTCACAATGTCAAATTGGTGCACCATTATGAAGCAGCTTTTCTCTTCAGTGAGAATTGATGAACTAATCAATGGGTGCTTGAGGTTTTTCCAGCCTTTTGAATCTTCTAAGTGTGAAGCCTTAGTCCCCGGGGCCAGATCCATTCACTTGCTTTCTCATTTGACCCATCCAACCTTACACGGGCATACCTTCCTCCATTCCTGGTCGACTGATTCCGTTATTTTTTCTATTTTGCACTGTTCTTCCATAAGATTCTATTTATTGTATCAGATTTCACATCGAAGGAGGCCTTGAGCCTTACTTTGCATAAGTAGTACTATGTGGCTCATAGGCCTTGTAGGAATCAATAGCTTGTTCAACATGCATAAGACTGTTTTTTAACTGAACTACTGGGACACTTTGTACAGGAAGAGGAAATGCACAGATGGGATAGCAGGGATGCGACGTTCATGGTTAGCATCTTATGTGCTGATCTATTGACCATGATCATCACAAAAGAAGTAAATTGATGCATGAATAGCACAAAAAATCTATAGGGAGATGAGCAAAGGGAGGACTAGCGATGGAATCAGGATCAGTTTAGCACCAGCACAACCACGTACTATGTACCCAACCAGCAAATCAAACCTCCCAAGTGGACAAAGGGAGGTGGCTGTGAATAAAACCATGATGGATCTAGTGTTGAAGTGGAGGCAGTAACGGAGGCAAATTTTGGAAAAGGCTTGGGGGTGGCGGCAGCTGCAGAGCTGGATGGAGGAGCAGTAGTGGCAATGGATTTTGCAGCGTCCTCCTTTGTAGAAAGGTGGTGCAGGAGGGAAAGGACTATGTTCAAAATTCCAACAGCAAAAGGCTAGGAAGATATCTCAGCCTCTTTGCTCCATCATTTACAAAATTGCTGAGCTGAGCATGCCTGATGAGAATCTTGCTGTGATTTACCAATTAATGCATTGTTGGAAGGCTTGATATTTTCTGACAACCATGCCACAATAATTCAACAGAATTTTCTTTGCATGTCTGGAAAATCAAGTAGCCCATGTATTGGAACCACCAAGGATGTAGATCAAGGCCAATCCTTGAGGTACAGCTCCAAAAAAAAGCAGAAAGAGGGAGAACCAAGACACAAGAAAACAAAAAAAAACCTCACTGGGAAACAGAAGCACCAAGTAGAACCAAGAAGAATGGGGGCTTGGGAAGAACAGGCCGAGGCCGTATGTTAACTTGTGAGAGGATGTTTGAGAGTTAAGAGCACAAAGATAACTATCACAATGAGAAAACAACTCATACATCCATAAAACGTTATTTGTTACTTGCATCCTTCCAGCAGCGGGGAGAGAGAGAGAGAGAGAGAGAGAGAGAGAGAAAAGAAGAACACACACACACACACACACACACACACACACACCCACACACACACACACACACACACCCACACACACACACACACACACACCCACACACACACACACACACACACCCACACACACACACACACACACACCCACACACACACACACACACACACCCACACACACACACACACACACACCCACACACACACACACACACACACCCACACACACACACACACACACACCCACACACACACACACACACACACCCACACACACACACACACACACACCCACACACACACACACACACACACCCACACACACACACACACACACACCCACACACACACACACACACACACAAACACACACACAAACAAACAAACAAAAACCAGTAAAACCAACCACTTCCCACGCTCAAGTGCAACATGGGTCTCCAACCAAGGAAGGAAAAAAAAGGGACATGGCTATCCGTCTGATTAACGATCAGTGATGGAAGTCACTGGCTGAAGGCCTCACCAGCCATTGATTGATTCTTGTTTGGTCAATGGCTGGTGAGGTCGATGATCAGAAGCTTTTTTTGCTGATTCTTTATTGACCGGAGTCCCTCAATCCCTAGGGGAATCCAAAATTCCATCTGCCAGCTTTAGAGGGGGAAAAAAAAACACACATGTTATTGATGTTCAAGACTCTATTTGAAGCATCAAAACCTAAAAGAACCACCCACAAAACCATTGAAATCTATTTTTACATGGAACGTTCCCGTTCACTTTGTGGAGAGTCCCAGACTCCCTGGAAGTCCTACACATACTTCCCTCGCCATGTCACAAATCCCACCATTGAGGGATATAAGATACCAGTAGACGAGGTCCATTTCTTGCATGGTGGACGCATGACACGCGGCCTTAACATGCCTGATTTTCTTGTTACTCGTTTAGCGGTAGCAGCAACATTCAGGAGGATGGGGTGTTATTCTTTCAACGGTGGGGGGATGGGTTATCTCATTCCAAAAAACTGATACCATAGACACCATACATTTGTACCCCTATCACAACTGATGTAGTTTTGGAAGAAAATATTATTTTGGATGGGCCTGTGACACCTAAAAATACGTTCACCGTTGCTTCTCAAACCGTTGTTTCTGTTACTGCTGGAACACAAACTATCAAGCACCAAGTGGTCAGAGATGTCTCACATGTAGTTTATGCAACGGCCACAATACTAGAGACGCGAATGGCTGGCCACTAGCTCATATGATATGATCGTTGATGGTGATGGCTTAAGAAGTTACGACCAGTGTGGTAGACACCCGTGTGATGAAATCCTCGTTAGTAGCAATGATGATCAGTGCTTCTGCTATAATGAGCTCTATTTCTACTGTTGCAATGGCTACCTTTGTTGTTAAATATTGCTGCTAATACTATTGCAATGTACAAAGCTACAGCGATGTCTTACCTGTTTCTTCTATTTATCCTGTTGTAATTGTTGCTCATTCTTTTGGGGAGATATTATGAGTGCTACAGCCATGGCTTAAGAAGCCACAGCTCTCTAAGCTTTGGCTAATGCTTTGACTACAGCCTCGGCTACAACAATGTTGATGGTTATAGACAAGCACAAGAAAGAAACATGTGCCTTGTGCTGTAGCTGCTGCTATTCCCTCTACGACTAGTAATATTGGTGTAGCTACCAATGCAACCTTTCAAAGCATGGCTACGACTACTTGCTCCTGCTGTTGAAGGTATGGCCAAATGAAAGCTGCACACAATCCTATGATTTGTAGGAATTATGAATGAATCTTAATCCATATCTGGATCTGTGAGTCCAGATCCACAACCTTAGATCGACCCAATGTCCTTGGGCCCTGATCCTGGGAATGGGGGAACTAAAAAAACTGAGTGTGAGTTCTTGCTCATGTCCACTATTGAATTTCGCTTGTCTCATCTCCACCCGGAGATTATTTGGATAAATGATTATGTGGACAGGTACATAACAGAGGGGGTGTGTGGATTTGGAAAAAATGAGCATAATACTTGGTATGAGAGCACAACAGTGCTGGATGTTGTTATGTGGGCTTTGAGCCGACACTTCTCCACACAGCGGTTGTGGCACTACAGGTATTTTAGACATTATGCGACTGCATTGTCACTTTTGATATTGCTTGTGTGATGCACTTGTTGCTTCCGGTATCCAGGTTTGTGGGTGTGTAGCTGCTACAGTTTTCTCGGTGGTCAAGACCCAGGCATCCGGAGACATGATCCGGGGTCTCGAGGAGACCTGAGGTGACCCTGGTTGAGACCCGCATACCTGGTGGGTCATACCGTTGTGATGTGGAGACCCAGACCCTTGAACCAGTGCGTGTGTCTAGAGCTCATGACACATTGCTTGGTGCTTAGTTATGTACCGTGCTCGTCGGTTGAGACCCGGGCACCTGGAGACATGTTCCGGTGTCACGAGGAGATCCGCTTTGCACGTTACAGACGTGTCCGGCTTGTTTTGTTGGTCGTTCTGGTTCAAACAACACGTCGCTCCGATTTCTGTGCAGGAAGTTATGACCAGCCGAGAGTTTTAGCCTTGGCTGGGCCGTTCTCCCAGTTTTCTTCATTTTGCGCGAGCTGCGCCTGGTGCACATCCAAACGCGCCCCTAACTGCGGTGGCTGTGCACCAGGCCTGACAGCTATTTACAAGGCCGTGGCTTCTTGTTCTCTCTCTCTCTCTCTCTCTCTCTCTCTCTCTCTC
>SZWC01000272.1:232749-304301 GCA_023375785.1 Penium margaritaceum | reverse complement strand
TGTGTGTGTGTGTGTGTGTGTGTGTGTGTGTGTGTGTGTGTGTGTGTGTGTGTGTGTGTGTGTGTGTGTGCATGTGTTTCTTTATGGAAGCACAATTGACACTGTGTTTGTGCCGCCTAGACAAACCCTTGCCGTTTCCCATCCTGCATGTGTTGACGTCGCAAGCTGACTGAGCACTAATGCCTAGTCAGTGGCAAGCGTGCTAGGAAGCTTCTTGGTAATTCCATTTCTAGAGAGGCATCCGACTACCTCGCACAAGCCGTCAACGCATCTTGCATGTCAAAAATTCGCAGACTTCACGACTACAACGTGAAGCGAGCGAGCGCATCCAACGAATAGCAGCAGGTCTTCGGCGATGGAGGAGCAGAATGTGCCTATGCACGCGAACCCTGAACCAACAACAAATGCAAGCATGGCAGGCTATGCGGGAGCAGGACCAACCCCTATGGCTCCAACGACCAGTCCGGTAACGGATCGAACAGCGCTAACCAGCTGCGCCCACCGGCAGCCTCGAAGATAAGATCAAGAACGACAAGTGGCACGCGACAAGACCCGTGGATCAACGAGGAACTGGCAAACCGTAACTCTGCTCTCGAGGAGATCAAAATCCATCTACTCCAAGAACTCAACGTCGCGATGGTGGCTATTCACAATGCAAGTGCACAAGAGGCGGTACTCGTCGAGAGAAGTACCCAACTCTCGAGCAAACAAAGATTCGGCCTGCCCCTCCCGTACCGTTAAATCTTGCGAATTCAAAGGGACCAACGGTTTGGATGTGGCTGATGATTCTGTAGGTGTACTTCACCATTGCTGGGGTCAACGACGATTAAAAATGTAGGGTTGATCTCACGGCCGCACTTTTGTGTGTCATGGCACTAAGTTGGTGGTCTGATCTAAAGGCCATCCAACAACTGTAGCAGACCGGCAGGGCCTCATCAACGGCCAACGGCCCCTGTCTCGTATCACTGACCGCAGGCTTTCTACCCTTGGAGTAGATCAACCGGCAATGGCAAGACGCGCTGACGCCACCAACCGACCGGAATGGGTTCTTGCGCGCGATGCTTGCACAATTTGGATGACTAAGCAAGAATTCTAACGCTCGGTACAAGCTCGAACGTCTTCGTCAGCAGTCCTGCATGGCAGAGTACACACGGAGATTCTGCAAGATCATCACTAGTACAGACATCACCCCCGACGAGCTCTGTATTCGCTACAACAACGGCCTCAAGCGAGACATCCGACAAGCGATTGCCATTTTTGGCATCCAAAACGACGTACCATGGATGATCTCAACAGTAGAAAGGATCGATTGCGCTGACTACAATACGCGGATCCAGGAATATTGGCATTCTCCTAACCAAAACTATCGTGGAAACAGAAGAGGCCAGTTGGGAGACTCCTCGACTCTGATGGAAGTGGACGTCGTCGACCAGAGAGATACGTGCACCTGTTGTAACTGTTAAAAAGTTGGACACATCATTTGCAACTGCCAAAGAAAGCTGCAAGCCAAAAGGGGGGAGGGAGAAGTTGTAAAAGGAGCAACCCGCGCCAAAGGACCACCCATCTGAACCACTTATGATTCCCTAGAGGGTTTTTTAGATCACAAAGTTTGACGAGGGGTACAAGGATGACCAATTGGTGATACTCCTAAGAGTACGACCCTCAGGGTGCAAAAGTCGCATAACGGTATCGCACTATTGGATGGAGGAGCTTCTCACAGTTTTGGAAGCAATGACATGGTTTGCAAACTAGGTTTGTAGACCAAACCAGGGATACTTGAAGGAGACACCGTGGATGGGAGATTGCAGATGTGGAGAATCCAAGAACCACTACGACTACAAGTAGGAGACCTACGGGATGTAATAGTCTAGAGGACATGTTCAAAGAGTGACCATAAAATCCTTCTCGGACGTGATTTCTTGTACCAGCACAATCCACAGGTCGAGTGCAACAGTGGCGATGTCTACGTGGGAATTGATGGCACCAAATGAAGACAACAACGGAAGTGGCAGAGGTAGAAGTAATAGAGAAAGCTGCGGTAGCCGAAAAGTGGCAACCTGTACAGCCGATACCGCTCAATGTGGCCAAGTACTGTATACGACGAGGAGCTCGTGCGTGGCGTGTACATCTTGAGCCAATGGAGGAAGCGGAACTGGCAGCAGCTGACTCATTGGTCTCATCAGCCTCATCGGCATCAACAAAGTTCGCAATGGTACCCGAAGAGTTCGTACCACTTGTCCAAGAGTTTGTGGACGTCCTCCTTGACTAACTCCCTTGAATTCTACCACCTCAATGGGACATCGACCATCGCATTGAGCTCAAACAAGGCAGCAACCCCACAGTCCAAGGAGCCTGTCTGATGAGCAATCATGAACTGACCGAGCTGAAAAAGCAGCTCAATGAGATGCTCGTTCAGGGGTTCATACGCCCATCCACGTCACCATATGTTGCACGAGTGCTGTTTGTAGAAAAGAAAACTGGCGAGATGCAAATGTGTGTGGACTATCAGGCGTTGAACGATGCTGCCATCAAGAGTTGCTATCCTCTCTCCGGAGCCAACAAACTTTGTGACCAACTCCGAGGGGCTCAAATTTTCACCAAAATCGACCTACGCAGCGGTTATCACCATATTTGTGTGGCAGATCCTGACATCAAGAAGACGGAGTTTTGAACTTGCTACGGGCATTTTGAGTGCACGGTAACACCGTTCAGACTGAAAAAATGCCCCGGCAATGTCCATGGCGGCGATGAACATCAGATTTTGCCCCGTACATCCACGGTTTTGTCGTGGTGTGCCTAGATGACATCTTAGTGTACAGTTGCACCATAGAGGAGCATGACAGACATCTTAAAAATTCCTCAAACATTTACAAAGAGAGAAGTTTTTCAGAAAACTCTTGAAGTGCGACTTTGGTTGTCGTTTGATCAAGTTCCTGGGTCACGTCATCCACGGCGGGCGGATCACCATGGATAAGAAAAACGAGGCAGCAGTCGCTGATTGGCTGATGCCGACCAGTGTTCAAGACGTTCATTTTTTTCTCGGCTTCTGCAATTACAACCAGCACTTTGTGTGGGATTACGCCCGAGCTTCAGCGCCTCTCTTCAACCTCACTTGAAAAGAAAAACGAGTGGCAATGGGGAGATAACGAACGAGAAGCATTAGCCACTTTACGGAACACTCTGACCTTGGCGCCATCCCTACGATTAGCCGATCCAACGGTCGACTATGACATGGCTACCGATGTTTGAGATCGAGCCATTGGCGCGGTCCTCTTACAAAACCATGGCAACGGAGAGCAACCGGTTGCATACAAGTCACAAAAGTTACGGGGACCGGAACTCAACTACGCTGTATACGAGAAAGAGATGCTGGGAGTCATACATGCATTGAAGACATGACTATGCTATCTTGAATGCCTCTGATGCATCGTACACACCGACCACCATGCGCAAAATATTTTAAGATGTAGGTGAACCTCAGTCGTTGTCAAACCCAATGGATGGAGTTGCTTGAATCCAGGTTTGACTACGATATCGAGTACAGGCCAGAAAGAACCAACCGAGGAGATGCACTCAGCCGCCAACCAAATCTGATGGCTGAGGCAGCAACGCTACAAATACAACGAGATTTGTATCTTGACTAGTTGTTCACATGAGGCAATGACCAGCATGGCGGATATGACAAGGCGAAATTCTGGTACGACACACCCTGTCGGCGGCAAAAAATCACTCGCTAGGTGGTCGTTCACCCAAACGATAAACTCCGGTATATGCTTCTCGAAGAATGCCATGACACAGGTCCAGGTGGAAATCTTGGAGAATACAAGACGCTAAAGAAGTTGGGAAAACACTATTGGTGGGACAAGATGCAATTTGACGTGGCCACCTTTTACAAGTCCTACAACACGTGTCAGCGACAAAAATCCTGTCGCACACGTCCACCTGGACTTTTGCACCCACTCCCCATTTCGACGGAACCATGGACTGACATCTGCATGGAATTTGTCACGAGACTACCAGTCAAACCCGAGGGATATGATGCAATCCTCCTGGTTGTCGACAGGTTTTCCAAAATGTCTCACTTTATTCCGACGACGACCAACATCACCGCCAGAGGAATAGGAATGCAATTTCTAAACTAATGACTTGCTACGGCAGTCGGATACAACTTTCAACGGCTTTCCATCCTCAAACCGACGGCTAAACCAAGCAGACCAATCAAACGCTCGAATAACTTCTCATAACATTATGCAAACCTCATGAGACAGATTGGACGCAAAAACTATCGACCGCCAAAATTGCACACAGTTCGGTGATCTCCACTGCAACGGGTAGAACTCCGTTTGAAGTGGTGTATAGCACGCTTCCTGCCACACCAGCAGGTCTTCATAGCCAAAGCAACATTCATGCGGTTGACGTCCAATGCCGCAACATATCCACCATCTAGCATGAACCATGGCAGGCACTTGTGAAGACACAAGCGACAATGAAACGAGCAACTGACCAACATCGCAGCGACGATGTTTTCGCCACCTAAGACAAAGTTTTTCTCAGTTTTACCAACATAAACATTTGCGTGGCCGACTGTTTGGAGCTTAAACCATGATGGTTGGGACCATTCAAGAACGAGTGCATGCAAGCCCCCGTAGCTATGGGACTCAAAATCCTTGACACTATCAAGTCCATGTGCACGTTTGTCTGGTGTTCCACATCAGCAGACTTAAGCACTACCGAGACCCTGGATAAAACTTCCTCGGCAAGGATGACCCTCCTCCTCCTCCTGTTCAAGTGGACGAGGAAAACGAGTACGTCATTGAGGACATCCTTGGGCATAGAAGACATGGCAAAACAACAGAATTTCTTGTGAAGTGGCACAGCTACGACATCGTGTACAACAACTGGGAATCCTAAAACAACCTTCGAGACGTCAATCGCCTAATCGATGAATGTTACCTTCGTCACCGAGCCACATTGCTGCGTGCACCCGGGCATTGTAACTAAAATTGGAGGAAGTGTTTCGTACCAGACGTACACGAGTCCCTGATCTTTAGATTGGGCTTTTCTGTCATTACACAAATAGTCCACCGCATGCTGAGATCTTGATTCTCACTCCGGTGGTCGAGGGCAATTCGGCCAATTACCCTTGCCCTCCGATGAAACCTTTCGTGCTTTCTGACAACTCCAACCATTTTCAAGAATTTACAACAGAAGTTTCGCGACGTTTCGGTAAACTTCTCGACGCATTTGTAAAGATGCATCTCCCATCTTCACCATTGATCCTCAAAGCCCCCTGCCTTCTTAACAGAGCTTCTCAGATGTGACTACTCACGACGTAATTCCACACGCGTTGCTCGACGATCAACCCAACGACCCCGACTTTGTCTCATCTGTAACTCGACACTTACATATATGTGTTCGATCATTTTGACACTTGTCATCAAAGTACACTTGCTATTAATTATAAAATTTTCAAGTGTCCCAAATTATTAACCGTGTTCTGCCTCACAACATCTACGTGTTCACCATTTACGCTACGTTCAGTACAACACCAAAAATCCTACAATGTGCGAGGGATCTGCGTGTCAACGAGAAGGGGTAATCATCCCCTTGCAAACAGCAAAATGCCCTTTTTTTGCTCGTTCTTTCTTTCAATCGTGAAAACGCCCCATTTCACTTGCAAATCCCAGTCGAACTCTGCCTAAGATTACATTCCGGACTTTAGGATTTTTATTTTGTGTGGTCTCCTACGGGACTTTGCGGTAGCGGTTCCCAGCAAGTTCCTTTTCAATACATGGGGATTTTTGGAACCCCCATCCAGATTACATAAAAAATCACCTTTGTAACATTCACAAATCCCTATAAAGAGTGGTTTGTGATTGTTAATGAATTTTTGTTGACGCTTCATCCCATTTAACGTTGACATGCTGCTTTTTCTTGGTGCTCGTGGGTAGAGTGTTAATATTTTCATTGGAGCAAGTAGAGGAGTCCTAGAATTCTTCGCACTGGGGGAAGTTCTACTTTTCTTGCTGCGGACAACTATGGCATCCACACTTCCAAATGATGTGGTTAATTCCTTCATATATTGAATATACGTGGCCCTTTGCTTGACCCAAAGCACTCTACAGAGTGTGAGCTAAGTGTTCCAAGGAAGCATAACATCGGGGCCGAAACACTATACACCCTTCGACCCATGCATTTTAGAAAATAACCCTTTCTCCAATGCCTAAAAAAACAACCATTTGGACCTCATGAAAAAACAAAGGTTTGTGTTTTAGAAACAGTAACAATAAACCCCTATGATTTCTCAAGAGGCAACATGTCGACATGTTGATCCCACAACTTTTGGCCCAACCATCGCAAACCAATCTTGTCTCTCCTTGTGATTATTCAAGGGGTGGTAATTCTGAAATTCCCAATACGCCAAATGGGAACCTGACATACCTTGTTGCCATAGACCCAGCAAATGCCCACGCAAAAATAGAACACTGAGACCCAGACTGAAACAAGGGGTTGGTCTTGTGTATGCTTTTTTTTTTTTCCTTTTTCAACCAAAGGCTAGGGTTAAAAAATCACGAGAAACAAAAGGAAGGGGGAGTTCATGACTCTCTAGAATTGAAGCGCAAAGGTTTCCTGCCGACATCCGTCAGCCACAATCTTTGGCAAATTGGTCCCCCTCCCCCTTGTTGTACGGAGAGGAGCGTGGGTGGTTCATAGTGATAAGGTACCAAGCTGAAGACGATTTGAGGAATGGGCACAATATGGATCACTTTTACGTAGTAGGAAGAGTTCTTCAACGACAAGTGTCGAACATGAGAGGTGCAAACATACAAGAGCAAGAAACATAACGAGGCATATGTTGGGTATTGGGTGCTTGAGTCAAGCGACATATGCGATGTCTTGTCTATACTGGTTGCTTTGAGAAACTCTATTGAAAAATTGGGAGGTTTGGAATATATCAAGGCACGGTTTCTTGAATCTCTGGCGTCGTCGAGAAGTCAATTGATCGATATCAAACCGGTGATATGGTTTGTGACACTTCTATCGGACATTCTGTAAATGATTGAAGGTATCACAAGCCTTGGGAGTGGAACACTGAGAGTTGGGGCATGTGGCTTAAATGCACTGGGCCGGTCCCCATGAAAATCCCCAGGTCAACAAGGAGTGGGCCATGCATGTAAAGACGGAAATGATCACACACAGATTTTATGGACTCGTGTACGGCCGGGACGTAACGCTTCCCCCCGTTCCATCCATGGCGTTCCAATGTGTTAGCAGACATAGTTTAGTGATGCTTGTAGTAGTCGTCGATCATGTGATAGACGTCGTGAAGATTGTCATAGGACTACATGTTGTATTACGAGACCTTGTGGTATGTTGTGGCCGTGCTAGTACACTAGATATTCGATTGGTTTTCCATGACATTGATGCCCGATGATGTCCTTGATCACGTACTCCGTATCCTCATCCACTTGAATTGGATGTGGAGGAGTGATGTCGTCATAGGCCCTTTTGAAATTGTAGGTCGAAAAGGATCAGGGAGTGCCGGTCAATGTTGGGGCTTGCTTGAGAGTTGCATATTTCTCTTGGTGATTATTTATTCTCGCGCGCGCGTATTCCAAATCTCCTCCATTGCTACGTTGAGTGTTTGGAGCAGATAGATGTTGAGTGTCTTGAGTCCCACAATGTTATGGTACACGTCTTCATTAATGCAAGCATTTTGGCCGGTGCCTCCCATCATGCCAAGTGTCATCCAGACAAGCATCGACGATGCGATGGGCCAACCAAGCCCATGGGATCCATCACGTAATTGTTTGTCGAGGTCATCGGTACTCTGCCATTTGCCTCAAAAGTCACTGTTGTTGCTTAGTTTGCCCATACAATAACGTTGAACGTGTGCTTGTGGTCCCCCATCACCGCGGTCTTTGCTAGACACTGCCAAGCATCGCCGGAGTGGTTGCTCCGATCGTCTTTTCCGTCATTATATCTACAGATTTCTAAATGGTGAAGATTCACCGAGGACTAAAGTGAGGTTGTTGCTTATAGTTAATGTGTCGGCTATCCCATCTGCGCTGCTGAACTGTGATACCAGGTGTCACACGGAGCGAAAAATAGGTGGCTAACAAGGTCGATGGACCAGGCCAAAAATGATTGAAGCGACTATTATAATTGGATAAATTGTATTTATTTGTTTGTATACTTTTGACAACAAGTGTCAACAAAATCAAGCTCATGTATTCATGAGTGATAAATACAACGAGCTATATATTGGATATTGAGTGCTTCAGGCAGGTGATGCGTGCGACACCGCATGAAGAGTGGTGTCTTAAAAAAAAACCCCGCAGAGAATTCGGGTGGTTTTGACATTATCGAGATGCAGTTTTATAGATTTGCAGCACCGTCAAGAAGTTGGCCGAAAGATATCAATGCGGTTGTCAATGTGGTTAATGAAATTTCTGTCAACTTTTGTCGTAAGTGATCAAATGTGTCAGAAGCTTTGGGAGTGGAACATTGGTAGTTAGAGTAGGTGGCCAAAATACCCTCAGCTGGCCAGAGCAAGCATCCTTGGGTTGACGTGTGGTGAGCCATACGTTAAGTGTAAAAAATACCAACATGCAGAATTTTGCGACTCGTGTATGTTTGGGACTTACCCCCCTTCCCCCCCAACAGCCCAAAGGCCTCCCATTTGACCATGGCCCTCATTCACGAGGGCCTAGATTAGACATAGGATTGGGATGGGGAGGCTTCGAGGAAGGAAGGGGGGTGAGACGAAGTTTGACGTCAGAAGTGTTGACGGTACTTTTGTTTTAAAATTCGCCATCTCCCCCTCCTCTGATCGCGGCACTCCATTTCAAGGGCCCGATCTACCATCTGCATGTCCATTTTTTCCATGCCCGAGCAATAGCATGCATCACTGCTTCAGCCTGGAAAAAAGTGGTGGACTGGTGGAGCTTAATGTTAACGAGCAGGAATGAATCAGGCTTATCCTTCCGAGACATGGACAAATGGACTGTTTACGTGTGAGTGAGGGGGGGGGGGAGGACACGGGTCAAAACAGGGGAGGATGAGGATTTTTACACATCACCTTGTTTACTCCGAGTTGTTCCACCATCTTCTCAACTTTTCCCTAGAAGAATCAATGTAAAATTAGTTTCCAGAAAATCCCCCGAATATCCGGAGGCTGTGAGTTTTAGTAAAGTTCGGGCTCTTCCAAGGCACCGCGATAGCAAGACATGGGACGTCTCCTTTGAACAAAAGTGGAGCTTAGTGTCCTCGTAAATTTTGCACATGCAAAGTTTTACAGTGCCAGAAAAAAGGACCTGATATCCGTTCAAAATATGATGATTCAGCAGTGAATGATGGAACTATTCTGAAATCTCCATGGAATCACACAAAACACCCTTAAAGGCAGGGACTAGTTCCCATCTTCCCCCTATTGGCACAATATGACAACCGTGCCCCAAGTTTTAAAAGATAGTCGTGAAGAACAAATCAAGTCACTCTGTGTAGTCGGTTGTCATGTGGTCTTGGCTCCCTTGCCATTTTGCAACTGAGCAACAACCCCTTTTCCCTTTTCCTTTTTCAACCAAAAAGAAAAGGGATGCAATTAAGGGATTTCTATGTTTGCGCTTGCAAAACAGAGAACACTACATCATAAGAGGAGGTTTGCATGCCAGAAAGAAAAAGGAAAAAGAAAAAGGGGTCATTCCTTGATCCCGATCCAGCAAAAACATCCTTTTTCAAAATTACAAAATCACCATCACATGCAAACCCAGCCCGTTCTTGATTCAAACCATGATTAATCCCGATCCTAAACTCGTTTTTCCATGGGAACCTGTTGAGCCCCGCGATTGTTGAGCCCACAAGGTTCTTTTTCAATGCATGGGAAGTCTCAGACTCCATATGCAAACCGCAAACAAACCATACCACTGAAACAATGAAAAATCCCTCCATAAAAGGGTTTGTCATTGTTTTGCAAAACTTCTGATATCAGCACTCTGGCACTGCATGCATGTCACATAGAACCAAAGCAAAGTTTACTTGGAAATTATGTTTCGAGACAAACTAGGGACGCAGTTCCTTTTTTTCACCCAATAGGGGCAAGACTGTCTTGAAGCAGAGAAACTGACCGAAACAATGGTGGATAGTGAAAGATTTATGAACATCTTTCACATTCCCTCAAGGGTAGAGAAAAGGGTAGAGGATTGGTCACACAATACTCCACCCTTGTGACCAGACTTGACTTTTTGCCTTCATTTTCTGCCTGCGGTTTGCACTCCACAGTGCTACTTCTTGCGACTGCATGTCTAGCTAGAAACTTGTAGTGAAGATAATCTCTTTGCCGCGAGTCTTGAGCAGCATGAAGTGGCTTCATGATAATCGTTATGTGTTACTTTGAGCCAAATTTGGATGGTTTACAGGGATAAGGTGCAAAGCAAAAGAAGAATTTAGAAGTTGGATTTGTTGGATAATCTATACGTAGCAATTTGTGTTTGTTTATGACAAGTGCCAGACATGTAGAGCGCATACATACAAGTTTAGGAAGTAAAGTAGGGCATATGTTGGGTCTTTCACGCTCAAGTCAAGCAATGCGTGCAACGCTACGTTGTGAGCAGATGCTAGACGAGACTCCGTCGAGAAGTGGGAGGTTTCAATGTATTGAGGCGTGATATTACAAAAGTCTAGCACCGTTAGGAAGTTTGCAGAGTCGTATCATAACTTTGATATGGTTCATGAAACTTCTGTTGAACATCATAGAAAGTGGTCAAATGTGTCTGAATCATCAAGAAGAAAACACCAGTGGATGAGACAGATAGCCAAAATGTCCTCGGCCAATGAACACAAAATCTTAGGATCGAAGTGGGTTGGGCCATCGATATTATGATAGAAATAAACACTCATGAAGTTTTATGGACTTGTGCATGGTAGGGAAATAACACATTTCCTCCTCTGAGTTGCAACGCCTCGGCACGCTAGTCAAGGCTGTTTGGTGACACATTAATTTCCCAATGTTCAGATAATTGAATTTATGGAGGTTATCATGGTGCTTCTAGCTATTCAGCACGATGTCCTGCCACTTGATGAGATACTCGGTTGTTTTGCCACGGCATGGAAATCCATTAATATCCTCAACTATGTATGCTGTGTCTCATGCAACTTGACTTGGAGGTGAGGGAGCGACGTCTCTGCCAGGGGATCTCTTGATGGGGTCTTGGTAGTGCTTGAATTTCCTTACATGGAATACCCTAGGAATGGCCACTATGTCGGGTAAATGAATTCGAGCAATGAAAAAGGTTTGAATTTTATCTATCTCGAATGGACCCAACCATCCGGGTTTTGAGCTTCATAATGTCTTGTTCACAATTAGATTTTGCCAAGCAAAGTAGGACATAATCGCAGTGCTGAAGATTTCTTGGCTGCAATATTGGTTTGATACTCATTTAATCGCCGCATGCATCCTCATGAGGGTTTGCTGTGCTTCTTCCTAGATGGTAGAGAAGTTACAGCGGGATTTCCACGATGGAAATGTTGATTTGGCTCCGTAACCCAGCTCAGGTGATAGAACTTTGTTGTAAACTATCTCAAATTGAATTCTACCTACTACGGTCGAAGTTCTCCAATTACATGCGAGTTTGGCGGTCGGTTATTTCTCTACCCTATCAGTTCCATGGGTCTTGCATAAGGTGTAGAGAAGCTATTCGAACGTCCGCCTGGAACGCTCAGTTTACCCGTCAGTTTGAAGATGGAACGTCTTTGATAGGTGGATTTTAATACAATAACGTGTCATCAATTTGAATCCAAAACAGATAGGGAAGCGGACGTCTCTCTTGTTGATGATTGCACATGACACCCCATGCAGCTGTGCATTGTGATTTGAAAACATCTGTGCTGTTCCCCTGGCGACAACGGTGGTCTTCATCAGGATGGAGGACGGCACTTTAGAGAGTCAGCCCACTTGTGCGACTTCCGTCAGGCTGTGTTTGCGGGCTCAAGGATGGCATCTAACCCTTTGGAGTGCATGCAGTCCGGCTGCGAAGTCCACATTAATGTTGACCCATGGCTCTATTGGAATAGGGAGAGGCTGCCGTAGTCCCGGTGGCCTCGTGCAATGATATCTTTGCAGATGACAAGTGTCGCATGATTGTAGAATACCACCAGGTCAATCTGCATATAATCACATTCATAGTACGCTGACAACTTGTTGAGCATCTTGTCCTTGCCAAATTGTCTACCTAGACCGGTGTCATGAATCTCCTCTAGTAACATCCTTTATGGTTTGTTGTTTTGTGTTACGGAAACTTAACAAGTGAATGGCCGTTGCAAGTAAGGACCGTTAAACCATTTTTTTTCTTGTCTTATCAATCAAACTCTTGTAATATGTTACAAATAGCCTCATGAGGTATGGTAATCATTTGACAAGCAACGTGCGGATCTCATTCATAAAGTCTGGTTGTTGGCTCTGAGTATCCATCGATTTTGTTGTTCCAGGTCGTTTTTCAATGTCGTTGTGGAAGTTGGTCTCGAAGAAGTCCATCCATTGAGTTTGTCAATAGCTCAGATTTGCTGCAGCTTGGGATGTTTGAGTGCGTGGTGGTCGGTGTGGAGGATGTAGCATTGGCATCCGAGACAGTACCTTCATGTTCTTTAACGTAAATGACCGCCAACATTTTCTTTGTCATGTACCAAGTACTTCAATTACCTCCTGCACAGCTTTCCCGTCACATGCGTGACATGTTGTTCTCCACCATTCTTTTCTTAGAGAAGAACGACCCCAATTGCTCAATTGGACGCGTTGGTGACCATGATATAGTCCACCATTGGATCTACTAATCATGTTGCCGGCGTCAAGGTTAAAGCGAGTCTCAAGGAGTGAATCGACTCTTGTTTTCTCTCTTCCAAACTCCACTTAGTAGTTATTCAAATGAGATCAAAGAGAGACATCAAAAGCTGCATATATTCCCTTACAAATTTATGGTAGTAGTTACAACATTACAAAATACCCGGACTTCCTGAACTTTGGTCGGCATCAGCCAATCCGTGACTCTCTTTACTTTCTTTGGGCCCATGGTTATCCGCCCGCCGCTAATTATGTGGCCCAAAAACGTGATGAAACGGTGACCAAAGTCGCACTTCAAGAGTTTTCCATAGAATCTATCTCCTCCTGAAATCTTGAGAACCTTTTGCAGCTTTCCATTATGCTCCTCCGGGTACAGCTATACTACAGGAATTCATGAAGATGTACTAGAAAAATGTTATAATTGTATGGCCAAACAATATTGTTCATAACCACCATAAACATTGCAAAGGTGTTCACAAGTTTTAATGGAAAATAAGTGAAATTAATGTCCATGTATCTATTGCCAAAGATAGTTTTCTTGATGTCCTTATCTTCTACGCGGATCAGATGACAGCTGCTATGTACATTGATTTTGGAAACAAGTATTGTCCCACAGAGCTGGTAATTTCTTGTGTTTTGGCTCACAAAAGGGTAGTTGTTCGTTGTTCAACAGCCTGTAATCCATGCACATCTGCATCTCATCGCTTTTCTTTATCATAAAAAGTAAAGCTAGGGTGTAGGTTGACGTGGATTGCCTGATGAACCCCTATTTGAGAATCTCATCCAACTATTAATTTTTGCTCGTTCAGCTTGTGGTTGCTCACCCAAAAGGTCCCTTTGACCGTCACTCTACCGCTCGCCTACGGGTTTTTCTAATGATTAACTCTATGTTTTGGAGATAACTTTCCAGGTAGTTCTTTGGAAAACATCCATTAAAAATCTTGGATGAGGGATGCAAACTCCTCCAAAACGGCTGGAAACTTATCATGCGTTGAGGTGGGTGAGGCTGATGTTGTTACAAATTCTAGTGTGATCCTGTCTACTTCCCATAGCTCTATGTGGACTAGCCATACTTGTGCCCCACATTGTGGGTATTGTTTGGACACGTCCAATCATATCAACTACATGGGTGGTTTTGCAACTATTGCAACGTCCACTGCTGCTTCTGGTAACCACCACTACATCGTGGATCTCTCAATTAGAGGCAAGTAGAGCTTTTCTTCTTGAAACTAATGCTGACAGAGACTCTGTCACTGATCCAGTGTGCCTGTAGGTTGTGTCGGTGCAATAAATTTCACCCAAGGATGACATTGTGGTTGCTCGGCGCCTGCGCAAGGACTTGTATGGACACAAACAGTCACCTCGTTGCTGAAACATGGACATCACGTCTACTTTTGAGAAGGGTGGATATCAGTGCAGTACCTTTTAACCAATACTCTTTCTTAGCCGGCCACCTAGTCCATCAGCCCCCTCTTTTGGTTGTCTTGGTCTACACAGAAGACCTGCTCATTGCCTCACCTAGTCCATCAGCCATTTACCTGGTCAAGTCATTTCTCCTGTCAGCCTACAAAACAAAGGATTACAGTCTACCAAAGGTCTTCCTTGGCATGGAGCTCGAGCAATGTTGCAAGCATCAGATTATTCACATTCAATAGGTTGCGTACATTCATAGTCAAAGGGAGAATTTCTCCATGCTGCTGACTGATGTTCCTACCTCTTTGACATCCATGAAGCAAGAACTGAAATCATTGGATGTCTCACAGCAGGGAGAGGCGATGGATTTCATTGACTACCTGAGCATCATTGGATCGCTCATGTTCCTAGAGGTGATCACTCGTGTTGATAAAATTTTTGTGTTCAACTTCCCTGTACACTTCTCAAAGCAGCCTCGAGCACGCCACCTCAAGGCTGCCCTCCATGTCATTCACTATGATCTCCCCAAGCTGCGTGTTGGATTGTGCCTTTGTGTACAACCCTAAACCCTAAACCCTAAACCCTAAACCCTAAACCCAATTGATAAATCAATTGACAGTACCTGGGCTCATGACATCAATTATCGGAGTCGACCTGGGTATGTCTTTTATGTTGATGGCACGAACATCTCATGAAAGAGTAGTAGATAGGAGTGTGTGGCATGCTGCTCCAGCAAGGACCAGTATGTCATACTCAGCGCAGGTGCGTGTGGGAAAATCTTGTTGTGGCACTTGCTTCAGCATCTACGTGTTTCCATCTGCTGCATCACCCAGCATTGCGACAACCAAATTACAAAGGCCATTGCTGAGCATGATGGCACCACACACACACGAAGCACATCAACGTGGATAGTCACTCTGTGCACAAGCTCATTACAGTAGGTGAGGTCGAAATCGTCTCTGTCACACACATCAGCAACTTGCCAACTGCCTCACGAAGGCTCTTAGCAGTGGCATGTTCATGCTGTTGGTCTCTTGCATACTCGTGTCTCATTGTCTACCTTGTGAGGCACCCTTGTTGAAATATTATGCTATTGTGTCGCTTGCACGTTGTCAACATAGCTGTTCATCAGTCCACGGGATTGTACATCAGTGGATTCCGGGGGAGGTGCATGAATTGTTGTCTATCTGATTTGTCTGTCTGTGTAAGTTCCCAAGTAGATGTGGCTGTCTGTGTGTGTGCAGATAATGGGAGAGTGTTGGTGTAGGGTATGAAATCATGCAAGTGATCCATTGACTTCACTCGTACACACTATCATCTAAGAAAGTACACATTGTCCCCACATGCATGGGGCTTGAGACACTTTGTCGATGCACACATCTCAGGGTACAAAAACTCCTGCAATGCAGGCCACATAGAATAAATGGTTGTGGTATTCAAGAGATTGAAGAGGTTGAACTGCATCATGATCTTTGATGCCAGATGTGTATGATGGCAAACACGTTGAGATGACTATTCTAGCTTGGGGCAAGACTTGAAAAGAAGACATGCATGCTACATACGGTAATGGCCAGCATGGTACAATTTTGTTTTGCATGTTTGTGAGATTGTTTGAGGTAGTTGTGGTTTTCTAATACCTAGGAGCCGTGCTGTATGACTGTCCTGTTACTAGCATGAGTATCCGACACCAGATTAAAAATCGGAGTGGTCAGGCTCGACCCCGTGGGTGGCTTCAAGGCCCCATGTAAAGTCATCTTGCATGGATTACCTCCTCAACCGCACCCCCTTTCTTGCTGTTCTCTCAGTGCTTGTTTATCAAGCATTGTTTTGATAAGTTCTTCACATCTCAATCCATGGCGGTGTGTCACCCGAGAAAATTCATTCTCATGTGTATTCTGAATTGACCACCCTTGACTCAAGAGGTGTACTCCGGATGCACAACACTCAACAACGCGAATGTGGGCGTGGTGCACGGTCAAATTCGTAGGTGATATTGAGGAGTGACAGAGAAGCGTAAGAGACCACAGGACAACTCACTTAGACATGGATGCCATGGGTTTTTGGGAGTTGGATGACTTGCACAGTGGGACAGAGAGGAGAGGAGGCGATACGTCTATTCTCCATGATCAAACAGACGGGAAGCTCCCTTACAACTGTGGGGTTCAGCCAAGGTGGTTCTAACCAGATGTCCTTCAGAATTTTCCCACAAGTGTGTTTTTGAAGACATCCAACAGCATTCACCCAAGGGAGAAAAATCTAGGCTATCTCACAAATAAGAAAGCCTTGCTTTTTGTCCAAGCACAATACAATACCCCAAGTGTACCCCTAAGAGGAAAATCATGGTGTGCAATGTCAATGGCACATGGTTGCTCAACCTGGTACAAGATTCAGCCTACCTGATGGCTCTGCTACTAACTGCAACCCCTCCATCACACAACCTCCGCACTTCTCCTATGTTGCCAGTAAACCAGCATTTTTGGAGCACGTGTTGGCCATGATTTCACGCATTCAATCATTTACAGGGATGATGTGCGTGTAACAGGACAACGTGTGTATTTTCCTCACATGCAGCGCTTTTCCATGACCCACATGCAACGCATGCACAAGTTTCCCAATGAAAGTGACTATAATCTAGACAGTGCGGACATTGGTTATGACACGAGGCTTCCTTGGATGTGTAATGTTAACGCGGAATTACAAAGAAAAAGGTGAAAGAAAAACTGTGTAACATTAGTAATTCAGAAAGTTCTGCCCGGCCAAAGGGTAGATTTGCTGAGGAAAGAACAGTCGACTGAAATTCATCTCCATAGTCCAAGGCTCAATCCCTGAATGACCCACCAAGGCCAAAGTGAACCTTGGGATACAGTTTTCAAAGTAACGAAGGATCATTGAAACCAAGGACACTTTGTAATGGCGTCCTGATATGTTATGCAAGCCAGGGCAGCTGTCATAGCCGCTAGTGGTGATGCCAGCGGCAGATTACTGTGGTTCATGGAAACGGCCATATCTCGGCCGTTCCTCCACAAAATGGTAAAATTATTGATTCCTTAGAAATTGTAGACAATGAGCTATGTGATAAGGGAAACAATTCTCATCTATGTATTGTATATGTTAGGGTACACTCTAGTGAATTCAGGTCATCTAGGATGCATCATCATGTGCATATAGCCTTGTTTTTTTACACCTGAATCAAAAGTACAATTAATTGCCACTTTACCACACATGTTTTCGTACTCTCTCAAGAAAATCCTATGCCTCCTCATATTGTGAAGGATTTATTATGGCCTCCCTTTGGTCGCCGCTACCACCTGTTGGTGCTTGCACCCTCCGGTTGAGGCTAGCACAGCATGCCCAGTTCACACTGATCATCCTGAAACGGAGAGAACAACACAAAACTCTACATAAGGGTGAGCACACCACAATAATCAACTACAAACTTCAGGCACATAAAGAGTACACAGAAAGCCAACAAAAAGCATAAATGCCTTGAAAAAGTTGTAGCTTTCTCAGGAAGTCGACTTGTTGCTGTGGAGTATCCACCGAGACAATACGAACATCTCTTGGTGTGGACACTCTAGCGATGCTCACCAATCATTAAGCGTGCATTATGCATTCCATCATGCTTCGCAATGGCTTTAGTTCTATCTCATTGCATAGAGTGATGCAACAGGTGGGAATGTACCTGTGACAACTATGACATGCGAAGCTCGTTAAAAATCTTTGAAAAAAATCCCTGTTTCCCACTCTTAAAAGAGACATCAGTCTTTCTAACAAGGAAAGCATAACTCGTGCGATTGTGCGTATCAATATCATGTACCTAAGAACTGTCAGAATACCCATAGAAAGCAACGCATTGTTGTGTCCCAATCCAGCTCATGCTACGGAATGAGCATATGGTGCAACATGGAGTGTAGCATCCAAGTGTCTTGCACACTGACACTATGAAACTATGAGGGGAAATTCATTGCAAAGGCCATTTTCTTCCTTGTGGTCATAGCAAAATGCATCATGGACCAGGCAGAAAATGATTGAAGGGACTGTTATAACTGGATGAATTGTATTCAGTTGTCAGTATAATGTTGACGACAGGTGTAAAAAAATTAAGCACATGTATTCATGAGTGATAAATATAACGAGGAATATATTGGATCTTGGGTGCTTGAGGCAGGTGATCCGTACGACACCGCATGAAGAGTGGTTTCTTTGAAAAACTCTGCAGAGAATTCGGGTGGTTTTGACATTATCGAGGTGCAGTTTTATAGATGTGCAGCGCCGTCAAGAAGTTGGCCGAACGATATGAATGTGGTTTTTAATGTGGTTTGTGACATTTCTGGCCAGTTTTGTTGTAAGTGATAATAGGTGTCAGAAACTTTGGGAGTGGAACATTGGTAGTTAGAGTAGGTGTCCAAAATGCCCTCGGCCGGCCGGGGCAAGCATCTTTAGGTTGACGTGTGGTGGGCCATAAATGTAATGTAAAAAATACCAACATGTGGAGTTTTGGGACTCGTGTATGTTTGGGATTTACCCCCCCCCCCCCCCCCCTCCACAGCCCAAAGGCCTCCCATTTGACCATGGCAAGATGTGTACAAATGCAGCCTGATGGAAATGGAAAGTGTGATGTTAATCGTTCCACTCAAGCCCATCCCTAGGAAGATATGAGTGTTTATGTTTTCTTCATTGTACACACTCTCGCAAGACAAGGGGATGCGTCGAGCAGGTAGTTTATGTAGACAAATACTTTGGTAAACAATGCTAACAGGTGGACTCACAAAGAGTTACAATGTGGACTATGCTGCATTGGGATCTTCATTTCTTGAGGGTGGAGGTAACTTCCTAATTTTTGTAGTGTAGCAACTGCTTCAGATCATAGGGGGCCATCGGTAGTTAGAAAAACTTCTCAGCATAGTCAGTTAATGCTGGAGTTACACCACATGAATTCCATTCTTCAGTCAGCTGTGAATGAAGGCATTCATGATTTCTTGCGTGTTTTCTAGTTTCCAATCATGGCTGAGTTTATGTGTCGCAGTTACTGCTCCCTCAGCTTTGACACACAGTGGTATACCATCCCACAAGAGTACATGTCTCATCAGATTTAGTCCTTGCACAGTGGGAGAAATATTTCACAGTGAGGCCTGCCTTACATGTGCTGATTATTTCATTAGGATTCTGCTTTGTTACAAGAACAAACATGCTGATATAGATTATAATCCAGCTGGGAGCTCAACAAGCTCAAACATAGCATCCTAGTCAAGAGCATCAAGTTCCTCACACACTACCTCCTCTCATGTCTTTGTGCCCGGTTCCTCTTGAGCCTGATGGGCAGTGCGAGGCTATGGTGTCCCTGTGGCTACTCCAACAATGGTATAGCAATTTCCAATGCTCCTTGTATGGAGGCATCAATTCCCACCCACGGAAGTCACTCACGATGGGAGAGAACCCAAGACATCTGCTGTAATGAACAACCTTGTTAGCCAGACCAAGGGCATCAAGTCCTGTGGGAGGATTCAGTGGGACTGAACGTTGAGCATCAGGGATGGCAACATGCGGATGAGAAGTGGACAGAGATGCCTGAGAGGATTCACAAAAAATCAAGCCACTGGTGCCAGATCACACCAGGAGCACACAAAAATGTCCCTAACAGAAGAACAATGACACTTATGTAAAGAGTGCAGGCGCCAATGGAGGCTTTGTTGGGGGGCCTGGCATAGGGGCAATGGGAGCTGACGTGGGAGATGCTACTGAAGGGAAAGGCACATTGGCAACTAGAGATACAACACAACAGGAGGACATGGTCAAAGGTGAGATGACAAGGAATGAGTAAGACACCAAGGAAGCAGGGAATCGGACGATGATGGAAGAAAGGATGCCAATGATGGATAAGGTACCAACAAGGACAGCAAACCAGGCTATGAGGAAGAGATCAGTCAAGCATACATCCTCAACCAAGACAGCCAGCCTTTGAGAAAGGGAGGACCGGGAAGCGTAACGGTCAGTGATGTGATTACACTCAAGAGCGTAAAAGTACCAAACGTTGTGTTTAGTGCATATGCAGATGAAAAAGACTGGGACAAAATTGACCGGGTGGAGATAGCTTCCCCTTGTGAATGCCACCAGGGATCCAGGAAAATGCAATGCTATCCAGATTTTAAGCGCGAAAAAGATTAGCGTGACGAACAAGCCAGCATTCAAATGGACTGACAGACTTGGAAGGAAACCCAGGTGGGATACACTCTCAGATACATGCCATGTAGCTCATGTTCTTAAATACTGAGAGACGAGAAACACCAGACTTTGAAAGAAGCACATGTACGCCATCAACGATTGCATGGTTCCAACGTTTGGATGCCCTATTTTTCTAGGATGTGCGTGGAGCGGTGAGCTCCAGAAGCACTCCAGGAAAATCAAGAAAATGAGCGGTGAGACACAGAAATTCACCACCGTGGTCACTAAAAAACTCATACAAGGACAAATGAGAAGCTCTTTCAACCTTTTTTATCCTCACATCAAGAAAGGGGCATATGTTACTCATCGAACGGAGAGTGAACACACAATGTTATCGGGATATGTCATAATTAAGAAACGAGAGACCATGGTCTTGCCCAGAAAGGAAGGCATATGGGAATGGCTCCATGATGTATGCACGAAAAAGATCAATAAGATTCGTGCATTGATTCTCGGAGGTTAAGAACGGAGAGCGGTGCATTACCTCCTGGGAGGCGTCAAGGCTGTCAATGTGCAAGTAAAGAAAAACATAGAAATATCAAGACCAATTGTAAGATACTGGAGCAAGATGCTGGTTTTGGCATTGATATGTACATGCCCATGCCAAACAGACATGCTCAAGAAAAAACAATGGGACATAATGAGCAAGACCAGTGCCAGAAAGCGGGGAGGTGGCGCAAAAAAATGCACAAGATATGTTTTTTCAATGAAAATGACAGAAAATCGTGTGATCACAAAGGCGTAGGGCCATAGTGCCAATGATCCAAGCAGTGTTGAATTCCACACCTTGTTCATCCAGGATGGTGACAAAATTCTTCGAGGAAGGCAGACACAGCACGTGACGCAAGAATGGGTTGCTGCCAGGTTGAACAAAATAGACAAGGCCAACACTTTCTCTAGTGACATTGCAAAGCACGACTGCAATGAGGGTGCACATGACACGTGCTGAATGAGTAGTGGCTGGCACAAAGGGCAGATGAGAAGCAGGATTGGGTAGGAATTAGTACTCCCATGACTGCTCCTTCTGGGCCCATCTATTAAGTTACACCACCTAGTCGGAGAATGCAAGACCATTGGCAAGACCAGGTGGCTGAAGTTGAAACCATCCTCATGATGTATCTGTTGACCATACAAGAGCACCTACAGACGAGTAAACTCCAGTAAGAGGTCCATTTGTGACGATGAAGAGCACAACAACACTACCCTATGAACCTTACAAATCAGCTTTCATGATTGAGAAAGGGTAGCAGAATCAAAGTTTTAATTTTGTGGTCTTTGTAGATACCTTGTGACCTCTGCACATGCCCCCACCCTTGTGTCGGCAACTGAGTAAAATGGGAGCCATTTACACTGAAATCATGTCAAGCCTAACAGCCTTGGTGTAGCCAAAGAGTGTGTGACCGTGTATTCAACACATCCTACAACCTATTCAATTGATTCGTGAATGAGAAAATTCCCTTTTGTTGTTAGGCTGTGCATGCATAATACTTTGACATGTAGCATGTGTTATATGTTCATTGCACTAGTTAAAGGTGTAGTGTGTTATGTTTTATTCTACCAATAATTCATAATAATGCACACAGATAGTGTTGTGTGATATCAATGATAGGGAAGTTTGTGCAAATTGTGTACAAACATAATCCATGTGACAAATGAGCTTGTTGCTTGCTAGAACATGGATGGTCTAATCCTTCCTGTTCCTCTCACTCACTCACTACTTGCATAGCTATTGTTGGTTCATCCAAATTCTCTCCACATGACCCTTGCAATATTTCTTTGACCACTCAGTGGGCATACAATGCACATGGAATTAGAGAAGTTAAAGGGTCCGGGACTATTGGACGGAGAATTCCGTCCACCCACATCTGTTTATACACAGGTGGAAGTATTCAGACACATTTGTGCTCGTAACAAGCGGCTTCTACATGACACACTGATGGTAATACCAGTGGAGGGCCAATGTATTAAGTTTCCTCTATGTAACACATCTACCTACAGATGTGGATTTTACTCAAAGACCATATCCACAAACCTTCAAGAGGATCCACATCCTTGGGTTGGATCCTCCACCTGCATCTGAATCTGGAGTTTTGGAACTACATCCCATCTCTGGATCCTACAAGTGGCATTAATGAAATTAACAAAGTTTTTTTTAAATGAAACATGAAAGAGCAATCTCACACATGACTCATGCACATACATAAGCTGTATTCTTGTGCTTTGACCGGAAGGCCTCATACATTCCGGAGGGTTCACTGCTCATATGGCATGCAAATTCTGTCAAACGACATAGTTGCATGTGGATTTGCGCTGGAGGCAAAAGACTGTGGGGGTACAGCTGAGGTGCAGTTGCACAGTTTGAGAAACCCACGTCCAAGAAAAATGAGTTGAAACAAGGTGTTTAAGCACAGTGCATGGACACGAGTATTGAAGTCATGGATGATCAATAAGAGAGTACTGGGTACAGCATCAAGGCATGGACTGGTTAAGAGCAGAGGTTGCAGGACCAAGGCGTGCGCTGGGAGAAGCGAAGATGGCATGGAAAGAGGGGAAAAACCTTTCCTTTGTAGATTAAGAATGAACAGATGAATAGCAAGAACGAAGACATGGTGGCTAGCCATGGCAAACAGCTGGCATGGAGGCAAGGCCAAAGGTCAGGCTGATTAAGCGAGATGGAACTGATTGATTCATAGATTTCCAACAAGTGGCAAAATGTGCAGGGAAGATGCCATCATTATGTACCCTAGCTGAAATATGATTGTTGAGGCACTACTCATGATGGACGGTAGCTAACATTGGGATTCCACATGCTTGCGGTCCTCTGCTGCTTACACCTCTGCTCCTCCCGCTGTCGGCTTCCGTCATGCACGCGAAAGTTGTCGTTTGGCGCCGTTGATCTCCACGTAGACAACACCGCTCTTCCAGTCAACCCCGGATTGTGCCGGTACAGGAAATTTCGTCTGAGGATGATTTTGTGATACTCATTAGACAAAAAATCCAGACTGTAATATCTCGTAGATCTCCTACTTGTAGTCGTAGTGGATCTCAAAGTATCCGTATCTACTATCTCCCATCGACGGTCTTTCTTTCAAACACCCCTGGTTCAGTCTGTAAACCCAGTTTGTGAACCATGTCGTTGCTGACAAAGCTATGTGAAGCTTCTCCATCCAATAGTGCCAGTATCATTCTGTGACTTTTGCATCCTCGAGGTTGAACTTATTAGCACTATTTCCAGTTGGTCGTGCTCGTACCCCTTGTCAAAATTTACAATCTCAGAAACCCTTTGCGGCAATGTAGGCCAATCGGATGGGTGATTTTTTAGCGTAGATTGCTCCCCACAAACAAGAATTGCACCTTTTACTCCTGCACTTTGCCGTTTCCCGACTTGTTTTTTTGCGACTTCCCTCCCCTTTTTGGCATGTTGTTTGCTCCGAAAGTTGCAAGCAATGTGTCCAAGTTTTCCGGAGTTGTCGTATGTTTGTGTGTCTCTTTGGTAGACGGTGTCCACTTCCATTGGAGTCGAGGAGTCCGCCAATTGGTTTTTTCTGTTCCCATGATGATCTTGGCTAACAAGTCTCCAGCGTTGGATTCCTACGATGCCGTAGGATTCCTGTATCTGAGCGTTGTAGTCAGCACTGTTGATTCTTTCTAGTGCTACGATCATCCGCAGCAAGTCATTTTGGATGCCAAAAGTAGCGATTGCTCGCTCGATATCTCTCTTGAGTCCGTTGTATTGGAAACAGAGTTCGTCGGGGCAGATTTCTGCTCTGGTGATGATCTCCCGTAATCTCCGCATGTGCTCCGCCACACTGATCTGCTAACGTAGATGTTGCATCTTGTACCGTGCATCGGACTTCACATGTTGTCGTCCAAAGTGTGCGAGCATCGCGCACAAAGATTCACTCTAGTCGGTCGGTGGCGTCAGTGTGTCTTGCCATTGGGGGTTGATTTGCTAATAGGGGAGAACGCCTGCGGTCGACGGTATGAGACGGCTGTTGTTGGCCGTTGATAAGGCCCCGCCGGTCTCCTGCTGCCGTTGATTGGTCTTTAGCTTGGACCACCAAGTTAACGCCATACCACGCAAGAGTGCGGGTTCGAGGTCAATTTTCTTATGATCGTCGTTGACCCCAGCAGCGGTGAATTACACCTCCAAACTCGTCAGCCACATCTGAACCGCTGGTCCCTTTGAGTTTGCAGGATCGAACGGTTCTGGTGGAGCCGGACAAATCCTGGGTTTGCTCAAGAGTTGGGAACTTCTCTTGACGAGCACCGCTTCACGCGCACTTGCATTGCAAAGAGCCTCCATCGCGACATTGAGTTGTTGGAGCGGGCGGTTGTTGATCCCCTCAAGGGAGGAGATCCATTTTGCCAGTTCCTCGTTGATCCACGCCTGTCGTTTAGTGCCACCTGTCATCCCTTCTATCGTGGTCAAGGCTGTTGGTTGGGACGGATGGTTTATTGCCGTTGAGTCCATGACCGGATTGGTCACATACGTCATAGGGTTTGTTCCAGCTATTGCAAGGCCTGCCACACCAGCATTTACTGCAGCTTCAGGGTTCGCATACATCGGCACATTCTGCTCCTCCATCGCCAAAGTTGTTGCCGCACATCCGCTACTGGTCGTCAGTTGCGCTCGCTCTCTTCACGTTGTAGTCGCGAAGTCTGCGAAGTCTTGACATGCGAGATGCGTTGAAGGCTTGTGCGAGGTAGTCCTCCGGGTGGATAAAATAGTCGAGTACCTCTCTAGCACCGCTGCCCTCTGATACCAAGTGTTATGCCGAACGGAGCGTAGATGGTGAACATGTAGAAGTTGTGAGGCAAAACATGATTTATAATTTGGGACACTTGAGCAATTTATAATTAGCAGTAAGCGTACTTCGATGACGAGTATTGAAATGACCGAACAGATGTATACAAGTGTAGAGTTACGAATGAGGTATAGTCATGGTCATCGGGTCGATTGTTGACTGAAGCGTGTGAGGTTGCGTCGTGAGCGGTTGGATCTGAGAAGGTCCGCCGAGAAGTCGGGGGTCTTCCAGAATCAACGCTGAAGATGTGAGATGCATCTTTACATATCCAGATTCCTTTTGGTGCGTGGAGAAGTCGTCTAGAAGGTTGTGATAATTCTGTTCGTAGGTTCGCAAAAGTGGTCAAAGTTGTTCGAAGGTTTGAGTGTGACAAAGGTTTGAGTGTCGAAAAAGAGGGTCAATTGCCCCACTACGATTCTCGCACGGGAGCAAGAATTGCGAAGGAGCATGCCTCTCCTCACTCGATCAGCAGCCTGTTCTGCTGATCAAGCTATGAGAAAGCAGTGGGGGTTCCAGCTTGTTTTTTTACACAGCCTAGTGGTGGATGTTGTTTTTCAAGCACCAAATTTTACAAACCAGACGTACACGTGTCCCTTATCTTCTACGCGGGCATTTCTGTTATTACACAAACAGCCCATGGCGTCGCAAAGACCATGATATTCACGCCGACGGCCGAGGGCAAATTGGCCAAATGCCTCACCCTTAATGGATATTCCCGAACCTTTGGACAGTTTTGACCACTCTTGCCAACCTATGAATAGAAATACCACAACCTTTCGGTCGACTTCTCGGCGCATCAATGAGAATCTGGATTTATAAAGATGCATGTCACATCTTCACCATTGATTCTCAAAGACCCCCGACTTCTCACCATACCTTCTTCAATCCGACCACTCATGATGCGACTTTGTACGCATTCCATGATAACTGATCCAACAACCCCGACTATGCTTCATTCGTAACCCGACACTTGTACCTGGATGTTTGATCATTTCCGCACTTGTCATTGAAGTACACTTACCGCTAATTACAAATTGCTCAAGTGTCACAAATTCCAAATCGTGTTTTTCCTCACAGCTTCTACATTTTCAGCATTTACGCTCCGTTTGGCGTAACAATTGGTAACAAAGCGTGGCGGTGCTGGAGAGGCATCCGACTATTTCATCCATCCGGAGGACTACCTCGCACAAGTGGTCAGTGCATCTTGCACGTCACGACTTTGTAGACTTTGCAAGTATGACATGAGGCAAGCGAGTGCAACCGAAAACCAGCAGCGGGTCTTTCCTGACAACTTTGGCGATGGAGGAGGAGAACGTGCCGATGCACGCGAACCTTGAAGCGACAGTGAACGCTAGTGTGGTAGGATTTGTGGCAGCTAGGACAACCCCTACGGCTTCAGCGTCTAATCCAGAGATGAACCAGCCGCCCCAACCACCAGCCTTGACGACGACAGGAGGGACGAAAGGTGGCACTGGATAACATGTGCAGATCAACAAGGAACCAGCGTGTTGGATATGGGGTGCCAAAAAAAGTGAACAAAGTGGGTTGCTCAATAAAAATCATTAGGTTACAAGAGTGAATAGAGGATGTTTTGCTGGTTCTGAAGCACTTTACGGAACTCGATTTGGAGTCCGTTTGAGGGAGATATGGATTTTTAAGGTTTGGTGGCAATGGGTCTGGTTCAAGTGGCGGCTCCTACACTACCAACACCAATGACGGTCACAATTATTGGCCAGGGAGGTTTGGAGCGGCCTTCAAGGTAGAAAGGCGGCAGGAGGACCTTCAGGGAGCTTCAAGGAAGGTTTCCACCAAGATTATTGGTTGTGCACATGGCAGGGATGGTAATTCTCTTGTGTGAGAGTGTGAATGCCTCTCATCCCGCTAGGCTAAGAGTGTGCTAGGAGGTGAACTTTGACAGAGTGCTTCTTCCAGCTCCATGTGCAAAATGAGGTGTACTTAGGCTTGTTAGAAAGCTGTGCTAATGTAATTTCTCACTCAAGAGTTGATTCAGACATTTGCATTCTTTGCAAACCTAAATTCGCTTCCGTAATTTCTGTCTGTGTAACCTAAAACTCCCTCTCACAAACAGTTGGTCCTGCCTGAGGGCTGGCGGCTGCCTGGCTGCTCTTGGTGAGCCTGATCACCCTGAGGGCTGTCCCGGTTTCCATCAGTGGTATCAGAGCTAGAACAAGGCTTTGTCTCATCCTAGAGGCATTCCTTGCACCCTATTGTGTGAGAGAACTGTTTGTGGGTTGAACGTTGCTTTAGTATGACGACATCCACTTCTGTGGTGGCCGGCGTCAAGATCGCCAAGTTCGAAGGAAAGAACTTCTTCAACTGGAGCAACAACATGGAGATGGTGCTAATGGAGAAGGGTCTGTGGAGCCAGGTGGATGAGAAGGAGAAGGAACCAGTAGAAAGCTCCCTCTCTCCTGGCAAGGCCCGTACTACCGGGAGAAGCGTGATCGCCCTCGCGACCATCTACCTCCACCTCGCCGAACTGCAGCAACTCCTTGTCCGTGGCATCCTCACGCCAAAGGAGGTTTGAAAAAAGCTTGAGTCCACTTATGCTTCCACGTCAATCCTCATGAACATGCAGCTGCGTCGTCGCTTTCACACTGTGAAGATGGACGCGTCTGTATCCATGATTGACTACATCAACATGGTGAAGTCTCTCTCTGACCAGCTTCCTGAAAACGTGTGCTCATGCTAACCATCATCTCTGGCCTTCCTAGCAGTTACACTCCTCTCATTGTTGTCCTGGACCAGCGCGGCAACAAGCTCTCCCTCAACAATGTGGAGGAGAGCCTGCTGTTTGAGGAGGAGAATGCAAGGGAGAGGAGGGTGGGAACGGACTGGATATCGCTCTCATCACCAACTCTGGTCATGGGAGTGGTGCTGCACCAACCAAGGGCAACGGCAGAGGAGGGAAGAAGAAGGGGAACTGCCACTACTGCAAGAAGCCGTGGGAGCGGGAAAGCATTCCGACGCTTCCACGAACACAACAGATTGGGAGAGTGGATTTGTGACCACCATCCGGGTCCTACACGTCTCCGACAACACCGCCTTGTTCTGAATCATCAACTCAGGAGCCACGCAACACATGACGTGTCGCCAGGAGTGGTTCATCATCAACACCACCATCGAGCCTCGTCAGGTGTACATGGGGGACAATCATGTGCAAATGGCGGTTGGGGAGGGTGAGATTGTGTTTTGTGCTTCTGTTGAGGGTAAGCACGTGGAACGTCGTGTGAAGTGGGTGCTCCATGTTCCGGGGCTTGTAGCTAACCTCCTCTCTGTCTCATCTCTCATCTCCAAAGTCATACAGGTTTGCTTTGAGAATGGTGGCTGCACCATCTGTGCCCGTGCAGGCCGTGTGCTTGCAAAAGCGAACAAGGAGGGCGGTCTTTACGCTTCTACGTGGCGTTGAAGAAGGAAGCCGACTCAGCGTTGGCAGCGAGAGAGGAAAAACACAACATCGGCCTGTGGCACCGCCAGCTCGGTCACCTCGGCTTTGGTGCCATCATCTCCATGCAGCAGATGGAACGTGGCCTGGAGCTCAAGGGGGTGAAGCAGCCTGGTGCATCGGCTTGTGAGAGCTGCATTGAAGGGAAGCAAGCCCGCGCTCCTTTCACGGGGGAAGGGAAGGGACGGCTGAGCTTCTCTCACTTGTTCACTCTGATTTGTGTGGTCCTATGCCATCACAGTCCTTATCCGACAAGTTGTACTTTGTCACGTTAATTGATGACAAGTCGAGGAAGACGTGGGTGTCCTTCTTGGCTGGCAAGGATGTGCGCTTTGATGCTTTCAAGGTGTGGATTTTTGCTGCACAGAATGAGAGTAGCAGGCGGTTGAAGGTGCTTCATATTGATGGTGGAGAAGAGTACCTCTCCAACGACTTCCTCACCTTCCTCAAGCGTCGCGGGACCAAGCACAAGGTCACCCCACCTGGAACACCGTAGCTGAACGGCGTGGCTGAATGTGTGAACCGCACACTCATGGAGTGTGTTTGCACCATGCTCCAAGACGCGGAGCTCCCACCAACCTTTTGGGCGGAAGCGGTCAACACTGTCGTGTACCTAAAAAACCGGAGTCCCACACGCTCTGTGCCACTCGTGACAATGGAGGAGGCGTGGACGGGACGCAAGCCAACAGTGACGCACCTGAAAGTCTTCGGGTGTGGTTCATTCGTGCACGTGCCAACCAGCAGCCGTAACAAGCTAGATGTAAAGTCAGTGAAGGTCGCCTTCCTTGGTTACGACACCATGGGATACGGCCTCTACAACCTCGCTGCAAGCAAGATCATTTGCAGCAGTGACGTGGTCTTTCAAGAGGACGTGAAGGGCTGGACTTGGAGCCCTATGTCTGCAGTTCCACTTGCTCCCGCACTTGTACCTGAAGTGGGAGAAGTTCCGGTAGCAGAAGAGGACGGTGCGGAAGATGGTGGTGACCGCGGTAACGACAAGGAGGTGGAGGGAGCTGAGAAGGAGAAGGAGCCAGCAGCCAAATCTAATGAGGAGGAGAAACAAAGCAACATAGAGCAGCTGCCACGACAATCCACACGCATCAACAAAGGTGCAAAGGATAGCGGGGAGCCGCTGAGGTGATTCGAGCGCCTTGCAAGCAAACAGAGGCCGCTGGAGGGGCTAGTGAACTTGTGCACCATTCCACCAATGGGGTCGTCTGACCCCGAGCTTCTCTTCCTCACAGTCACCGATGACCCAGCCACATTCGTTGAATCCATGCATAACGCCGAGGCGGCAGATTGGCGTGCCATAGCAGACGAAGAGTATGGTGTGCTCTTGAAGAACGGCACATGGACCCTCGAGGAAGCTCCACGTGGCAGCCGGGTGATTGGGTGCCGGTGGATCTTCAGGCACAAGCGTGGTGCGGATGGTAAGGTGCTCAGGTACAAAGCACAGTTGGTTGCAAAGGGGTATGCACAGACTCAGGGTGTGGATTACAATGAGTCATTTGCACCTGTCGCAAAGTTCCCATCCATCCGAGCGATCCTCGCTCTTGCTGTTGCTATGGACTGGGAGGTGCACCAAATGGATGTGACTTGTGCATTTCTGAATGGTGACCTTGAGGAGGATGTGTACATGGAGCAGCCAGAGGGGTATGTGGTGGAGGGAAAGGAGGATTTGGTGTGCAAGCTTGTGAAGGCCCTCTACGGCTTGAAGCAAGCCCGGCGAGCATGGTACCACAAGATGGATGAGCAGCTGGCTGGCCTTGGCTTTGTGTGCAGTGAAGCTGACCATGCAGTCTATGGGCGCACACAAGAGGCAAGCCACGTCATCATCTTGCTCTATGTTGATGATCTGCTCATTGCATCTGACTCCAAGTCTCTTTTTGACGATGTGAAGCAGTCTCTTGCTGCCAGGTTTGAAATGAAAGAAATGGGAGAGCTCAGCTACTACCTTGGCCTTCAGGTCAAGCCCAACTGGCAGCAACTGACTTTGGAATTGTCGCAGAGCACGTACGTGAGCAACATCGTCAAGCGCTTCAACATGGCAAGAGCACGCAAGGCCGCAACACCACATGAAGTGGGAGCACAACTGAGCATGATGCAGAATCCTCGCGGCATGCAAGAGAGCAGTCACATGGAAGCAGTGCCACCCCGAGTAGCAGTTGGGAGCCTCGTGTACGCAGCAGTCGACACGCGATTCGACATCAGCCAAGAAGTGGGAGTGCTCAGCATGTTTTGCGCGAATCCGGGCGTGCCACATTGGGACGCGGTCAAGCGCGTGCTGCGCTACCTTGCAGCAACAGCAGCCTTTGCCTCGCCTTCAATGGCAACAACAGCCCCATCCTCATCGGCTACAGCAATGCAGATTGGGGAGGTGACCTGGACACAAGGAGATGCACCAGTGGGTTCGTGTTTGTAATCAGGGGAGGAGCAATTAGTTGGAGGAGCAAGAAACAAGAGTGCGTCACCCTCTCCTCCATCGAAGCTGAATACATCACCTTGAGTACAGCAGAAAAGGAAGCCATGTGGCTGCGTGAGCTGCTGGCAAGCCTTGGACAGCAGCAGACCACAGCGACTACAATCTACTGTGACAACATGAGCGCCGTTGCTGTGACCAAGAGCGTGGAGTTTCACGCCCGCACCAAACACATTGACCTGTGATATCACTTCATCCGTGAACTCGTGGCAAGGCAGGTGGTGCACATCAAGTTATGCTCTTCAAGCATGATGCTTGTAGACTTCCTAACCAAGCCGGTGGCAGCGCACCACTTCTAGCAGCTGAGGGGACAGAGTGGACTTGTGTAATTTTTATTCTCGCAAAGTGGGGCAATGTTGGATATGGGGTGCCAAAAAAAGTGGGCAAAGTGGATTGCTCGATAACAATAATCAGGTCACAAGAGTGCATAGAGGATGTTTTGCTGGTTCTGTATCACTTTACGGAACTCGATTTGGAGTCCGTTTGAGGGAGATGGATTTTCAAGGTTTGGTGGTAATGGGTCCGGTTCAAGTGACGGCTCCTTCACTACCAACACCAATGACGGCCACAATTATTGGCCAGGGAGGTTTGGAGCGGCTTTCAAGGTAGAAAAGTGGCAGGAGGACCTTCAGAGAGCTTCAAGGAAGGTCCCTACCAAGATTATTGGTTGTGCACATGGCAGTGATGGTAATTCTCTTGTGTGAGAGTGTGACTGTCGTTCATCCCGCTAGGTTAGGAGTGTGCTAGGAGGTGAACTTTGACAGAGTGGTTCTTCCAGCTCTACGTGCCAAATGAGGCATACTTAGGCTTGTTAGAAAGCTGTGCTAGTTTACTTACTAACTCAAGAGTTGATTCAGACATTCGCATTCTTTGCAAACCTACATTCGCTTCCTTAATTTCTGTCTGTGCAACCTGCAACTCCCTCTCACGAACAGTTGGTCCTGCCTGAGGGCTGGCGGCTGCCTGGCGGCTCTTGGTGAGCCTGATCACCTCTCTGAGGGCTGTCCGAGTTTCCATCACAGCAAACCGGATCCCCACACTCGAGGGGATCAACGACCAGCTGCTCCAACAACTCAATATAGCGATGGAGGCTCTTTGCAACGCAAGCGCACATGAAGTAGTGCTTATCAAGAGAAATTCCGAACTCTCGAGCAAACCTATAACTCGTCCAGCTCCACCAGAACCGTCCTAACTTGCAAACACAAAAGGGGCAACGATTTGGATGTGGCTGATGAGTTTGGAGGTGTACTTCATCGTTGCTGGGGTCAACGACGATAATAAAAAAATGATCTCGTGGCTGCACTTTTGCATGGTACGACGCTAAGTTGGTGGTCTGACCTAAAGACCATCCAACGGCAGCTAGAGACCGGCAGGGCCTCATTGAAATCCAACCACGCCCATCTAAAACCATCTACCACAATTGTTCTAGCCTTGGAGTAGATCAATACACAACGGAAAGACGCGTTGACGCCACCAACGGACTGGAATGAATCTTTGTACGCGATGCCTGCAGGCTTTGGACGATTGAACAATAAGTCCGACACTCGGTTCAAGCTCTAGCGTCTACGTTAGCAATCTAATGTGGTGGAGTACGCATAGAAATTCTGCAAAATGATCATTACAGCAAACATTGCCCCTGATGAACTTTGTTTTCACTGCAACAACGGCCTCAAGCGAGACATCCGGCAAGAAATCGCTATCTTTGGCATCCAGAACATCTTGTCGCGGATGATTGGAGTAGCAAAAAGGATCGATAGCGATGACTACAATGCTCGGATCCAGGAATGCTACCATTGGCGAACTCCTAACCACAATCATCGTGGAAATGGAAAAAACCAGTCGACGGACCCCTCGGCCCTAGTGGAAGTGGACATCATCGATCAGAAAGATACGCGAACCTGCTACAACTACGGAGAACTCAGGCACACACTCGCAATTGTCAAAGAAAGTAGCAGGCCAAAAGGGGGGAAGTGGCAAAAAATGAGTCAGGAAACGGCAGAAGGCAGGAGGAAAAGGCACAATTCATCTATGACAAGCAATCTGTGCCGAACGATTGACCATTTGAATGGCCTACATTGTCGTATAGGGTTTATGTGATCGCACGGTTTGACGAGGGATACGAGGACAATCAACCATCGATACTGCTAAAAGTTCAGCCTTTGGGATGCAAAAGTCATAGAATGGTACTGGCACTATTGGATGGAGGGGCTTCATACAACTTCATTAACAACGACATGGTTCATAAGCTGTGTCTACAAACCAAACCAGGGGTGAAATCTTTGACGAAAGACTATAGATATGGTGACTCGGAGAACCACTATGATTACAAGTGGGAGATCTGCAGGTAGTAACGGTGTGAAAATCTTGTCCAATGAGCGATCACAAAATCATCCTCGGACGAGATTTATTGTACTGAAAAAATCCTTAGGTTGACTGGAACAGCGGCGACGTCTACGTGGAGATGGACGACGCCAAACGACAAAGATTGTGTATGGGACGGAAGCGGAAAGTAGAAGCAGTAGAGGAGGCCGCAGAAGCCAAAGTCTAATAACTTGTGTAGCGGATATCGCTTAACTTGGCCAAGCATTGTACACGAAAACGAGCTCGTGCATGACTCATGCATCTCAAGCAAATGGGAGAAGCGGAAGTAGCAGCAGCTGACTCATCATCGGCATCATTAGCCTCATCAGCATCAACAAAATTTGCAATGGTACTCGAAGAGTTCGCACCCCTCATCCGGCAGTTTGTAAACGTCTTCCCCGACAAACTCCCGAAAACCTTACCTCCCCCGCGAGACATCGACCGTTGCATCAAACTAAAGCCGAGCAACAGACCTACCGTCCAAGAAGCCTATCGGATGAGCAATCAAGAGCTGACCAAGGTGAAAAGGCAGCTCCACAAAATGCCCGGGCAGGGATTCATCCGCCCATCCACGTCACCATACGCCGCACCAGTATCATTTGTGAAAAAGAAAATGGGCGAGTTGCGGATGTGCGTGGGTTATCGGGCGTTGAATGATGCTACCATCAAGAACCGCTGCCCTCAATATGAGAGTACCCCTTGACGACCAAGCGAGCCTTGTGGCATTCCAGTGAGCCATCCGGCTTCACATTCTTGCGAAAGACCCACTTGACCTGAATAGCCTTCTTCCCAGGTGGAAGGTCGACTAGCTCGTAAACTTCGTACTCTCAGATGGCGTGAAGCTCATCATCGCAGGCAACACGCCAAGCGTCGGCATCTTGTGATGAGAGAGTGTCCCTCAGTGTGCCCGGGTCAGGCGGCAAAGAGGGAGAGCTCTGCGTGGCAAGAGCGCACGCCTTAGTGTTAGGTCTGACGACCACAAGATCGGCTGCTACATCAGAAGCGATATGAAACTCGCGAGTGACGAGGTCGTGCCCTACAGGGCACGCTGGATGTACCTCTGTGTGCTTAGTGTGGACACTCAGGCCTAGGGCCTCTGTGTCGGGATCACCACTCGCAATGCAGCGAGTGGAGCGCCTGGGTGTGGGACCAGACACTCGCTGAGCTCCGGAGTCCAATGGTCGAAGACAACCGCCAGGCTCACGGGAGTAACCCGGACTCGAGGAGCCCACCTCAGGCTCAGGACCAGGCATGATCGCAACTAGAGAGGGCCAAGGCAAGGGAGTTGGTGATGCCGTGCGAGGAGATGCATGTGTGGGAGACACGGTACTCGGTGTGACAGAAGGAGTAGGCGAGACAGGGCCACGCACAGAGGCAGGAGTGCCGGCGGACACAGGTACGGTCACAGGAGTATGCACAGGTTCAGGATCATGGGTACCTGTGGGGTGCGAGAGAACAGGAGTAGAAGCCGGTAGGGCGGGAGAGGTCTCTGGGCCAACTGCGATGATCGTTGGGTCATTAAGAGCCGAAGGCCGCGAAGTGGAGGGAGCTCGAACGGACACATCAGCTTGGTGAGAGGTGCTCGCAGGCATTGACTCCCCCATCCGTAGAGAAACTTCACACGTAGGAACGTGCGTGATGGACTGCGACGTGATCGAAGTCAGATCACGGAGGTGAGGGACTCAAAGAAGAGCGCATCGCGTGGCCGAATAATGCGATGACGAGCAAAGTTCCAAAAGCGCCATGCCTTCGACCGCGGGGAGATGCCTTAAAAGGTACACAAGCGACCCCCCGGTGAGACCTTCGACCCCTGCTGGTCATGGGTGTACCACACAGAAGCCAAGCATCCCCAGACGCGAGCGAGGCGCAGGTGAGCACGGTTGCCAAACCAGAGCTCATACGATGTGAAGTGGTCCGGAAGGGGACCGTGCGGGAGGCGGTTCCAGACCCAAGTCATGTAGGTGAATCCTTCAAAAGCGAAGGACTCCGGTAGACCGCACTCAGACTGCATAACGCGAACTGCAACCTCCATGGTGCGGTTCTAGCGCTAAGAAACACTGTTCTGCTGAGGATTAGTAGGAGCGAAAACTAGTGAAAAATCCCGTGCTCGGCGAAGAAGCTGTCCATCTTGCCAAGAAACTCGCTGCCGCGATCCGAGCGCAAGGTGTGTACCGTGTCGCGGGACTCACGCTCGGCCATCACTAGCCACAAGTAAACCACGAGATCGGCGTCACTCGTCTGGCGTAGGCTGTAGACCTACCGCATCCGGGTGAAGTCGTTAGTCAAATTCATGACGTATCGACCCCGATCGGACAGAGACTCGATAGGAAGAGGACCAAGGAGGTCCGAATGGACTAGCTCGAGGGGGCAAAGTGCCCTAGCGTCAATCACATCAAGTCAAGATAGTCCAACATGGGCCATTCTTCTGCCAGCTGGCACTTCTGGGTAGCTCGCTAGCTGCTTGATGTGGGTACAATCAGCAACTAGGATGCACTCGCGTGGCGTCTCCCTAGGTAAGGCCATGGTCACTCAATCTGTACATGTGTGTGGGCCATGAATAGTGAGACAAGAGGGAATGGAGACGTGAGTGGCCAACGAGACTCCAACACTACCCCATGAGTTACAGGCAAACAACACACACACACCATGAAGCATGGCACCCAGGAATGCAAGAACCGGGGGTACAAGGAAGCAGGGATACATGAAACATTTCATTTTGGGTCATAGGGACAGGTAAGATCAACAGCATGTACAACACATTTGAAGACATTTTGACTGAGAGCCTTAATGAGAAATTCAGCTCTCTTCGACTACGTATCCACCCAAGCAACGTGGACAATGCAAGTAGCAATACACTCGCAAACAAAGTGGTGCTCCACGTTGATGTGCTTGGTATGTGAATGTTGCATGCTGTTATTTTTTGCAATGGCTCTTGTGCTTTGATTGTCATACTACAAAGTAATGCAACGAATGGGGACACGCAACTGATGGAGCAGGCGACAGAGCCACACAGCTTTCCGTGCATCGGAGTTATGTGCCCGGTCACTGTCAGTGAAGCCATCGACAAGCATTGAGGGCTTTGCACAAAAGTATAACCCGAGACCGAGGACGGGCTATGTCCGAATTAGCTTCGACACAGTGTCGGAGCCTACATGACACAGACGGTGATGAAGCAATCGTTGCTACTCAGGAGATTGAACGCCAGTGACAAAAGTATTAGCTGAAGGGGGAGGGGGAGCAAGGAGCAGAAGTCTGAGAGACATGATACAGGTCATCCACAACAGAGGCACGGAGAACAATGCTATGAGATTCAATGGCACTCACAGTCGTGGAGTCTAAAGTATGCTCCACAGAGATTCCTATCAGTGTGCAGGCACGGACAGAAAGCAAACCGAGCTCAAGGTCAGGCACAAACAGCAACTCGATAAGATACAGGGGGCCAGAAGGACCATCAAAACACTCGACCCCAACACCCTGGACTAGCAAGGACTGACCAGAGCCTGTACGAACGGAACGAACAGATGTAACAGGGTCGAGAACAATGAAGTCACTAAGACGACAGGTCATGTGATGAGTGGCACCAGAATCGTTGATCCAAGTGCCACCGGAATCACCACTGGAGGACGTCACTTTACAACGGGCAACGGAACACTCGGCCTTGGACGTACGATGGGCGGCAGATAGGGAGGAACAAAGAAAAGCACAAAGGTGAGACTCATGAATCCAATCAGTACAGTCAGGCCCATCGTCATCAAATGCTGACTGTGCCCCCCCACACGAGTCATCCCGAGCCACAAAAACAGAAGGAGAGACAGGTTGTGAACCACCCAGTTGTGACAACACACTCGTACCTCCCTGAAAGCAAAGCTCCAAGAGGTGTCGGAGCTCGGCGATGGTATGGTCACGTGGGTCCGGGTCGCCGCTGCTCGTCGGTGGTAAAGCCAGAACGGCTGCGGTCGTGGTCGCCGTGCGCCCAGAGGATGTGCTGCTCGAGACCGTAGTGCATGTACAATGTGAAGTCCGCGAGTAATCCACGCCCAGTCGAGTGGCTGCTGGAACTTGGTGTAGCGATGAGCACCTCTACAGTTGTAGCAACGATCACAGTGTCTACTTCTACTACCCGATGACGGCTGTTGCTACGACTGATGTTGGCCCGAGCCGCTCAGCCGTCGCCCCTTCTTCCCCTGTGCTGCTACTACAACACCATGTGTCTGAGTCGGCGTAAGCGGGATAGAAGGAGAAGAGGAGGAAGTGGCAGAGGATGGAGAAGAAGATTGTAGGAGGGGCGTCGGTGGTGATGCGACATCTGCTGCACCAAGGGGGGTCTCCTGATGAGCCACTGTTCTCTCATAGGCAAAAGTCATCTGGAGGAAAAGCTGGTGTGCCCAGGCAAGAAGCTGTAGTAAGGCCGAAAAAGGCTCGAGCACGGCGTCGCTGTACCTCATGAAGATGTCTATGTGCTCAAGGCGAACTCCGAGCATGATCGTGCAGAATGCCCACAGCTATGTACCTCATGAGGTCCCAAGGCGCATGTAGATGCACATGGCGCGTTGCTAGTAGTCGGCTACAGGCTTGAAAGGCCCCTGACGAAGGGAGTAAAAGGCACGAATATGTGCGGCGCAGGTGGCGTGCATCTCTGCAGCAAGCAGGGATAATGCCAATTCCCAACCTCCACGTGGATCAGCGCCGGTGCCGGTGCCCGCCTCGCCAAGGAACGAGTAGAAGTCGACGATGGTCTCGCGCGGCATGGCGGAGAGAAGTCCGCGCATCGCCCTAACCGCCGTTTGCACTGTCCTCGGTCCGTAGTCCGATACGGACTGTGGTAGTAGGGCCACACACCCTCTCAAGAGGCCCAAACCTGGAAGAGGATGTCCCAGCAGTAAAAACTGTACTCGCTGACGTACCGTGGGGGCGGTGTCTCGAAGTCCTTGGGTTGCAGCTCCATAGGGAGAGCAACGACAGGCTGGGAAAGACACCGGGAAGAGGGAAGTCGTTGGGCTGGAGATCAGGCGACGATCTAATCTCTTGAAAGCGAATTGTGTGTGGGGGCCGAGAGCTTGTCTGAAGCTGGCGGAGACACTCCTAAAGCACACGAGTCTCGCGCTCAGGGGAGTCGCCCTCCATGCCAGGCACATCTGGATCCTCATCCCAAGGATCAAGGGGTGGCGAGTCGGCTCCAACTCCTGTCTCCGATGTTGGAGCTGACTGCTGTGTAGAGGGTGCCGCATCGGCCGCTCCCTCAGAGGTCTGTCGTGGTGTCGTGGAATGACCCCGAAGAAGCTTGGTGGAGGGCGTCAGTCTGCTCCCACTACAGGCGACGCATCTCGTCCTGCTGGCTCCGCAAGTCCTCAATAGCCTGCGAATGTGGACTCATGACCCCTGAGGAGGAAGAAGAGCGATCTCATACCCTTTTCCCCTTATCACCGGACAGAGTCATGTCACCGCTCATTATGGGCCGAGACGTTCCATAATGCTAGCGTTTCTCAAGATCCCGAGACGGGAATAGTGGTCGAATTGTGCAAACACTAGCGTTTCTCGTGGAGTTGAAACACTGGCAGCTTTTGACTATCCGACCAAAAATTTCACCAAGTGCAGACTTTTAGGAAGTTGCTGATGTTAGCATGACCTGATGACGTCAGCAAGGAAAGATGCTCACGTCAGCTCCCCTCATTTTTTTTGTGTCAACCCTCGCGGTTGCTGCGCGAGCAGGCAACTGCTTTGCAGGAATTGCGCAGAAGCTGCGTAGTAGTTGAGCAGCAGCTTCTGCTCAACTGCTGCTGTTGTTGCGTCGTCTGTTTCAGCAGCAGCCGCGCGGCTGCGTGCGCAGTTGTGGCAGCAGCAGCGTGCTGCTGTGTCACAGTAAACTGTATGGACACGGCCTCGTGGTCACAGTAAATTGTACAAGTCGTCAGGAACATCACAAATCACAACATGGAGTATGTTATCGAGGACATACTCGGCCACTGACGACAGAATATCTTGTCAAGTGGCACGGCTACAAAGCCGCGCTCAACTGCTGGGAACCTAACGATAACCTTGGAGATGTCCATCATTTCATCGACGGCTAGTACAGCCATCAGAGGGCCACATCGCTATGCGCGTCGAGATCTTGCGGTTGAAAAGGGGAGGGGTGGGGGAGTGTTACGTACCAGACCTACACAAGTCCCTTATCTTATAAGTGGGCATTTCTGTTAATACACAAAAGCTCATCGTGTCGCGAAAACCGCGATCTTCACTCCGATGACAGAAAGCAAAGTGGCCAACTGCCTCGCCATCAGTGGATATTCCCGAACCTTCTGACAGTTTTGACCACTCTTGCTTTCCTATGGACAGAAACATCACGACGTATTGGTGGACTTGTCAACTCACCGGGATGAATGTGGACGTAGAACGATGCATCTGGCATCTTCAACGTCGATTCTCGAAGACCCTTGACTTCTCCACGGAGCTTTTCAAATTGGGCCACTCATGACTCAACACCACACGTGTCGCTTGACAATCAACCCAATGACCCTGACTATGCTTCAATTGTAACCCTACACTTATATGTACATGTTCGATTATTTCGCAGCTTGTCATCGAAGTGCACTTACCGCTAATAATAAATTATTCAAGTGTCCCAAACTATAATTCGCGTTTTGCCATGCAACTTGTACCCGTTCAGCATCTACGCTTTGTTCGGTGGAACATGAAGTAGGGCGTTACTCGGGTCATTTGCCTGTATTTTTGGTCTTTTAGTCGTAACCGAGGAGACGGCGTCACTCACCCCCTCGCGGAATGCATAGAAGGGCTTTTTGGGGTTACGTAGTAACCCTATGCAATCGGTTCGCTATCCAAGAATCAGCGTTGACGTCAGAAAATCCGCTGCACAAGGACTTCCGCGACGGCAATTCTGTCTGCGGTCGGTGTTTCTGTCCACCGACAGCCCATCAAGTGTTTTCTATGTATTTTTGTCAGCACTTCTGTCGCGTCCGGAAGACAGGCCCTCTCTGAGCGCGATTTTCCTTGCGGAAGCGACTCCCAGTCCGAGAAATACGTGCAAATCGGACAGAATTCGCGTAGCAACCAGGGTTTTTTCCGAAACAGATATCGGACATCTCAAGCAAGCACTTGACTTCACCGACGACGACTTCTCGGACAGGAGGGGAAGGCCGAGCAAAACTCGTTTCCAAGGCAGATAACATGTTTGAACCCGGCTTCAGTCTATTACTACGTAACCCCGATGCAAGCCTGCGTGCAGTCAATGCAACTAGTTGGGGTTATGTAGTAACCCTATGCAATCGGTTCGGTATCCAAGAATCAACGCTGACGTCAGAAAATCCGCCGCACAAGGACCTCCGCGACGGCAATTCTGTCTGTGGTCGGTGTTTCTGTCCACCGACAGCCCATCGAGTATTTTCTAGGTATTTTTTTCAGCACTTTTGTCGCGTCCGGAAGACAGGCCCTCTCTGAGCGCGTTTTTACTTGCGGAAGCGACTCCCAGTCCGAGAAATACGTGCGAATCGGACAGACTTCGCGCAGCAACCAGGGTTTTTTCCGAAACAGATACCGGACATCGCAAGCAAGTACTTGACTTCACCGACGACGACTTCTCGGACAGGAGGGGAAGGTCGAGCAAAACTAGTTTCCAAGGCAGATAACATGTTTGAACCCGGCTTCAGTCTATTACTACGTAACCCCGATGCAAGCCTGCGTGCAGCCAATGCTACTAGTTGGGGTTATGTAGTAACCCTATGCAATCGGTTCAGTATCCAAGAATCAGCGCTGACGTCAGAAAATCCGCCGCACAAGGACCTCCGCGACGGCAATTCTGTCTGCGGTCGGTGTTTCTGTCCACCGACAGCCCATCGAGTATTTTCTAGGTATTTTTTTCAGCACTTCTGTCGCGTCCGGAAGACAGGCCCTCTCTGAGCGCGATTTTCCTTGCGGAAGCGACTCCCAGTCCGAGAAATTCGTGCGAATCGGACAGACTTCGCGCAGCAACCAGGGTTTTTTCCGAAACAGATACCGGGCATCGCAAGCAAGTACTTGACTTCACCGACGACGACTTCTCGGACAGGAGGGGAAGGTCGAGCAAAACTAGTTTCCAAGGCAGATAACATGTTTGAACCCGGCTTCAGTCTATTACTACGTAACCCCGATGCAAGCCTGCGTGCAGCCAATGCTACTAGTTGGGGTTATGTAGTAACCCTATGCAATCGGTTCAGTATCCAAGAATCAGCGCTGACGTCAGAAAACCTGCTTCACAAGGACTTCCGCGGCGGCAATTCTGTCTGCGGTCGGTGTTTTTGTCCACCGACAGCCCATCGAGTATTTTCTAGGTTTTTTTCAGCACTTCTGTCGCGTCCGGAAGACAGGCCCTCTCTGAGCGCGATTCTTCTTGCGGAAGCGACTCCCAGTCCGAGAAATTCGTGCGAATCGGACAGACTTCGCGCAGCAACCAGGGTTTTTTCCGAAACAGATACCGGAAATCGCAAGCAAGCACTTGACTTCACCGATGACGACTTCTCGGACAGGAGGGGAAGGTCGAGCAAAACTAGTTTCCAAGGCAGATAACATGTTTGAACCCGGCTTCAGTCTATTACTACGTAACCCCGATGCAAGCCTGCGTGCAGCCAATGCCACTAGTTGCCATATGCTATTTTCCCATGTTACATCCCGAGACAGGCCAATCAAGGTGCGTGGTGACTTGCCTTCCGTTGCCGTTCATGCAGCGAGCAAAGGCGGCAGGCGCCGGGAACGCATGACGCGCACGACCTGCGTTGACGAGGTTTCAATCATTCTTGTTGAATGAAATGATTCCTCTCTGTTCCAGTCAGCTTTCAGACAGCGAAGGGTTTCCCAGCTCTTGCGCTCTCACGCCCTACCACGCGAGTCGTCAAGAAAACGACAACCGAGATAACCGAAAACAAACATTTGACTCTACATTTCATCGAAGCCAACACATCTGTTCAACAATGCTTTGTGAAATAGATACAGTTATGTGAGACGAAGTTGTTCAACACTCACAAAACACCGGAAAGTTTATATAAGGTAAACGACACAGAAACACAATAAAAAATGGACTCATTTTCGGAACATACAGGATACATGAACCCCATAATTCACAAAAAACCCTCATTATGTTAATATTCAAGATTTAATGTCTTTCTCATGAAGTCAAAATCCTTAAGCGTAGAGATGCATAATGTTGTCAATAAAAATGCATTAATGGTAACATCTGGATATTAGGATAGGTTTGTATCTGGATGTTATTTTTGAATACTAGTTTTAAGAACCGTAGTAGTAGGTCAAGATGACATAGGATGTGAACGTCACAAGGAACATTGAGATCACCCTTCTCAAGTGTAGCCTACAGCTTGAGTGTACACTTTTTATATAAAAATGTAGAATGAGGGTGTAAAATTAATGATAATTATCAATTGTTAAATTCACATTGAGCTTTTAATTTATATTAGAACTCACGGTTTATTTCATAGAGACGTTTTGTGTATTCTAATGTAAGATGTAAGTGTATAAGATATCTTACATTCAACACTTGACGTGGATTCAGTGTTTTTAAAGAAACCATGTTTTTATCCATGGTGGATTCTAAGGTAAAAATTAAAGAATTTTTCGATTCAAAATGAGTAGAAGGCAAGCACTTGGGGTGTAGACCTCAATGTGAGATTTTTACTCCTTATCAAATGTACAACTAGAAGTCAACCTAGAAAGGAGCGTGAAATACACACCAGAATTGATTTAATTATATCAAAAAGTATTTTTAACCACAGAAGCTGGAATTTTCTTGCATTGAAATCCCAATAAAATAACCTTAGTCAATACTCCGATTTATTTGAGTTGTTATTTTGGTCACACCTCAAATGACATTAGGCTAGTTTTGCATACAACTCCATTCGCCCCCCTCGTCTATCATAGCCCTCCGGACCGAAATGAACAAGTTCCGTCGCCCACAGTGTCGCCGGCCTGACAACGCATCTGGCTTTCCGAGGAGGAGGGATCCGAAGCTTCCACGAGGCGCATGAAACAGCACCCCGCCATCGCACGCCACCCCTTGCGAGGAGCGCAAGGGACCATTTAGTTGTCACCTCACTGCCTAGACCACACAGCTGTGGGGTCCATACAGCAAGAATGGACGGCCTGTGGGACTTGGCGTCAAGAAACGAGGTTCGACTGGCCCAGCCCTCCCGTCGATCCCAGCGTCAACCATGCCATTTGTGTTATCGACGGCCCATGCGGCTTAAGTAATCATATGAACTATGTGCGCTGAGCACATAATGTATCTAATTGTACAACCAACATCACCCACTCAGATTCGCTAAAGAATACCTTGCAAGCTAGAGAAAAACCTGAAAACAGCCATTGTAAATGGGGCCATACAAAAAAATTGATCAGGAAATTAATTAAAAAAACATTTCATGTCCAATGACAGTAAGAAATACATTCGACTTTATCATAAAAATAATACAAAACAAGAATTCTACAAACACACTCCCATAGTAACAATGAGAGCCACCGGGTTAGAAAATTCATAAATCAAGTATAAAACAATTAAAAATAGAAACAAATAATTCAATTAAGTAAACTAAAACATCAAACTCCTAATAATGTAAGGCCCATTAAACAAGAAAAATGAAGAAATATTCTCATTATTTAGCATGTTATGGTGTAAAAGGAAAACATTCTCATTAAAATCACAAATAAATAGTTTTAATGACACATGAAATAAGATCACACGATAAAAATTAACTAGTAGATGAAGAAAATACTGAATTTCAAAGGAATAAATAATTGAAAAACAAATCCGAGGTGAAAACTATCCAAATTCTAGACCAAATTAAAAAAAGACCATTTTCTCAAGTTCACACACAAGGCTTCAAACTAAAGATGTTTATCTATGAAAGTTTTATGTTCAACATGCCTTATTACTTATCAATCTTGAAACTTTTCATCACCATGGTTCATATCACAGTTTCACCACGTCATTATGCCAACAAGATGTTACTTCAAAGACTCACATAACTCACAAAACTAAGTGTAAAGGGACTTCTATCCTCAAAATCATGACTCATAAGGTGGCAATGTAAAAACAATACAAATGTTTATTTATTGAATTTTCTCAACTAAATTGACCTCCATTGTTAGATTTACAAAAGTTTGAAAAAATAAAAAACCTTCGTTTTAGTGTCAAATATGTTTAATGATAGCAACATTTTGAAACATTCAATCAAAATATCAAGTAATGAAGGAATCACAATAATCAAAACCATGATGTTTCGGAAGTACTTGGAGTTTTTCTTTCAAGACACGTTGGAAAACGTGCAATCACACTAATGGATCAACCTATGCACTAAAGACATAATGTATGCCACATTACAATTTCTTTTACTACATAAATAGACTCCATGATAAAGGCATTATCCATGATAATTAAATGACTGCATAAAACCCCATGTACAATTTCAGACAATAAAAACATTTGTTTACGAGTGTAGTGATACTACAAGGGGAAGGGATGCCTTCAAACTTTAAACAATAAACTCATACATGCCTACCATTATCAATTTAACATGAATTTCATTAAAAAAATGAATAGTAGGAACCTTCGTAGTCAATAGTTTTAGAAATGAATACTAAATTTCATAATACGGTGCATGTAATTGCTCAGTTTTTATCACTCATTTGATAAACCTCCCCTTTAACTTATGCACCCTTTAACATTTGGTGTTTTCCTTTCATGTCACACCATGGGAGGGGGAAACCACAGTCAACATTGGCAAAAAAGGGAATGAAAATTCGTTTTGCATAAAGAAAAACTAAGAAAAAAAACTTGAAAATGAAAATTTCAAAATATACACACCAACAAAGTGGAAAGAACCTATTGAGAGATACTCACATCCCTCCATCCACCCTAAAGACTTGTAATCCATCAAATGTAATGGACTACATTAGATTCATGAGTAAAAAATATATCTATATTGTTTTATTGAAAACATAAAATAGTTTTTTTATGTTATGATGATTGATAGCGTTATAGGGAACTCATTTCAAACTAAAACATTTGATGAGGGATAATAATAATAGAAAACAAGCATTGAATGTAGGAGATTTAAGAACCTCTCAATGGTAATGATTAAACTGAATCCTTAAGAAGTTTCTTTGAGGAATCACGAGGGAGGGTCCATTCTGCCCTCCCTCTTTGTTGAAGCGAGGGGTGGTTACGTACCTTCAGTCGCGTTAACAAGGGCTGGCCGGCGGCCAGCAATTCACTGGCCACCGGCTAGCTTGCTGCCCGCCAGCTAAACGGCTGGCGACCGGCCAAGCGACCGGCCGACCATTGACCGGCCAGCCACTAGCTGCCAATTGTTGAGTGGTGCGATTATTGCGCTGGTGGAAAAGCTACAAGTAGGCGCACACGGCACGACAATCGGAGCTTTACATGGAAAGATACGGAGTTTTCCGTAAATTCCCGGGTTCACGACCTACTTGGAATATTCACCAGTAGGACGAGATAAATCCTGGCAACCAACCCTGAGGTTTCTTAAAGGGCCTGGTGTGTACTATAAGAGTGCTGGCATGCGCAAGGGGGTTGCGCATGCCCCTAGCTAGCTCTGGTAAGGAGGGAAGCTACTCGCTGCACATCACTACGCAGCGACCCTAGTCAAGGAACATTGCAGCTGACTCGATGTGCTGCATGCACCCTGAACATCAAGTCTGCACTACATCAGCACCCTCATGCGGGGAGCTTGGGCTAGTCAATCTGCATGGGCCTGTCAAAGGCGAGCTTCAGGAGACACCTGATCAACGGCCTTGATGCTTCGTCATCGCTAGATCAGCGGCCGTCAGAGGAAGGCCTGAAGGCAAAGCAACCTCCTGGGGAAGCTACACCTAAACACCTGCCAACGCTTCCACAAGGAGGAAGCTTCCTCCTGACCCTGTTCAGGTGCTAGTAACAAACTGTGTACTACTGGAAGCTTCTCCTGAAGGAATTTTCCCCTTTTTTGGTCACAAGGGGCAGCTGACCTGAACCACCTGAAGGAAGCTTCTCCTTTAGGTGGTCAACTTGCCAGGACCTCAAGTATAAAAGGGGAAGCTCCTCTCAGTTCAGATCTATCTCAGCACACTGTCAGACATGTGCCCTGCTCAAGACGTTGACTCTGGAGCTTCTGACCAAGACTCTGCTGGAGATCCCTCCAAGGCCCCTGTAAGCATTGCAAGGCCTGCAAGCGTGGGTGGAGGCTGCCTTGGAGGCCAGTCAACCTGAAGACTGCGCCAAGACCCTTACCACGACGTCCTGTAGGGCCTAGCAAGGCGTTTCCCCTCTATGGGCTAGGAGTTGTGCTAGCCTAGTGTGCTTGCATTTTCCATGTACCATACTTGTACTTTACATCAATCAAGATTTCAGACCAGATATGCCAACCCTTTCCCTGCTATTGCACAAGCTGTCTGCAGATCACCCAAAGATCCTAGCAGGAAGAGTCCTAACCCTTGCTGCCTCCATCACAAATTCAACATGGTACCAGAGTAGTAGGTTGTGATCTCAGCCTCTCAGCAAGTGCAGCAGCAGGAAGAGCAGCAGCAGATTGTGTAGTGGTGGAGACGTTCTCCACCAACCCTGTACAAGCTCAACACGAGGGGCGGATGTGACGCCGCTTCGCAGAGGCGCGTGGTTGGCTTTCCACCTGCACAACAAGAAAGAACAACATGGAGGAGGAGAATGCTGCATCAGCTTCTCCTATCGTTGATGACCAATCTGTATTGCATGGTTTGCGCATGGGCCAAGAGCAGGGGCGCCATGTCGTGGACTACGCACAGCGCCAAGCGGAACATGCACAACGCTTGGCGGAGGAGGTGCAACGCATGGCGCATCAAGAAGCCGCAGCACTCCAAACTGTGGAGCAAGAGAGGGAGGCGCTAAGGCAGTAGACTGTCGCTCAAGAGTTCTACGGCAACAAGAGCAACTGACCCATGCAAATCAGCAATCGCACATGCATCAGCTGCAATAGTCACATGCGGCTCAAGCAGCCCACATCGCACAGCTTTAGCAGCAGCTGGCATGGGCTCAGTAACAACAACATCAGATGTAGTGGCAACAGGGTTCACAAGCATCATCAGCTCATCTGCCTTGAGCAAGCCCTCCCCTAGTCATGCAACCAGCCATGCCTCCACAAGTGTAGCTAACTGCAGCACCTCATGGAGGCATGCAACAACCGTTTGTGGCTCAACAACCACAGCCTGCTCCTGTGCCACCCGTGGCACACTACCAGCTGGTGCACCAAGCACTAGGGCCGCAACCCTTTGCGGTGCAGCAAGCACCACTAGCACATGGGCCGCAGCTAGCGGCAGAAGGCTTTATGCCAACCCCACAAGCAGCAGCACAAGGCAAGGCGTATCAAGGCCTGGAGGATGGTGTGCTACAAGCAGAAGCCTCACTACACTTGCACAAGATCAAGATTGACAAATTCGACGGTGAGAACTTCCCGCACTAGGCACACAAGTTCAAGCAAGTTGCCCAAGTTCAAGGCATATGGAAGTTCTACAACGGCTACTACACACCTCCGCCTCCAAGATCGTTGTCGAGCGTGGTGGCAGAGTTCACATATTTCACACGAGCTACTTTCATGGTGCTGGACGACCATCTAACTCCTTGCATCCTGCAGGCCAAACGCATGTACGAGGAGGCCACTGAGCTAGCTCGCCTAGCGTGGTCCTACTTGCTAAGGACCTACATGTCCGGCGATTCAACCTTCAAATCCCACCTACTAACCAAACTGTCGCACATCAACCTCAACAGCTTCGACAACATCGAGTCCTACATCAACAAAGCGAAGTCACTTCGAGACCAGCTCGCAATGACAGACGCTCTCGTCTCAGAGCCTGTGTTCGCGACCTTTCTCCTCAATGGACTAACAGGGGTTTGGGATGACGTGAGGAAGGTACAAAAGTTCAAGCATGAAGCGGAGCTCACAGAAGCATACGTTTACAAGATGCTTCTGACAGAACAACGCGACCGGCAGCTGACAAGAGAGAATGAGAGGATTTTCAACAATGCGACTTACCAAGGTGTGAGCGATGCTGTGTCCACTGCTCAGCCCTCCCCGAACACCCAGTCCACGAGGAACTCCGTGTCCACCCAGTCGTCCGCCCACTCTATACCGAACATCAACATCCAAAGTGCGTGCGCCCAGACGCAGGGTCACGTCCTGCAATCGAATGCCATTATTGCAAGAATCTGGGGCACATGAAGCAAGATTGTAGAAAGAGAATGTGGGAAGAACAGCACCAGCTCCAATGATAGGGCCACCTATGCCCTTTGCAGTAGCAAGTCTCCACCACGCGACTGACGCATACCTTGGTTTGTGGCACAAATGACTTGGCCACATCAGCAACCAGACCGTACAGACAATGCATAAGAACGAGCAAGTCAAAGGTATCAGTCTCAAGGATAACAACATCAAGGACGTAGCAGAGCGTTGTGAAGACTGCGTGTGTGCTAAACTTCCTCAACGAATGTTCCCTCTGGCTACGAAGTTCGACGTCACCCAGAAGCTGAAACTCGTCCACACCGACATATGTGGACCTCTACCAGCGGCCATAGTTTACGGAGGGCATCGCTATTTTCTGCTCTTTGTCGATGATGCCACAAGGATGATGTGGAGCTATCCACTCCGCACGAGAGACGAAGCGCCAACGTACTTTTTCAAATGGCTAGCAATGGCAGAAAGGCAAAGCAACAGGAAACTACAGTTTCTACGTTCTGATGGTGCCGGCGAGTACACGAGCACTGAGTTTGCCACTCAGTTGGAGGATCTTGGCATCATGCAACAGTTCTCCATGCCATACACACTGCAGCAGAATGGCATAGTAGAGAGAGCGAACGGCACGATGCAAGAGACGCTGAAGTCGATGCTGCTTGGTGCACAGCTCGACAACTCGTGGTGGCCATTTGCACTACGGCAAGCGGTGTGGGTACGCAACCGCGTGCCACACGTGTCACTACTGGGCATGACACCGTTCTAGGCTTGACATGATGACAAGCCTGATGTCAGCATGCTTAGGACCTTCGGGAGCTTGGCACTGCTCCATGTCCCAAAGGAGCGTCGGCGGAAGCAGGCTGACAAAGCAACATGGGGTGTCTTCCTTGGACAAAGCCCTAATATGAAGGAGTGGGAGTTCTACGACGTGGACTCCCATCGCTTAGTCACTAGCACAGACGCAATCGTTTTTGAGAACCTGACATGCTCCACCTGGGAGGCAAAGCAGTCAAGTGAGCCTACTCTACTCAAGCCTTCTACGACTCCTATGTGGAGACGCTAGAGGAGGGGGAAGCAGACAGTGAGCCACTCACCCTTCTTAATTTGGATCAGGTGGATCAGCAGCCGGTGGCCCCGCGTGTGTCCCTCGATGCTCGTCGGGGCAAACGCATCTCCACTGATCATGAGTCGCTCATAGAACCTCATGAAAAAATGAAGACCGTGGTAATGGAGGATGTTGCGCATCCGACGGGGAAACCACATGATCGAGCTGTTGGGGATACGGGGTGCCTCACGCGCCTCTGCGACAACAATTGCAATAGGAAGAAGAGCAGGAGAACCCAAAGGAAAACATGGCTGTCACAGCCTGCTCGATCTACAAGGAAGCGGTGCACTTCCTTGTCGACTTTACCACAACACATCTCGCGGCCCTCGTCTCAGCAAGCGACCTGTAGCCTGAGCCAAGAGAGCTAAAAGAAGCCCTGAAGGCGAGCATGCAGCGCAACGGAAAGCAGCACTGGACGCGGAGTACCAGAGCCTCATGTATCAAGGAACTTGGGAGCTCACAGAGCTTCCGTCCGGTTCTCGTTAAGTGGGGGTGAAGTGGGTGTTTCTCGTCAAGACAAAAGCCGATGGAAGCATAGACAAGCTCAAGGCTCGCCTTGTGGCAAAAGGGTTCACGCAAGTTGAGGGACGAGACTTCTTTGAGACGTACGCTCCCGTGAGCCGCTACACCACCGCTCGCATCATGCTAGCAGTTGCAGCAGTGATGGACTACAAGATGCAACAGCTCGTCGTGAAGAATGCCTTTCTACACTGCAAAATGAATACGACAGTGTACATGAAGCAACCGTACGGCTACGACGATGGGAGCGGCAGAGTGTGTAAGCTTGTGAAGAGTCTCTACGAAATGAAGCAAAGCCCTCTGCTTTCGTACTGGAAGCTGCAAAGCGTCGTACAATCATTGGACTTTGAGGCATCGGTTTACGACGATTGCCTCTACTTGCACTGGCAATGTCCTGAGGCAAGGCCAGACTCCTGCTTGCTGGTCTACGTTGACGACCTCCTAATCATTGGGCCGTCGGCAGACTTCATCAAGGCCACGGCAACCGCCATGGGGCAAGAGGTCAACGTGACCCTCATGCCCAGTTTTGAGTACTACCTTGGCATGAACATTGAACAGGACTGCGAAGCACATACCCTTCGCTTGAGCCAGTAAACCTACGCCCGGAAGGTTTTTGAATGTTTCAACATCCCAGATCAACACGTGCCAACGCCTCTGTCACAACAGTAGTTGACACATCAGGGACAGAGGGGGAGCAACGAGACTGACTACCGTGGTAGAGTCGGCTCATTGATGCATGCAACCAGTTGCACACGGCCGTATTTGCAGTTTGCCGTAAGCAGCTTGGCACGCGGCAACGAGACTTGCACAGAGGGAGCATGCAAGGAGCTAGACAGAGCTCTTGGCTACCTCAAAACAACAGCGGACGCAAGTCTACTCTTTAGCACGACAGACAGCCTCGACCTTGAGTGTTATGTCGACGCAAACTTTGGAGGAACGGAGGAAGACCGTCGGAAAACAACAAATTTTGTGTACCTGCTCGGTGGGGGAGCAGTGTCCTGGACCAACAAGCGGCAGAACCTTATCACACTCAGCTCCGCAAAAGCTGAGTACGTGGCAGCCACTATAGCTGCATAGGAGGTCACATATCTATGCAACCTCCTCGAGGACATCGTCTTTCCTCAACCGCAGCCGACAAAGATATTCGTCAACAACAAGTCTGCGATTGACCTCGCAAACTCGACAAAGTTCCAAGGTCAAACAAAGCACATCGACATTCGTGGGCATTGGATTCGTTCAAAAGTCCGCGACGGCACAGTCAAGCTAGTGCATGTGTCGGGAACCAGCCAAGCAGTAGACTTCTTGACGAAGAGTGTCCGGAAGGACGTGTTCTACAAGTGTGCGGGGCAGTGTGGTCTCACCTCCAACGCCCTCTCGCAGTATGTGCGGAAGCGGCCAGTCGTGGATGGGACGCGAAAGTCAAACACGCGAAGCTCGGCCATGGCATGAGCCTGCTTTATGCACACAAATAGCGCATGCTTCATGGTACACGCAATAGAAACAGTGGCAGGCGCAGGAAATGCGAGGGCAGGGCATTGTCGGGGTCCACGTGTGAGCGGATTTGCTCACGCAACACCTCAAAAACCTGCAGATTCTCGAGCTGCAGATGGGGGCTCTACAAGTCGTCACGGTTATCATGGACCGCGGGATGGTGCGAGGCAATTTGCAAAATCGACTCCAAAAGTTACAGCTTCGGAGGAACATGAAATTTTTAGCGGGCTTCAGCTCATCGCCACAATGCCAAAAGCACCGCAACAGATTTTTCAAGCTGGAGAAAGGCAGCAGTCTGATTTACAACTTCTTACAGCTAAGCCTTTGCTGCCATCAACAACAGTTTCTGTTAAAAGATCTACCGGCAAAGCAGAATCCCTAACTATTACATCAGGACCTGTCGGAACTAAAACCAACTGCGGCGTAGTTAAAAACGGGCGAGACCAGAATCTCAACCTCAGAGGAAACAGACAAAAAAGGCTCTCCGCACATGTGCAAGCAGCCAAGGCAGCAAATGCTGCTTGCGCAGCTAGCGCAACTGCAGGTTCGGAACAGCCGCGACAAATGGGAGGTGAAAGAGAGCAAGCAGCCGAGGGAGAAGAAAAAAGGAAAAAGTGAGCGAGCGAGCAAGCAGTCGCTTACTCGCAATCCTCGATGCTCACGTCAGCACGCGAGGGGGAGCGAGAGGAGGGCCCGCTCGTTAAGCATGGCCAACTCGCAAGCAAGGAACTCTACGACGACGGAGAGCAGGATGAAGCCGACGGAGAAAAGGACGAAAGCGCTAGGGAACAAGACGAAGTCGGCGGATAGGAGGAGGAGGCTAAGCAAGAAAGAGCCACTGCCGCGATGTGCGCGATGTGCCTGCTCCACTACGCTGCGGCGACAGTCTCACCTGCAGAACAGTGTCCCATGCATGCAGCTGTGGCCGAGCGAAACGAGGCCTCCCCACTTCGCGCGAAATCGGTGGTGACACCCCAGATTTGGTGGACGAACGCACGAATGACCACTACGGACACTTTGAGCAAGAACGATGGTTTCAAGTGGACACTTTGCGGACAGCAAGGACAAAATCAGGTCTTTCCGAAGGAGAGCAAGAGTACAGTGGCAGTTACTAGGGAAAACAAGCTGCTTGCAACTGAAAACGACAGTGACTGCCACAACAGCCTCCCAGATGGCATTTATACTGTACAGGCGAGTGGAAAGTCAACAGACGACCCATAAAATTTTTTTCTGGAAGATTCTCCACCTGCAAAGGAGCAGGAAGGTTGTAGGAAGCAGCACAGGGGCGATGGTCATCATGTAGTGCTTAGTCGCCAGGAGCAACATGAGGAGTTGCTTTTGCATGAGGCAAGCGATGATTTTCTGGAGTGGCCCAAACTCGACCCGGCGATTTTTGGGAATGACACGAAGCGACCCCGGCACCGATTCAAGAGGAAATAATTTTTTCCTTGGGTGTAGAAGCAAATATCAATAATTTCCTAGACTTTCCACTCATTGAGGAGGATACTCGGCTCCATTTCCTTGACGAAGATTTTCTGGGAGTCACTCGAGGAATTTTTTGGGAGCGCGTAGGAATGACACAAATCAAATCAATAGCGCACCAATCGAGGGGGAGTGTTGAGTGGTGCAATTACTTTGCTGGTTGAAAAGCTACGAGTAGGCGCAGACGGCACGGCAATCGGAGCTTTGTAAGAAAAGATACGGATTCTTTGGTAAATTCCCGAGTTCACGACCTACTGGGAATATTCACCGGTACGGGCGAGATTAATCCTGGCAACGAGCCTTGAGGGTTCCTAAAGGGCCTGGTGTGTACTATAAGAGTGTTGGCATGCGCAAGGGGGTTATGCATGCCCCTAGCTAGCTGTGGGAAGGAGGGGAGCTACTCGCTACACAAAACTGCGTAGCGACCCTAGTCAAGGAGCATTGAAGCTGACAGGGGAAGCGGCATGCACCCTAAACATCAGGTCTGCACTGCATCAGCACCCTCATGCGGGGAGCCTGGGCTAGTCAATCTGCATGGGCCAGTCAAAGGCGAGCTTCAGGAGACACCTGATCGACGGACCTGATGCTTCGTCATCGTTAGATCAGTGGACGTCAGAGGAAGGCCTGAATGGCAAACAACCTCGTGGGGAAGCTGCACCTGAACACTTGCCGAAGCTTCCTCAAGGAGGAAGCTTCCTCCTGACCTTGTTCAGGTGCTAGTAACAAACTCTGTACTACTGGAAGCTTCTCCTAAAGGAATTTCCCCCTTTTTTGGTCACAAGGGGCAGCTGACCTGAACCACCTGAAGGAAGCTTCTCCTTCAGGTGGTCAACTTGCCAGGACCTCAAGTTATATAAGGGGAAGCTCCTCTCAGTTCAGATCTATCTCAGCACGCTGCCAGAAATCTGCCCTACTCAAGAATTTGACTCTGGAGTTTCTGACCAAGACTCTGCTGGAGATCCCTCCAAGGCCCCTCTAAGCGTGGCAAGGCCTGCAAGCCTGGGTGGAGGCTGTTCTGGAGGCCAGTCAACCTGAAGACTGCGCCAAGACCCTTGCCACGACAGCCTGTAGGGCCTAGCAAGGCGTTTCTCCTCTATGGGCTAAGAGTTTTGCTAGCCTAGTGTGCTTTCCTTTTTCAATGTACCATACTTGTACTGTACATAAATCAAGATTTCAGTCCAGATTCCCCAACCCTTTCCCTGCTATTGTACAAGCTGTCTGCTGATCACCCAAAGATCCTAACAGCAAGAGTCCTAACCCTTGCTGCCTCAGCCCGATCGGCGGCTGAGAGGCCACGAGGGCCTTGAGGGCGAGGCCTTCTGGCCTTGTGCCCTCGCCCCCCCTTGCCCTCCTTGCAAAACAAGCAAGCCAGGACGAGGGATAGGGAGAGCGAGGGTGAGGTCGAGAGAGAGTTGGTGCAAATTTGCTCACGTCCCTCGCACGCGACGATTTCGCGCCAGATCAAAACATAAATCAAAGTTTGTCCTCGACAAACTTCGACATAAAGTAAACAAAGTAACTCGTGCGAACACACGAGTTCAAGGTAAAAACTCCCGGTTTGGGTCCCTAAACCAAGGGTTTGGTTAAAAACGAAAATGGGCCTCCGGAGACCCGAAACATTCGAGTCTCCCTGTTCTTGGTCGCTGATGACGATTGCCCCTCAGTCCTGTGAAAGGGGTAAACCCCTTGACGCGGACTTAGAACGCCATTCTGCGAACTCCGACGACAACTTCATAGCAGGAGGTGGAGACACGACACGTTATAGTGGTTCTCAAAGCAAGACGACCCTCGCGACTGAGGGTTTGTTGGAAATGGAGGCTACGTCACATATAAAAGCGGCCGGCAGCTACAAGCAGCAATAGGAGATCCAGTAGTGACTACGACATCTACAATTCACGGATTGAAGCGACGTAAAGTGCGTTAGAGAGCTTGAAAAAAGCTCTACTCGGTGGAGACTCTTCCTTCCAGCCTCTCTTCACTTCTAGAGGGCTAGATGGATTTTTGTGGGACGGGGTGTGGCGTTCCAACCTTAAAAAACCACAAAATCTTCCCCATTGTCAAGGCTCCTTCAAAATCCCTTGATCCAAAAATTGGGACAGTGCCCCTTCCCAAGTTTAGGGATTCTAAGAGCCAAAGAGCACCCTAAAAAGAAGGAGGGTGACACCTTGAAGATTTTTTGCGGCCTGCCAACGCCGCCGGCTAAAGGGAGACGTCGCCCAAGAATGCGAGAGGCGTCAAGGATTGTGAGGAGAAGACCAAGGAAGATAAGAAGACAAGAGGTAGACAAGAAGGAGAAGAAAGAGTGGAAGTCTGGGTAGGAATTGTTAGAATTCTCCTTAGCACTCTTTTCAGTTGTTTTGTGAGCGGCACTCACATTCCTCCTCATTCCATTGTCTTTTAAATTTCTGGTTTCCTAGGTACTAGTCCTTGCCAATTGCCGTGAGTCAGGGCTTAGGAAGACTAGTTTTAAAACCCACGATTGTGTGCCAAAGTGGCGGACTAGGGACATAGAGAATTAACTTATAATTGCCTCATTGATCGTGAGAGTAAGGGGTTTGTGGGAGGCTAATCCTCCTTAATGTTATGGGGTGATTCTCAAACAATCTTCACGTGCTAGTTGCACGAGCGACGAGATGGCAAGTGCCGGATTGTCCAAGACCATCAAGGGCAAGGTGGTGACGGCCTCGCCACAAGCTCTTGGCGGATTCCCAATTTTGGGAGCAGCCGCCGCGAGCACGGTTTCCAACCCAAAGGCAACCGTATTGCCAAGGGTAATCGTACCGCCGAAGGCAAACGAGGCCAACCTCGGCGAAACCGAGAAGCGTGCGGAGGCCAAAAAGGTGCTCAACAAGCACGTTGACGCACACGTGGGCGACTCCCACGCAACGGACGACGCGATGGAGGAGGATTTTTGAGGGGAATACCCCGACGAAGAGCACAACGCCGACGATGGCGAAGGCGAGGAGGATTGCGACCATCGTCATCATTGTGCGACAAACTTGAGCCAATTTCTCGAGAAGGGCAAGAAGCCCGCTGTATCGCCTGAAGCTACCGATGGCATTGAGACTTCCGAGAGCAACAAGGGCGGTGAAAGCAGCCACACGGGAAGTTCCTGCGAGAACGAGCCGGACGACGTCGTCGCGAAGGCATTTTGCGATGACCGTTGTGAGCTCGCGGAGTTTGCTACCGAGGCCGCAGGACGACTCAAGATCACACGCGATGGTGGAGATACGGCACCACTCGGAGGAATGGGGGCGGACCCTCCTTCCTACGATGCAGCTGGAATGGGGGAAGGTAGCGCCCACTCAAGCATCATTGTCGACGACAGTCTCCTTTAAAAGGTGGGACTCCTTGGAGGCGTGTACGCAAACCGTACCCTCTTGTAGTGGGTAAGGGTGCACGGACAATGCGAGGCCTTGGAGCCTATCGCCGATGCTCTGACAACATCAGAGCTCAAGTTCGCGTTCACAAACTTGCTAGCCAACATTGGTCAAAGCATCACAAACCTTGACCGTGATCGCCAGCAGTAGCGTCTGGTTGCCCATGAGGTAAGTCGCAAATGCAACGACCTCGACAAGATGTTGCACAGCGTGACCCAGGTGTGGATGCAGTAGCAAGCGTAACGTGCCACAATTGCGAATGCCACTGCCGGTGGCAGCGACGACTTGCCTACCTCGACGACTTCGAGGTCGGTCATGAACATGTCCTTCCTCCACAATGTGGAGATCTTTAGGAAGGGCGTGAAGCTGACCAACTGGTTGAACTGCATAGAGCACATCCTACGTGTCCACAAGGCTCCACTGAGCTAGTGGGGCGACCTTGCCACGACGCTGCTTGAAGACAAACTCTTCAAGTATGTGGTCAAGGAGTGGTATGCGCAGCAGCCGCACCTCGAGTGGCAGCCCATGCCATGGGAGGCCTCCTGCGCGTTCATGCGCAAGAAGTGCACTCAACGTGAAGAGGCGTAGTGCGCCTTCCACAAGATCAAGGACTTCAGGCAGCTGGGCAGCTTGCTCGAATCCTACTTGAGCAAGTTCGCTGCACTTGGAGAAGAAGCCGAATGCTTCACAGAGGGTGATGGGACTCAGACCTTCATGTTCTCGGAGTGCATGCTGCTGGAGTATCTCCGTGATGGTCTCGCCAGCAAGGAGCTAAAGGACAAGACCACCACGACAGCCAGTGGCCAAGCTTGGATATGCTGGAGGGTGTTGCGCGACTACATGAGCGAAGTGCATTCGGCAAACCCGAAGTAGTACTTTAATGCACGGCCAAACGTGCGTGCACAGCAATGCTACGACATGCGCATGGACGTTGTAAGGGCTGGTGGGTCAGCTGGACAGCAAGGTGGTGCCAAGGACAAGCAGCCTGTAAACCCTCCAACGAAGAAGGCTGGTGGATACAAGGGCCCAAACAACAAGCGTTTCCGCAAGAATGACAAGCTGCAGGCAGCGCGTGATCGTCGCAACATTTCCTTCCGTGAAGGGATCTGCCACAACTGCATGTTGCTGGGCCACTTTAGGGCTTAGTGTCCTCAGGCTGCTGGGGGTGGACAAGAGGCCGCGGCGTTAGCTGCAGCAGTAGCACCTTGTGGGGATGGTGCAACACGAGGCCGCAAACAAGGCCGTGGACAGGGTCATGGTCGCGGTAATGAGCCCGGCTGTGGTAACGGACAGGGTCATGGGGCAGGTTTTCCCCACCCCTGAGTGACGTTAGTGGGGACAACTCAAGCGTAAAACTAGATCATGAGTGTGATTTCATGTTTTTAGATGAGGATGTTAAACAATTTAAGTTTTTGACGAGTTCAAATTTCTCTTTTGTCTTCTCTCCTCTTATTATACCGCATTCTACACTTGTTGACTGACATTGCCCACAAAACCTTGCATCTCTGGACTAGATGCATGATCGTACATGCTTACTGGTGGAAACACCGACCACTATGGAAGAGTTGTGTGATGTAGTGATTGAAGCAAACGCCTTGAAAGCAATGAGTTCAATCGGGTTCGTAGTACGTTTAGTTGCCAATTTTGACCGAGTCAAATTTAAAGACTGGAAGGTGCTAGCCAAATTCACACGTGCCCATAAGATGTCAACCCGAGTGGGTGAATCATGGGAGTTGGAGCGCTTGTCGTACAGATTCCGTGTTAATCACAAACTTGGCTTGCCGTCATTGAGTCTGTTCCTCGGAAGAGTGGAGGTAACATGACGATGCAGTTCAAAGGACACCTAGCTGGTGCTCCTGTGAATGTACTTGCTCACACTAGAGGAGACGACTCTTTTGTTGAGGTATAGTTAATTGACCTAAATTCATACACTCCACCATCAGTGTATCCAAAAGTGTATTCCCGTCTCTATGGATTTTTCAACATTTATCCACATAAATGCATGCGGCTACGGCCCACATACGTATTCCTTGGCAAACATGCAAAGAGTTCAGGTGTTCTTACGACGTATAGATGTTTTCGGTTTTGATCAATGTTTACTTTGCGATCACTTCCCAATACACTTTTCTGTACACACTTTCAAGGTTGAGGTGATTGGTTCTGCATCCTTTTGTTAAGCTTGGCTTTACCGGATAGGTTGGCCTAAATTACGAGCCAAGGAATGACACAGTTTTTGTTGGTGACAATTGTACAGTCCTCGTGATCGATGCTTTTAAAGGAAAAATTTGCATTCAAGGGTATACACAGAGTGTCACGTTGAATGTATTAAACCTTCTTGACCTGTTTGTCATGGTGTTTGGCGATCCCTGGCTCCGTGAGAACAAGGCCCTAATGAGCTTTGAATCAAAGGGTTTGATCCTCCGAAAAGGACAGTGCCGCATTACGATGATTCTGAGTACGGAATTATCACCTATTTGACTCAAAGTTCATGCCAGCTTGTCTGTAATGCAGGTTTAGAGACGTATTCAAGAAGGTTGTCGATACTTCTTAGCTCAGCTGCAGAAAGTGGAGGACAACGTGAAGGAAGACAAGCCACAAGAGATCAAATCTCTATTGGCAGAATTCTTGGATGTATTCGAAGACCCACTCGCTAGGATTCCACCAGAAAGACACATGAGCCACCCGATTACGCTCCAACCGGAGGTGTCTCCTCCGTTTAGACCTTGAATCCCCTTAGTCTAGTAGAAAGGCGAGAGGCCAAACACCAAATGAAAGAGTACCTTGCAAAAGGGTGGATTGAGCCCGATAGCTTTTCGTATGGTGCACCGATCGTTTTTGTGAACAAAAAGGATGGTGGTTTACGCAAGTGCGTGGATTACCGAGTGTTGAAGAAGCTGATGGTGAAAAAAACGATTCCCCTTACCGCAGATTGAGGACCTTTTTTGACCAACTCCAAGGCACAAAAGTATTTTTGTCCTTGGATTTGTCTCAAGGGTACCATCAAATACGCATCACGGAAGATGATGTGCCCAAAACCGCATTTCAAATGCACATGCGACACTATCAGTTCCTAGTGTTATGCTTCGGGCTTGCGAATGCCCTAGCAACCTTCCATGGAGAAATGAACCGAACATTCACCAAGCAACTCGGATAGTTTGTTTTGGTTTACCTGGATGACATCCTTGTTTTATCCAAATCAATGGAAGTGCACATAGAGCATATGCGCGAAGTTCTTGCAATCCTTCCGGAAAAGAAGTTCTATGCAAAAGTGAGCAAGTGCAAGTTTGCACAAAACGAGCTCGAATACCTTTGACACATCGTCGGCAAGGACGACATCCGTGTCGACCCAAGAAAGGTCCAAGCTATTGTGGACTGGCTGCGCTTTGAAAATGCTGGGCATATTCGGTCTTTCCTTGGCCTTGCAAACTACTTTTGATGTTTCATGCAAGAGTATTCAACCCTGGTAGCACGGCTAACCAGGCTCACGCAAAAAGAAGTGCGTTGGGAATGGACACCTGATAGCAAGAACACATTTCTTGAAGTCAAAGAGCTTCTATCCACGGCGCCCGTTTTAGCTGTTCCGGATCCATCGCAATCATGGGAGGTTTGATGTGATGCATTGGTAGTAGGATTTGGAGCTGTCTTCATGCAGAATGGTCATCCAGTTGCGTATGAGAGCCATAAACTCATCCTTGTGGAAATGCGGTACACAACTTGGGATCAAGAACTCCTTGCCGTAGTACATGCTTTCAAGATGTGGCATTGGTACCTCGAGGTTGGGGAAGGGGGTTTGACGATCGTGACCGACCATAATCCATTGGTGTTTTTCGAAACGCAACCGAACGTGTCAAGGAAACAGGCGCGTTGGTGTGAATACCTGAGCAGATTCTCGTTCACATGGGAATAACGGCCAGGACGCATCAATGTGGCCGATCCACTAAGCCGACAGCCTGTGGAAATTAAAGCAACCACTACGGTCAGTGGGTGTTTTATGGCCATTGCAACAGCAACATTATAACCACCAGATCGCCCTGCACCTCTGCAACAACCACCACGAGAGATTATCCATTTCAACAATTTTGTAAAGAGGATCCAGATGGGACACTATGTGGATTCTTGGTTTCAAGACTCTTAAAATCTAGACAAGTACAGCTTGGTGGAGGCTACAAGAATCTTCTGGCACAGGAAACAAGTTGTTGTGCCAAACTCAAGAGACCTTCGAGCACAGGTTATCTCCCTGTTCCACGACCCGCCGGTCGCAAGTCATGTGGGACCCCGAAATACCAAACAAGCATTCTCGGACCATTATTGATGGCTAGGATGGAGTGTTGATGTCTATATGTATTGCATGACGTGCGACCCATGTCTTTGGAATACGCTTGTAACAAGAAGCCTGCAAGACTCCTCCAACAGCTTCCCATTCCTGGGACTCCATTGAAGTGCGTCAGCATGGACTTCATTACTGGTCTTCCGAACACGGTCCGTGGCCACGATGCAATACTAGTGGGTGTGGATCTTTTGACAAAGATGACATTGTTCATTCGTATAACCACTGACGTGAACGCAGAGGAGAGCGCTCGTCTCTTCTTTGAGGGTGTCGTAAAGTACCACGGTTCGCCGTTGCGCATTATCTCCGATCGAGATAAAAAATATGCTCGTAAGTTTTGGCAAAAGATGCACGAGTACTTCGGTAGTGAGTCACAAATGTCGATTGCATTTCACCCTCAAACTGACGGAGAAACAGAGTGCATGAATTGCACTCTAAAGCAGATGCTTTGCATGTACGTGGACTCTATTATGCATGATTGGGACAAATTCCTAGCACTGGCAGAGTTTGCGTTAAACAACTTGGTGAACGTGTCCACACAGTTCACACCGTTCGTGTTGAACAGTGGTCGGCATCTAGTGGTACCCTCTTCATTGGTGAAGAGTGGGACCACAGAAGGACAGGTTCCTTCCGCTCAAGCCATTGCCAAACGCATCAACTCCTTGTTACAAGAAGCGAAGGTTCACCTTCAAGCAACTTGGGAGTGACAAAAGGCATATGTCGACAAAGGTCGCCGGGAGGTCTCGTTTGACATCAGTGACAAAGTGCTGCTTAGCACTAAAAACCTTCGGCTCAAGTCGCCAGGCACAAGAAAACTTCTACTGAAGTGGATTGGGTCGTTTGCCATTGTGGCACGCATCGGGCCAACGGCATACTGATCGCTACTTTCGCCGAGTATGAAAATAGATGACGTGTTTCATGTGAGCCCCCATACACAGCAGACGGAACCGTTCAGCCACCGCCAGTAGTCCTTGCCGTCGACGGCCAATACGAGGTCCTTCGCCTACTCCAGCACCAAGAGCGTACTCTTCGGTCGTGCGTTCTCAGGGAATACCTCATTCATAAGGCTGGTTGTGGACCTGAACATAATTCATAGGAGCCCGAACCTCGGTTGCCCACAGGGGAGGTGAACGAGTACTGAAGCGAGCTTGCAACTCGCATAGTTTGACGTGTGGCAGGAGGTACCACCTGAACACAGAGAAAATGAACAACATTCCCACAGGGCATCATTTCTGGACAGCGACCATAGGAGGTTGGGGACGCCCAACATGGTTGTCGTGCGGACGCTTCAGCATAAAGGGGGAGGCTGCTAGCCGTGCTTACATACAAGCTGCACCTTAGGTCTACGTACCATCCTCGTGTTCATGTCTAGCTCATGATTGAAGTTATCAATTTTCTTTCACAATGTTGACGACTCAATGACCGGCAATCCTAGTTGGTTTTCATGAACCGGGATGGTTCACAATAAGTGGGGAGGAATGTAGTGGGAGGGCCGTTTCGGCCCCCCCTCCTCACTGAAGTGTGGGGTGGTTGCGCACCACCCCTCGCGTCAGCGAGGACTGGCCGGCGGTCAGCACTTCGCTGGCCAATGGCCAGCTCGCTGCTGGGTGGCTGGACGACCGGCGGCAGGCCAAGTGATTGGCTAGGCACCGGCCAGCTAGCCGCCTGCCGCTGATCGTGGCCTCACCCCGATCGGCAGCAGAGAGGCCACAAGGGCCTCGAGGGCAAGGCCTCGTGGCCTCGTGCCCTTGCCCCCCCTCGCCCTCTTTGTAAAAAAAGCAAGCAAGGACGAGAAATAGGGGGAGTGAGGGTGAGGTTGATAGAGAGAGAGCTAGCACGAAATCACGAGCGTGCCTCGCATGCAACAATTTTGTTTTAGAATGGCAAAACGTAAATCAAAGTTCATTCTCAACAAACTTTGGCATAAAATAAACAAAAAAAATCGTGCGAACACACAAGTTCAAGGTAAAAACTCCCGGGTTGGGTCCCAAAACCATGGGTTTGGTTAAAAACGGAAATGGGCATCCAGAGACTCAAAATATTCGAGTCTCCCAGCTCGTGGTCATTGATGACGATTGCCCCTAAGTCTTGCGAAGGGGGTGAACGCCTGACGTTGATTGAGAACGCTATTCTGTAAACTCAGACGACGACTTCAGAGCAGGAGATGGAGACACGACACGTTACATGTGCATTACATGCTTTTTGGTGTACGTTTTTGTCCATGGTGATTCTTGACAATTCACTCTTGTTCTAGTATGATATGATGGTTGATTTAATTGTTGGGGTTATTGGAACCTGAAGTAACGAAGTCATTGCATGCTTTGATGCACCAAGGGGGTCCTGCTACTCTGCATGATCTCTCCGCCAAGCAAGCAAATAATGTACTTTAATGTGCGAAAGAGGAGAACTGGAATCAAACTTGTAATTTAAAAGATTATCACGTACAAGTATGGTAGAATGGAACAACTATGTAACACATCTCAACTCAATGCTTTGACACAACTTACCCCATCCAGGGGCGCAACACCTTGGTAGGCTTTCAAGGCCATCATACTCAAGGTTTAAGCACGGTCACCGTACTTTGAGGTCAATTGGCCTTTAGGTTCTCAAGGCAGCCTCCTTTCAACACAGACAACAAGTATCAGACTTACTATGTTGTCTAAGGAATTCTAACCGTGCTCATCATGTTGACAGTGTGCTGTCAGGCTTAGTGGGTTGATAAAGGGGGATATGAATAAAGTCCTTCCAGACTCAATCAACATTTCTTAGGCAGAGGTGATGCTTGACAGTAACTCTCGGCTCTACGCCTAAGCACAACTTGTGGCTTAACGATGAGCAACATTAAGAGAGGCAGCTGTAAAAAGGCTGGTCGCTAGTCTTGACCATAGTGTAGCCACATCTACTAGGTAGTTAAGCGTTAAGATACTCAGGGACGTCCACAAACACAAACTAGAAAAAGGTTGCCAGGCTAACATGGGTCTATAAGTGAGAGAACAATTGTAGAATCTTCGTGTGAGGCGTTGTCTGGCAATGGAAAACTATTGGTGCAACTATTAGAGTTGATAGTGTCGTTATTCAAGTTGTGTTGGAGTAGTTGGAGTGTCTTGATTTTGAGAGTCTAGTTTGCTTTTAAATTGCCATCTCAATAGTAGACGAGCTGGTTAACCAGCTCACAAGCTTGTTGATATGCCCATAGGAAGCTTGTTGCTAGAAGGTCGTAACTTCCTCATCAAGGAATCTTACCAATCGAAGGCAAGTAGCTTTCTCCTTAAGGAAACTTATAAAATGCTAGGAACTTGACCGTGGTTCCTACTGTTTAGAAATGCATGATGCAACTAACGTAGGGCAGTCCCCACTCTTGGCTCCACATGCAACTATTGAGTCCTGCATGTAGTTGATGATGCAGCTATTGAGTTTTGCATGTGGTAGTTGATGCAATCGTGGTTCATGCATGCATCACTTTATGGAGAGCGGTTCTTGCTCCACAATTCCACTTACATATGCTGATGTAATTGGTTGTAGCAGTATAGCCATTTGTCGCACCACCCGGATTGGTCGTTGTGAAGTATGTACTAATGCTTGCATGAAGATCGTGCAAGGCTAGCAAGTATGCAGGCTAACAAGTATGCAAAACCCTATTCATCATGCAAGGCTAGCAAGTATGAAAAACCCTCTTCATCATGCAACACTTAAAGATCCAGGTTTCTTTCTGCACTTGGACGTGGATTCCAGTATTAAATCTGGCATATAAGTAAAACCTTCTTGGCAAACCTTAACTGGGCATTTGCAAGGAAAAATCCAGAACTTTGATTACAAAGCTGCGGTTGTTGATCCGAGTATGCCACGTCAAAGCTATCACTTAGTGAAGTTATTGCTCACTCTAATTGTAATAATTTGTGACAATGTAGTATGCACTTTGACCAAGTCTTCCAGAATAACAATAGATGTAAATGGATCATTTTTCATCGCAACGACATACAACTCCTCAATTCTTATTATTGGATTGTTTTTTATTAGCTATCATGATGCTTACATGTTTTTGATTCGTTAATTTGAAAGTTCTTCAAATCACATACAATGATATTGATAATATGAAAAGGTCATTCAGTCAGTTTTCTACTCCTCTCAGATTCATATTCCAAAATTGACCTTTCCAATACTTAAAACTAAACCAATGAATCAGTTTGTCATATTTAAGACTATCTAAGGTAAGAGTTATGTATGGCATTTCTTTTATGCAATAAATTCCTTGATTGATATCATATGAATTTCATGACATGATTAGTTTAAAACATTTATGTAGATATTTTATAGAAGGTGCATTTGCTTTTTTTTGTGTTATGAGCTATTGAAGAGGGGAATTTGTTCACATGCATTCTTCCCCACTCAAAAGATATATCTAGTGAAAACGTTTTGCTCCTGTTATTATGCTACAATGATGTTTCCTTATTACATCTTATATTTCTTTTCATGTAGTCATATGTTACCTTGTTTAGATAAAATTATACCCCTCTTCATCACCATTCACTTGTTGTGATATTTCACAGCATAAGGTCTTGAATCATTTTCAATTCAATTCACAAAACAAATTGTGTTGTTTTGTGTCAAGAACATGAAATTGGAACGTGAACACGAAATCATGTCATTCCAGAGAAAGATCGAAATTTCACAAATGTTTTTTAGATTTTGTGTTGTAAATCATCATATGAATGCAAGAAGGGCACGGAAGTGGAAGAGAGAAATAGAAAGAGAGAGAGGGAATGGAGACTAACTTGCCTTTTCATCAACGCTCATCAAACAAGTGCGTAGGATATCTTAACGTAATGCTACATGTATGCGTGCAAAGGCTTAAAGGTTGTTACGGTGATTCATAAAGAATTCAAGGATCAACTTTCTATGTTGATAGTTTTGTCCATGGGTGGTGATTTGCACGCGTTTAATGTCTTTTAGAGTGGGAACACCCACGCACACAACTTACAAGTTAGATTTTTCTTGGAAGTATTTGTTTCACGTCACAAGAATGTCCTCAAAACCTCAACCAGTTTTTGCCTTCAAAGACCACCTAAGAGTGTTTTATTATGCTTATTAACTGAGAATACATCTATGTTTTCCTTAAGTATGTTTTGGTTTGCAATGAATCTATCTGTTCTTCCTCATTTTTAATGCATGATGCCTTAAGGAAATGCCATGAAAGCATTGGTCTCATGAGAGTGTCTTAACATCTAGGTTTTTTTTTTCACCCTTTAGGCTGCATTTCAACGTCGGAGCCTATAAAATTCTACTTATACGGGGCCTCAAGGCTAATCTACAAAGCATTTTGAAATGATAAGATGATTGGATTTCAAATGTTAGATTCATCAATTTTGGCATATGACAATAATGATGCTTGTATTAGATGGGTTATGATCATATGAAAGCACCAAATAGCCTAGGAATTGGTTTGTAGTGCTAAGTGTTAGTTAAGGTTGAATTGATTATTTCACTCAAATCTGTAACGTGTAGTACCATGCATGTGTATGAAAACGTTTTGGAGTCAAATATTCAGTGCAATAAGCTTGAGGATTGTGTTGTTTGGACACTTTGTAAACAGTTTTTTATGAAGAACTATGTCGCATGTGTTGATTTATTTTAAAGTTATTTTTTAATAAGTTGTTTTTAACCTTGGAATTTGTGTAAAAATTATTTAACTCTTAAGGACCAGCAACAAATTCAACTTTTTCAATAGTTCAAGTCAAAGCAAAGAAGTATGATATCACGACTCAGAAAATAAATCCTCTCCCATTTTCATTGTTATATTGGATAATGTTTATAATATCATTTTATTTCTCATTCACTTTTTTAGCAGAAATTGTGACGATGTAATCAAGTAGAATAAATTGATGATTGAGTGAATAAGAAAATATTGTTAGAAACTTTGTGGCCGTAGTCTTTTGAGGTAGTGACATAATAAAATTTGAATAAGGAATACATGTTTTAGCTTGTTGATGTCTATTTGTGTTATCAAAAGCACATGGAAACATTCGCTCTCACATGGGATGTCCGTTGCACTTTCATTGGTTTACATGAATACTAAGGTTTAGGTTAACCATGTCCAAAGTGGCTTTGTTTTCATTTCTCATGTAAAACACATCATTATGTTCAATGTGTTAAAAAGCAGTTTTTTTTTTACTTCTGTGAGAAAACTATGGTGTTACTTGCCTAAGAAATATAGATAGTCTCATGGATTCTATAGCACTATGGGTGTGAAACCGTTCGGAATGGTTATGGAATTGAGAAGATAGTTTAAACTGAATAAAGTACTCTTAATGTTAAACTTCGGAATGCTGAAAAAGGAGAAGGAAGAATTAACATGTTTCTTCAAGAGTAACCATCTCCTATAATCTTTATGCTAACTTACGCCAATGGTGAGAATGATGTAAGATTATGATTGGTAAGAAGGCATGTAAGAAGTTTTGATGGTAGAAAACTCCAAGGGGTAAGTTGAGGAATGAAAACATAATGAGTTGAGTTGTATTAATGTTGCTCTTGTTGTCCGTTGAAACCTTGAGAATTTTTGTAGTGTAGTACCATAGAATTTGAATGTCCAATTTGGGAACTCCCACTTCATGTAGTTCATGTTAAGAGGAAATAAGAGGCTTCTTTTATTTTATGTACCGAGTACGATACCTTCACTGATGAATCACTTGGGGAGTATATAGTACCTTTTTTTGGTTAAGAAATCCCAAAGTCTACATGATGTTTTGAAGGATAGGAAAGGGAAGGTATCATGAGTTTGTCTTCTTTCATGCGTTAAAACTCTATGTTAGCTATTCATTCACGTATTAAATATGAAATATAAATAATGTGAATGTTTTGGATTATGTTTTGGTGCCTAAACGGTATTGTCAACTGTTCTATTCTGTTTGAAGCCTTTTTCATTTTGACGTTAGGAAGACTCCAATAAACATTGGTAAAATTGTGTAAATGTATTTGTTTAAGATTCAAAATTTCAACATCTCGATGTAATTACTTGATATCTCAGAAATATGTTTCATATTTTAACTTAAAGTTTTTTTTATCTGAGGCGATTGGAGAATTTTTTTGTACTTTTATGTTTAGCAAGAGGGAAGTTATCGACAAAAATCTAGAGTTTCATGAGCCTAAACATGGATGTAATAGGAAGGTTATTCCCATCCTCTTTTTGTTTTTTTTCTCTAAAATAGGTTTTTACAGTTATAGCCATAAGTCTTGAAATAACACACATGTTGTTCATGGTAAGGTGTTGCTCCTTGATGTGGTTGACATTGCAATCTTCTAAAAAAATTTGTTTTATTTTATGAAGGTGGGAGAGGGATTCTTGGATATAGTGAGATATCTTAAGAACTACATATAGAATTTGATGTTTTGAAAAACAAACATGACTTGGTCTCTTTAAAGGTAAGAAGGGAAGTTCTTGACATCTTTTAGACGATTTCCTTGTGGTATCGTAGTCATGATTATGAAAGTTTCTTGTCGTGCCATTCTTGTTTGTGTCAGAATTTTCTGCAAATCTCTTGGTGTTGTTTTTGGTATATTAGGTGGACATGTTACCTTTCAGCTAGAATCAAAGGGGGATGGATTTCAGGAACCACATGATTTGGTTTGATTTACAGATGTCGTTGAGGTCTAGTATCATGGAAAAGCATGGCTTAGGTATTCAAATGGATTTGAGTCATGAGTATGGAAAAGTTAGTTTTTCATTTTTGTTCATACAAATGAGGTAATGGATTCAATGATATGACGCTATATCTAAGAGTGGTTTTTACAAAAAGTGAAAGAGGCGCTCACGAGGAGGAAGATTTTCTTAAACATGCCACTTTTAAAGTTCCATTTGGTAGCTTTGGAGATTTATCTTTTCTTCTCCTTTTTGCGCATTGATTGTTTCCTTTGCCAAAATTTTCTTTGTTATACCTGAATATTTTAGCATTGATATTGCTAATTGTTTAGTTTAAATCTATTATGTTTCAGTCTAATACCAATTTGTGCTTAATGAGAGAGAATGTGCAAGGTCAGTATCTGCTTTGTATCATTCTTTCATAATAATAACTTCAACCTTAAAAATATTTGAGCACAATTCCATCTTAATATCCTTTTGACATCGTGGGACTAAAGGGAATGAGTAGGTGTAACATCATTCATGTTGAATGCAAGAGATAGGATTTCTTGTCGATGAACACAAATTCTTTGTGTGTGAATTGAATTGATAAAACTGTAGGATTTTGAGTTGTGTATGTTGATGTTTATGAGGTTGATTGGTTTGATAGTTAGGTACATATGTTTATCGACTTGTTATGAATTCATTCAACGTTAAAACCTCCTTTTTCTTTGAATGGGAGGTTGTTCTTTGAAGGGTTTTTTTTGCTCAAAGGGGGTAAGAAGTAAATTTCTTTGTTTTACTTATTACGAGAAAATGTTTCTTCTTATTATTAAGAAACTAGTTTATTGTTTTGTATCACAATCATTCGTGGCAACATTGATGAGTTTTTTTAAACCATTATTGCTCATGTTTCAAGTACTTTTGTAGTGTTTGCATCACATGCCTTTTTGTAGATCGAATGGTTCTTGTAAGTTTTTTTGGTAAGAGTGTTTTCATCTTTTTTACATCAAGTATGCTTTCTCGTCAGTGTAATGCATTCATACAAAAATAATGCAAGTTATGTACATGTAGAAGGGATAAATTATGAGTTTCCAGAAATAAAATGATTCATTTTGAACTAGATATACGTAGGTTTGATTGCATGCATAAAAGTTTAGTGTTTGAAAATGGTGATAGACTCATTTGGCATGGTTGGGTTTCTGGGGCATCAACTACTGTGACGTGTTTGGAGGCTAAATGTCATTTGTCATATTCTAAATCTGTTCACTATGTTTGCACAAAAATGGAGAAGATCTTACGTAAAGATGAAACATGAACAGAATCTTTGGACCTCTTTAGAAGACATGTATGAACAGCTTGTCAAATTGTTTGTGCGTTTGTTGAAGATTAAACATGTTCGTTTGGTTTTTATTAGAGTTGAGTGAATTTGCATTTCCCTAAGATTTCCTAAGGGCGCTTTTGCACAATGCCATTGTTGACTGGCCCATTTACATTGGACTTGGCGTCTTTTTGCAGGATATCCGGTTACCTTTCACTTCCTCGAAAACATTCCTTTTAGTCATCAAAAAGCTTTGGAGATTAAATTTCCGCGTTGTTGAAAATGAGCCTCCGATTCCTCTGTAATGCGGGGATCGGGAGTTGTTCAAACCCAAATAGAACACACATTTTTTTTTTTGGGTTTTTAAGATGGTCCAGGCAGAAAATCCCTCCCACCGGGCTCCCTTCCGGAAGCGGTTACCTTGGTGACTGTTTGATCCAAAGCTTCTAGATCTTCAAGGGGAGTCTTACGAATGTGATTTCCTTCAACGTTTTTCAGGTTTTGGCAAGGTATTTGGTGAAAATCGCGTGAGATCTGGAAATCACAATTTTTGCTCGAATACGGCATTGCGTTGCGGGCCAGGTACCGTGGCAGAATATTTTGCCCTTTCCCGAATTTTAGTTTTCTTATGCCGTTATCGCTGATACGCCTGGCGTCGATCGGCCATGGCGCCGTCGCGGCAGGCGCTGATAGGGCAACGGCGTCCCGCTCCCGTTTCGCGTGCCGCGACGGCGAAGGGGATTGGGCTTGTAGGGATAGCGCCACACGCTGTTGCTTCCGTGCCTGCGTCGAACCTTCTTGTCCAATCCATCCTCACACGCCTCCGCTCTCACCGTCCGCTTCGCAGCGCATACCAGTCCGCTTCAGTTCCGTCGATTCCATTTCAACGATTCCGTGCAACGCAAGGCGATGCGAGAACCAGCGGCGTTTGCAGAAGCTACAGCAGCGGCAGCATCACCACCCGACCCCAACCGAGCCGCGTGCATCGCGCGCCTCGCCTCGCCCCGTCTCGCCCTCAACATCACCATAAAAAGCTCCAACGTCTTTTCATCGTTCAGTGTAGCACAGCACAGTACAAGCTGTGCGGTCGATCGCGCGGCACACACCTTCGTTACGCTGCAGTACACTCTGTCCCTCTCTCTCACTCGTCCGCACGCGACACGGCAAGCAACCTCACCGCGCATGCGGCACTGATTTCGCGTCCTCGCCGACACTGCGCGACAAAGACTAGTGAGACGACTGCGTAGCGGAGGCGTTCCTCTCTTTGATACAGCCTCTCGTGCCGCTACCGCCGCGACCACCACCACCACCACCACCACCACCACCACCATCCTGCATTGGCGACACCGTTGGTGCAAGCGTGCTGCACTCCAACGAACGTCGTCAACCTGTTGTCGCCTTTCACTCGTTGTCTTTACGGTATGAAACATGACCCTCCTCTCTTCTCTCTCTCTCTCTCTCTCTCTCTCTCTCTCCC